>JAVLSZ010000043.1:1400000-1410000 GCA_032313775.1 Urocyon cinereoargenteus | reverse complement strand
GGGTTAGGGTTAGGATTCGGGTAAGGGGTTATGGTTCGGGTTCGGGTTAGGGTTAGTGTTAGGGTTCCGGTTAAGGTTAGGGTTAGGGTTTCGGGTTAGGGTTAGGGTTAGGGTTAGGGTTCGGGTTAGGGTTAGGGTTAGGGTTCGGGTTAGGTTTCGGGTTAGGGTTAGGGTTAGGGTTAGGGTTAGGGTTCCGGTTAGGGTTAGGGTTCGGGTTAGGGTTAGGGTTAGGGTTAGGGTTAGGGTTCGAATTAGGGTTAGGGGTAGGGTTCGGGTTAGGGTTCGGGTACGGGTTAGGTTTAGGGTTAGGGTTAGGGTTCGGGTTAGGGTTAGGGTTAGGGTTAGGGTTAGGGTTAGGGGTTAGGGTTAGGGTTACCGTTCGGGTTAGGGTTAGGGTTAGGGTTAGGGTTAGGGTTCGGGTTTGGGTTAGGTTTAGGGTTCGGGTTAGGGTTAGGTTTAGGGTTAGGGTTAGGGTTAGGGTTCGGGTTAGGGTTAGGGTCAGGGTTAGGGTTAGGTTTCGGGTTCGGTGTTAGGGTTAGGTTTAGGGTTCGGGTTAGGGTTCGAGTTAGGGTTAGGATTCGGGTAAGGGGTTAGGGTTCGGGTTCGGGTTAGGATTAGGGTTATGGTTCCGGTTAGGGTTAGGGTTAGGGTTAGGGTTCGGGTTAGGGTTAGGGTTATGGTTAGGGTTAGGTTTCAGGTTAGTGTTAGGGTTAGGGTTCAGGTTAGGGTTCGTGTTAGGCTTAGGGTTAGGGTTAGGGTCAGGGTTCGGGTTAGGGTTAGGGTTCGGGTTAGGGTTAGGTTTAGGGTTCGGGTTAGGGTTAGGGTTAGGGTTAGGGTTACGGTTAAGGTTAGGGTTCGGGTTAGGGTAAGGGTTAGGGTTCGGGTTAGGGTTAGGGTTAGGGTTATGGTTACGGTTATGTTTCGGGTTAGGGTTAGGGTTAGGGTTAGGGTTCGGGTTAGGGTTAGGTTTCGGGTTAGAGTTAGGTTTAGGTTTAGGGTTAGGGTTAGGGTTAAGGTTCGGTTTAGGGTTAGGGTTAAGGTTCGGGTTAGGGTTAGGGTTAGGGTTAGGGTTCGCGTTAGGGTTCGGGTTAGGTGTCGGGTTAGGGTTAGGGTTCGGGTTCGGGTTTGGGTTAGGGTTAGGGTTTGGGGTTAGGGTTAGGGTTACCGTTCGGGTTAGGGTTAGGGTTAGGGTTAGGGTTAGTGTTAGGGTTCGGGTTAGGGTTAGGGTTAGGGTTCGGTTTAGGGTGAGGGTTAAGGTTAGGTTTAGGGTTCGGGTTAGGGTTAGGGTTAGGGTTCGGGTTAGGGTTAGGGTTAGGGTTCAGGTTAGGGTTCGGGTTAGGGTTAGGTTTAGGGTTAGGGTTCGGGTTAGGTTTAGGGTTAGGGTTAGGGTTCGTGTTAGGGCTAGGTTTAGGTTTAGGGTTAGGGTTAGGGTTAAGGTTCGGGTTAGGGTTAGGGTTAAGGTTCGGGTTAGGGTTAGGGTTAGGGTTAGGGTTAGGGTTCGCTTTAGGGTTCGGGTTAGGTGTCGGGTTAGGGTTAGGGTTAGGGTTCGGTTTAGGGTTATGGTAAGGTCAGGGTTCGGGTTAGGGTTAGGGTTAGGGTTAGGGTTAGGGTTCGGGTTCGGGTTAGGGTTAGGGTTCGGTTTAGGTTTCGGGTTAGGTTTAGGATTCGGGTAAGGGGTTAGGGTTCGGGTTCGGGGAAGGGTTAAGGTTAGGGTTCCGGTTAAGTTTATGGTTAGGGTTCAGGTTAGGGTTAGGGTTAGGGTTCGGGTTCGGATTTGGGTTAGTGTAGTGTTAGGGTTCGGGTTCGGGTTAGGGTTAGGGTTCGGGTTCGGTTTAGGGTTAGGTTTAGGGTTAGGGTTAGGGTTCGGATTAGGGTTAGGGGTAGGGTACGGTTTAGGTTTCGTGTTCGGGTTAGTGTTAGGGTTAGGGTAGGGTTAGGGTTCGGGTTACGGTTAGGGTTAGGGTTAGGGTTAGGGGTTAGGGTTAGGGTTAGGGTTCGGGTTAGGGTTAGGGTTAGGGTTAGGGTTAGGGTTCGGGTGAGGGTTAGGGTTAGGGTTCGGGTTAGTGTTAGGGTTATGGTTATGCATAGGGTTCGGGTCGGGTTAGGGTTAGGGTTAGCATTAAGTTTAGGGTTAGGGTTCGGATTAGTGTTAGGTGTTGGGTTCGGGTTAGGGTTCGGGTTCGGGTTAGGGTTAGGGTTAGGGTTAGGGTTAGGGTTAGTGTTAGGGGATAGGGTTAGGGTTAGGGTTCGGGTTAGGATTAGGGTTACGGCTAGGGTTAGGGTTCGGGTTAGGGTTAGGGTTTGGGTTAGTGTTAGGGTTATGGTTCGGGTTAGGGTTAGGGTTAGGGTTATGGATAGGGTTAGGGTTCGGGTTAGGGTTAGGGTTAGGGTTTGGGGTAGGGTTAGGTTTAGGGTTCGGGTTAGGGTTCGGGTTAGGGTTAGGATTAGGGTTAAGGTTCAGGGCAGAGTGAGGGTTAGGGTTAGGGTTCGGTTTAGGGTTAGGGTTAGGGTTAATGTTAGGGTTAGGTTTCGGGTTAGGGTTAGGGTTAAAGTTCGGGTTAGGATTAGGGTTAGGGTTAGGGTTAGGGTTCGCGTTAGGGTTCGGGTTAGGGGTCGGGTTAGGGTTAGGGTTAGGGTTCGGTTTAGGGTTAGGGTTAGGGTTCGGGTTAGTGTTAGGGTTTGGGTTAGGGTTAGGGTTAGGTTTCGGGATCATGTTAGGGTTAGGGTTCGGGTTAGGGTTCGGGTTAGGGTTAGGGTTAGGGTTCGGGTTCGGTGTTAGGGTTAGGGTTAGGGTTCGGTTTAGGGTTCGGGTTAGGGTTAGGATTCGGGTAAGGGGTTATGGTTCGGGTTCGGGTTAGGGTTAGTGTTAGGGTTCCGGTTAAGGTTAGGGTTAGGGTTTCGGGTTAGGGTTAGGGTTAGGGTTAGGGTTCGGGTTAGGGTTAGGGTTAGGGTTCGGGTTAGGTTTCGGGTTAGGGTTAGGGTTAGGGTTAGGGTTAGGGTTCCGGTTAGGGTTAGGGTTCGGGTTAGGGTTAGGGTTAGGGTTAGGGTTAGGGTTCGAATTAGGGTTAGGGGTAGGGTTCGGTGTTAGGGTTCGGGTACGGGTTAGGTTTAGGGTTAGGGTTAGGGTTCGGGTTAGGGTTAGGGTTAGGGTTAGGGTTAGGGTTAGGGGTTAGGGTTAGGGTTACCGTTCGGGTTAGGGTTAGGGTTAGGGTTAGGGTTAGGGTTCGGGTTTGGGTTAGGTTTAGGGTTCGGGTTAGGGTTAGGTTTAGGGTTAGGGTTAGGGTTAGGGTTCGGGTTAGGGTTAGGGTCAGGGTTAGGGTTAGGTTTCGGGTTCGGTGTTAGGGTTAGGTTTAGGGTTCGGGTTAGGGTTCGAGTTAGGGTTAGGATTCGGGTAAGGGGTTAGGGTTCGGGTTCGGGTTAGGATTAGGGTTATGGTTCCGGTTAGGGTTAGGGTTAGGGTTAGGGTTCGGGTTAGGGTTAGGGTTATGGTTAGGGTTAGGTTTCAGGTTAGTGTTAGGGTTAGGGTTCAGGTTAGGGTTCGTGTTAGGCTTAGGGTTAGGGTTAGGGTCAGGGTTCGGGTTAGGGTTAGGGTTCGGGTTAGGGTTAGGTTTAGGGTTCGGGTTAGGGTTAGGGTTAGGGTTAGGGTTACGGTTAAGGTTAGGGTTCGGGTTAGGGTAAGGGTTAGGGTTCGGGTTAGGGTTAGGGTTAGGGTTATGGTTACGGTTATGTTTCGGGTTAGGGTTAGGGTTAGGGTTAGGGTTCGGGTTAGGGTTAGGTTTCGGGTTAGAGTTAGGTTTAGGTTTAGGGTTAGGGTTAGGGTTAAGGTTCGGGTTAGGGTTAGGGTTAAGGTTCGGGTTAGGGTTAGGGTTAGGGTTAGGGTTCGCGTTAGGGTTCGGGTTAGGTGTCGGGTTAGGGTTAGGGTTCGGGTTCGGGTTTGGGTTAGGGTTAGGGTTTGGGGTTAGGGTTAGGGTTACCGTTCGGGTTAGGGTTAGGGTTAGGGTTAGGGTTAGTGTTAGGGTTCGGGTTAGGGTTAGGGTTAGGGTTCGGTTTAGGGTGAGGGTTAAGGTTAGGTTTAGGGTTCGGGTTAGGGTTAGGGTTAGGGTTCGGGTTAGGGTTAGGGTTAGGGTTCAGGTTAGGGTTCGGGTTAGGGTTAGGTTTAGGGTTAGGGTTCGGGTTAGGTTTAGGGTTAGGGTTAGGGTTCGTGTTAGGGCTAGGTTTAGGTTTAGGGTTAGGGTTAGGGTTAAGGTTCGGGTTAGGGTTAGGGTTAAGGTTCGGGTTAGGGTTAGGGTTAGGGTTAGGGTTCGCGTTAGGGTTCGGGTTAGGTGTCGGGTTAGGGTTAGGGTTAGGGTTCGGTTTAGGGTTATGGTAAGGTCAGGGTTCGGGTTAGGGTTAGGGTTAGGGTTAGGGTTAGGGTTCGGGTTCGGGTTAGGGTTAGGGTTCGGTTTAGGTTTCGGGTTAGGTTTAGGATTCGGGTAAGGGGTTAGGGTTCGGGTTCGGGGTAGGGTTAAGGTTAGGGTTCCGGTTAAGTTTATGGTTAGGGTTCAGGTTAGGGTTAGGGTTAGGGTTCGGGTTCGGATTTGGGTTAGTGTAGTGTTAGGGTTCGGGTTCGGGTTAGGGTTAGGGTTCGGGTTCGGTTTAGGGTTAGGTTTAGGGTTAGGGTTAGGGTTCGGATTAGGGTTAGGGGTAGGGTACGGTTTAGGTTTCGTGTTCGGGTTAGTGTTAGGGTTAGGGTAGGGTTAGGGTTCGGGTTACGGTTAGGGTTAGGGTTAGGGTTAGGGGTTAGGGTTAGGGTTAGGGTTCGGGTTAGGGTTAGGGTTAGGGTTAGGGTTAGGGTTCGGGTGAGGGTTAGGGTTAGGGTTCGGGTTAGTGTTAGGGTTATGGTTAGGGTTAGGGTTCGGTTTAGGGTTAGGGTTCGGTTTTGGGTTAGTGTTAGGGTTAGGAGGTAGGGTTAGGGTAGGGTTCGGTTTAGGGTTAGGGTTAGGGTTAGGGTTAGGGGTTAGTGTTCGGGTTAGGGTTAGGGTTCGGGTTAGGGTTAGGGTTAGGGTTATGGATAGGGTTCGGGTTCGGGTTAGGGTTAGGGTTAGGATTAAGGTTAGTGTTAGGGTTCGGATTAGTGTTAGGTGTAGGGTTCGGGTTAGGGTTCGGGTTCGGGTTAGGGTTAGGGTTAGGGTTAGGGTTAGGGTTAGTGTTAGGGGTTAGGGTTAGGGTTAGGGTTCGGGTTAGGATTAGGGTTACGGTTAGGGTTAGGGTTCGGGTTAGGGTTAGGGTTCGGGTTAGTGTTAGGGTTAGGGTTCGGGTTAGGGTTAGGGTTAGGGTTAGGGTTATGGTTAGGGTTAGGGTTCGGTTTAGGGTTAGGGTTAGGGTTAGAGTTTGGGGTAGGGTTAGGGTTAGGGTTCGGTTTAGGGTTCGGGTTAGGGTTAGGATTAGGGTTAAGGTTCGGGGCAGAGTGAGGGTTAGGGTTAGGGTTCGGTTTAGGGTTAGGGTTAGGGTTAATGTTAGGGTTAGGTTTCGGGTTAGGGTTAGGGTTAAGGTTCGGGTTAGGATTAGGGTTAGGGTTAGGGTTAGGGTTCGCGTTAGGGTTCGGGTTAGGGGTCGGGTTAGGGTTAGGGTTAGGGTTCGGGTTAGGGTTAGGGTTAGGGTTCGGGTTAGTGTTAGGGTTTGGGTTAGGGTTAGGGTTAGGGTTCGGGTTCGGGTTAGGGTTAGGTTTCGGGATCATGTTAGGGTTAGGGTTCGGGTTAGGGTTCGGGTTAGGGTTAATGTTAGGGTTAGGTTTCGGGTTAGGGTTAGGGTTAAGGTTCGGGTTAGGATTAGGGTTAGGGTTAGGGTTAGGGTTCGCGTTAGGGTTCGGGTTAGGGGTCGGGTTAGGGTTAGGGTTCGGGTTCGGGTTAGGGTTAGGGTTAGGGTTAGGGTTCGCGTTAGGGTTCGGGTTAGGGGTCGGGTTAGGGTTAGGGTTCGGGTTCGGGTTAGGGTTAGGGTTAGGGTTAGGGTTAGGGTTAGGGTTCGGATTAGGGTTAGGGGTAGGGTTCGGGTTAGGTTTCGGGTACGGGTTAGGTTTAAGGTTAGGGTTAGGGTTAGGGTTCGGGTTAGGGTTAGGGTTAGGGTTAGGTTTCGGGTTCGGTGTTAGGGTTAGGTTTAGGTTTCGGGTTAGGGTTCGGGTTAGGGTTAGGATTCGGGTAAGGGTTTAGGGTTCGGGTTCGGGTTAGGATTAGGGTTATGGTTCCGGTTAGGGTTAGGGTTAGGGTTAGGGTTCGGGTTAGGGTTAGGGTTAGGGTTAGGGTTAGGTTTCAGGTTAGGGTTAGGGTTAGGTTTCAGGTTAGGGTTCGTGTTAGGCTTAGGGTTAGGGTTAGGGTTAGGGTTCGGGTTAGGGTTAGGGTTCGGGTTAGGGTTAGGTTTAGGGTTCGGGTTAGGGTTAGGGTTAGATTTCGGGTTAGGGTTAGGGTTGCAGTTAAGGTTAGGGTTCGGGTTAGGGTTAGGGTTAGGGTTCGGGTTACGGTTAGGGTTAGGGTTATGGTTACGGTTAGGTTTCGGGTTAGGGTTAGGGTTAGGGTTAGGGTTCGGGTTAGGGTTAGGGTTCGGATTAGGGTTAGGGGTAGGGTTCGGGTTAGGGTTAGGGTTCAGGTTAGGGTGAGGGTTAAGGTTAGGGTTAGGGTTCGGGTTAGGGTTAGGGTTAGGGTTCGGGTTAGGGTTAGGGTTAGGGTTCAGTTTAGGGTTCGGGTTAGGTTTAGGGTTAGGGTTCGGGTTAGGTTTAGGGTTAGGGTTAGGGTTCGGGTTAGGGTTAGGTTTAGGTTTAGGGTTAGGGTTAGGGTTAAGGTTCGGGGTAGGGTTAGGGTTAAGGTTCGGGTTAGGGTTAGGGTTAGGGTTAGGGTTAGGGTTCGCGTTAGGGTTCGGGTTAGGTTTCGGGTTAGGGTTAGGGTTAGGTTTCGGTTTAGGGTTACGGTTAGGTCAGGGTTCGGGTTAGGGTTCGGGTTAGGATTAGGGTTATGGTTCCGGTTAGGGTTAGGGTTAGGGTTAGGGTTCGGGTTAGGGTTAGGGTTAGGGTTAGGGTTAGGTTTCAGGTTAGGGTTAGGGTTAGGTTTCAGGTTAGGGTTCGTGTTAGGCTTAGGGTTAGGGTTAGGGTTAGGGTTCGGGTTAGGGTTAGGGTTCGGGTTAGGGTTAGGTTTAGGGTTCGGGTTAGGGTTAGGGTTAGGGTTCGGGTTAGGGTTAGGGTTGCAGTTAAGGTTAGGGTTCGGGTTAGGGTTAGGGTTAGGGTTCGGGTTACGGTTAGGGTTAGGGTTATGGTTACGGTTAGGTTTCGGGTTAGGGTTAGGGTTAGGGTTAGGGTTCGGGTTAGGGTTAGGGTTCGGATTAGGGTTAGGGGTAGGGTTCGGGTTAGGGTTAGGGTTCAGGTTAGGGTGAGGGTTAAGGTTAGGGTTAGGGTTCGGGTTAGGGTTAGGGTTAGGGTTAGGGTTCGGGTTAGGGTTAGGGTTAGGGTTCAGTTTAGGGTTCGGGTTAGGGTTAGGTTTAGGGTTAGGGTTCGGGTTAGGTTTAGGGTTAGGGTTAGGGTTCGGGTTAGGGTTAGGTTTAGGTTTAGGGTTAGGGTTAGGGTTAAGGTTCGGGGTAGGGTTAGGGTTAAGGTTCGGGTTAGGGTTAGGGTTAGGGTTAGGGTTAGGGTTCGCGTTAGGGTTCGGGTTAGGTTTCGGGTTAGGGTTAGGGTTAGGTTTCGGTTTAGGGTTACGGTTAGGTCAGGGTTCGGGTTAGGGTTAGGGTTAGGGTTAGGGTTAGGGTTCGGGTTCGGGTTAGGGTTAGGGTTCGGGTTAGGGTTAGGTTTAGGTTTAGGGTTAGGGTTAGGGTTAAGGTTCGGGGTAGGGTTAGGGTTAAGTTTCGGGTTAGGGTTAGGGTTAGGTTTAGGGTTAGGGTTCGCGTTAGGGTTCGGGTTAGGTGTCGGGTTAGGGTTAGGTTTCGGATTCGGGTTAGGGTTAGGGATAGGGTTTGGGGTTAGGGTTAGGGTTACCGTTCGGGTTAGGGTTAGGGTTAGGGTTAGGGTTAGGGTTAGGGTTAGGGTTCGGGTTAGGTTTAGGGTTAGGGTTAGGGTTCGGGTTAGGGTTAGGTTTAGGGTTAGGGTTAGGGTTAGGGTTCGGGTTAGGGTTAGGGTTAGGGTTCAGGTTAGGGTTCGGGTTAGGGTTAGGTTTAGGGTTAGGGTTCGGGTTAGGTTTAGGGTTAGGGTTAGGGTTCGGGTTAGGGTTAGTTTTAGGGTTAGGGTTAGGGTTAGGGTTAAGGTTCGGGGTAGGGTTAGGGTTAAGGTTCGGGTTAGGGTTAGGGTTAGGGTTAGGGTTAGGGTTCGCGTTAGGGTTCGGGTTAGGTGTCGGGTTAGGGTTAGTGTTAGGGTTCGGTTTAGGGTTACGGTTAGGTCAGGGTTCGGGTTAGGGTTAGGGTTAGGGTTAGGGTTCGGGTTCGGGTTAGGGTTAGGGTTCGGGTTAGAGTTAGGGTTCGGGTTAGGGTTCGGGTTAGGGTTTGAGTTAGGTTTAGGTTTCGGGTTACGGTAAGGGTTAGGGTTAGGGTTCGGGTTAGGGTTAGGTTTAAGGTTAGGGTTAGGGTTAGGGTTAGGGTTAAGGTTCGGGGTAGTGTTAGGGTTAAGGATCGGGTTAGGGTTAGGGTTAGGGTTAGGGTTAGGGTTCGGGTTAGGGTTAGGTTTAGGGTTAGGGTTTGGGTTAGTGTTCGGGTTCGGGTTAGGGTTAGGGTTAGAGTTCGGGTTAGGGTTAGGGTTCGGGTTAGGGTTCGGGTTAGGGTTTGGGTTAGGGTTAGGGTTTGGGTTAGGATTAGTGTTCGGGTTAGGGTTAGGATTCCGGTTAGGGTTAGGGTTAGTGTTCGGGTTAGGGTTAGGGTTAGGGTTAGTGTTAGGGTTAGGGTTAGGGTTCGGGTTCGTTTTAGGGTTAGTGTTAGGGTTAGGGATCGGGTTCGGGTTAGGGTTCGGGTTCGGGTTAGTGTTAGGGTTCGGGTTCGGGTTAGGGTTAGTGTTAGGGTTAGGGTTCGGGTTAGGGTTAGCGTTCGGGTTGGGGTAGGGTTCGGGTTAGGGTTAGGGTTAGGTTTAGGAGGTAGGGTTAGGGTTAGGGTTAGGGTTACGGTTAGCGTTAGGGGTTAGGGTTAGGGTAGGGTTCGGGTTAGGGTTAGGGTTAGGGTTAGGGTTATGGTTAGGGTTAGGGTTCGGGTTACGTTTAGGGTTAGGGTTAGGTTTCGGGTTAGGGTTAGGGTTAGGGTTCCGGTTAAGGTTAGGGTTAGGGTTCGGGTTAGGGTTAGGGTTAGGGTTCAGGTTAGGGTTCGGGTTGGTTAGGTTTAGGGTTAGGGTTAGTGTTATGGTTAAGGTTCGGGGTAGGGTTAGGGTTAAGTTTCGGGTTAGGGTTAGGGTTAGGGTTAGGGTTCGCGTTAGGTTTCGGGTTAGGTGTCGGGTTAGGGATAGGGTTAGGGTTCGGGTTCGGGTTAGGGTTAGGGTTAGGGTTATGTTTAGGGTTAGGGTTCGGGTTAGGGTTAGGTTTCGGTTTAGGGTTAGGGTTAGGGTTCGGGTTAGGGTTCGGGTTAGGGTTAGGGTTAGGGTTAGGGTTCGGTTCTGGGTTAGAGTTAGGGTTAGGGTTTGGTTTAGGGTTAGGGTTAGGGTTAGGGTTAGAGTTAGGGTTCGGGTTAGAGTTAGGGTTCGGGTTAGGGGTCGGGTTAGGGTTAGGGTTAGGGTTCGGGTTAGGGTTAGGGTTAGGGTTCAAGTTAGGTTTAGGGTTCGGGTTAGTGTTAGGGTTCGGGTTCGGGTTAGGGTTAGGGTTCGGGTTCGGGTTAGGGTTAGGGTTCGGGTTAGGGTTCGGGTTAGGGTTAGGTTTAGGGTTAGGGTTCGGGTTCGGGGTTAGTGTTATGGTTAGGGTTCGGATTAGGATTCGGGTTAGGGTTAGGATTCGGGGAAGGGGTTAGGGTTCAGGTTCGGGTTAGGGTTAGGGTTAGGGTTCCGGTTAAGGTTAGGGTTAGGGTTCTGTTTAGGGTTAGG
>JAVLSZ010000043.1:1372500-1397500 GCA_032313775.1 Urocyon cinereoargenteus | reverse complement strand
GGGTTAGGGTTAGGGTTAGGGTTCGGGTTAGGGTTAGGGTTAGGGTTAGGGTTCGGGTTAGGGTTAGGTTTAGGGTTAGGGTTTTGGTTAGGGTTAGGGTTCGGGTTAGGGTTAGGGTTAGGGTTCGGGTTAGGGTTAGGGTTCTGGTTAGGGTTAGGGTTCGGTTTCGGGTTAGGGTTAGGGTTCCGGTTAAGGTTAGGGTTAGGGTTCGGGTTAGGGTTAGTGTTAGGGTTAGGGTTCGGGTTAGTGTTAGGGTTAGGGTTCGGGTTAGGGTTAGGTTTCGGGTTAGGGTTAGGGTGGGTTCGGGTTAGGGTTAGTGTTGTGTTAGGTTTCGGGTTAGGGTTAGTGTTCGGGTTAGGGTTAGGTTTCGGGTTAGGGTTAGGGTTAGTGTTAGGGTTAGGGTTCGGGTTAGGGTTAGGGTTCGGGTTCGGGTTACGGTTAGGGTTAGGGTTAGGGTTCGGTTTCGGGTTAGTGTTAGGGTTAGGGTTAGGGTTAGGGTCAGGGTTCGGGTTAGGGTTCGGGTTCGGGTTAGGGTTAGGTTTAGGGTTAGGGTTAAGGTCCGGGTTAGGGTTACGGTTAGCGTTAGGGGTTAGGGTTAGGGTAGGGTTCGGGTTAGGGTTAGGGTTAGGGTTAGGGTTATGGTTAGGGTTAGGGTTCGGGTTACGGTTACGGTTAGGGTTAGGTTTCGGGTTAGGGTTAGGTTTAGGGTTCCGGTTAAGGTTAGGGTTAGGGTTCGGGTTAGGGTTAGGGTTAGGGTTCGGGTTAGGGTTCGGGTTAGGGTTAGGGTTGGGGTAAGGGTTAGTTTTCGGGTTAGGGTTAGGGTTCCGGTTCGGGTTAGGGTTAGGGTTAGGGTTAGGTTTAGGGTTCGGATTAGGGTTAGGGGTAGGTTTCTGGTTAGCGTTCGGGTTCGGGTTAGGGTTAGGGATAGGGTTAGGGTTAGGGTTCGGGTTAGGGTTAGGTTTAGTGTTAGGGTTAGGGGTTAGGGTTAGTGTTACCGTTCGGTTTAGGGTTAGGGTTAGAGTTAGGGTTCAGGTTAGGGTTAGGGTTAGGGTTCGGGTTAGGGTTAGGGTTAGGGTTATGGTTAGGGTTAGGGTTCGGGTTAGGGTTAGGTTTAGGGTTAGGGTTCGGGTGAGGGTTAGGTTTAGGGTTCAGGTTAGGGTTCGGGTTAGGGTTATGTTAGGGTTAGGGTTCGGGTTAGGGTTAGGGTTAGCGTTAGGGTTAGTGTTCAGGTTAGGGTTAGGTTTAGGTTTAGGGTTAGGGTTAGGGTTATGGTTCGGGGTAGGGTTAGGGTTAAGGTTCGGGTTAGGGTTAGGGTTAGGGTTAGGGTTAGGGTTCGCGTTAGGTTTCGTGTTAGGTGTCGGTTTAGGGTTAGGTTTAGGGTTCGGTTTAGGGTTACGGTTAGGTCAGGGTTCGGGTTAGGGTTAGGGTTAGGGTTAGGGTTCGGGTTCGGGATAGGGTTAGGGTTCGGGTTAGGGTTAGGTTTCGGGTTAGGGTTAGGTTTAGGTTTAGGGTTAGGGTTAGGTTTAGGTTTAGGGTTAGGGTTAGGGTTAAGGTTCGGGTTAGGGTTAGGGTTAGGGTTAGGGTTAGGGTTCGTGTTAGGGTTCGGGTTAGGTGTCGGGTTAGGGTTAGGGTTCGGGTTCGGGTTAGGGTTAGGGTTAGGGTTTGGGGTTAGGGTTAGGGTTACCGTTCGGGTTAGGGTTAGGGTTAGGGTTAGGGTTAGGGTTAGGGTTCGGGTTAGGGTTAGGTTTAGGGTTCGGTTTAGGGTGAGGGTTAAGGTTAGGGTTAGGGTTCGGGTTAGGTTTAGGGTTAGGGTTAGGGTTCGGGTTAGGGTTAGGGTTAGGGTTCAGGTTAGGGTTCGGGTTAGGGTTAGGTTTAGGGTTAGGGTTCGGGTTAGGTTTAGGGTTAGGGTTAGGGTTCGGGTTAGGGTTAGGTTTAAGTTTAGGGTTAGGGTTAGGGTTAAGGTTCGGGGTAGGGTTGTGGTTAAAGTTCGGGTTAGGGTTAGGGTTAGGGTTAGGGTTAGGGTTCGCGTTAGGGTTCGGGTTAGGTGTCGGGTTAGGGTTAGGGTTAGGGTTCGGTTTAGGGTTATGGTAAGGTCAGGGTTCGGGTTAGGGTTAGGGTTAGGGTTAGGGTTAGGGTTAGGGTTAGGGTTCGGGTTCGGGTTAGGGTTAGGGTTCGGGTTAGGGTTCGGGTTAGGTTTAGGATTCGGGTAAGGGGTTAGTGTTCGGGTTCGGGGTAGGGTTAGGGTTAGGGTTCCGGTTAAGGTTAGGGTTAGGGTTCAGGTTAGGGTTAGGGTTAGGGTTCGGGTTCGGATTAGGGTTAGTGTTAGTGTTAGGGTTCGGGTGAGGGTTAGGGTTAGGGTTCAGGTTAGGGTTTGGGTTAGGGTTAGGTTAGGGTTAGGGTTCGGGTTCGGGTTCGGGTTAGGGTTAGGGTTAGGGTTAAGGTTCGGGTTAGGGTTAGAGTTTGGGTTAGGTTTCGGATTAGGGTTAGGGTTCGCGTTAGGGTTAGGGTTCGGGTTAGGGTTAGGGTTAGCTTTAGGATTAGGGTTCGGGTTAGGGTTAGGGTTCGGTTTCGGGTTACGGTTAGGGTTAGGGTTAGGGTTCGGTTTCGGGTTAGGGTTCGGGATAGGGTTAGGGTTCGGGTTAGGGTTAGGGTTCGGGTTCGGGTTAGGGTTAGGGTTAGGGTTCGGTTTCGGTTTAGGGTTAGGGTTAGGGTTAGGGTTCGGATTAGGGTTAGGGGTAGGGTACGGTTTAGGTTTCGTGTTCGGGTTAGTGTTAGGGTTAGGGTAGGGTTAGGGTTCGGGTTACGGTTAGGGTTAGGGTTAGGGTTAGGGGTTAGGGTTAGGGTTAGGTTTCGGGTTAGGGTTAGGTTTCGGGTAAGGGTTAGGGTTAGGGTTCGGGTTAGTGTTAGGGTTAGGGTTAGGGTTAGGGTTCGGGTTAGGGTTAGGGTTAGGGTTAGTGTTCGGGTTACGGTTAGGGTTAGGGTTCGGGTTGGGTTCGGGTTAGGGTTAGGGTTAGGGTTCGGGTTCAGGTTAGGGTTAGGGTTCGGGTTAGTGTTCGGGTTAGGGTTAGGGTTCGGGTTAGGGTTAGGGTTCGGTTTAGGGTTAGTGTTAGGGTTAGGAGGTAGGGTTAGGGTTAGGGTTCGGTTTAGGGCTAGGGTTAGGGTTAGGGTTAGGGGTTAGTGTTCGGGTTAGGGTTAGGGTTCGGGTTAGGGTTAGGGTTAGGGTTATGGATAGGGTTCGGGTTCGGGTTAGGGTTAGGGTTAGCATTAAGTTTAGGGTTAGGGTTCGGATTAGTGTTAGGTGTTGGGTTCGGGTTAGGGTTCGGGTTCGGGTTAGGGTTAGGGTTAGGGTTAGGGTTAGGGTTAGTGTTAGGGGATAGGGTTAGGGTTAGGGTTCGGGTTAGGATTAGGGTTACGGCTAGGGTTAGGGTTCGGGTTAGGGTTAGGGTTCGGGTTAGTGTTAGGGTTATGGTTCGGGTTAGGGTTAGGGTTAGGGTTATGGTTAGGGTTAGGGTTCGGGTTAGGGTTAGGGTTAGGGTTAGGTTTTGGGGTAGGGTTAGGTTTAGGGTTCGGGTTAGGGTTCGTGTTAGGGTTAGGATTAGGGTTAAGGTTCAGGGCAGAGTGAGGGTTAGGGTTAGGGTTCGGTTTAGGGTTAGGGTTAGGGTTAATGTTAGGGTTAGGTTTCGGGTTAGGGTTAGGGTTAAAGTTCGGGTTAGGATTAGGGTTAGGGTTAGGGTTAGGGTTCGCGTTAGGGTTCGGGTTAGGGGTCGGGTTAGGGTTAGGGTTAGGGTTCGGGTTAGGGTTAGGGTTAGGGTTCGGGTTAGTGTTAGGGTTTGGGTTAGGGTTAGGGTTAGGTTTCGGGATCATGTTAGGGTTAGGGTTCGGGTTAGGGTTCGGGTTAGTGTTAGGGTTAGGGTTCGGGTTCGGGGTTAGGGTTAGGGTTAGGGTTCGGTTTAGGGTTCGGGTTAGGGTTAGGATTCGGGTAAGGGGTTATGGTTCGGGTTCGGGTTAGGGTTAGTGTTAGGGTTCCGGTTAAGGTTAGGGTTAGGGTTTCGGGTTAGGGTTAGGGTTAGGGTTAGGGTTCGGGTTAGGGTTAGGGTTAGGGTTCGGGTTAGGTTTCGGGTTAGGGTTAGGGTTAGGGTTAGGGTTAGGGTTCCGGTTAGGGTTAGGGTTCGGGTTAGGGTTAGGGTTAGGGTTAGGGTTAGGGTTCGAATTAGGGTTAGGGGTAGGGTTCGGGTTAGGGTTCGGGTACGGGTTAGGTTTAGGGTTAGGGTTAGGGTTAGGGGTTAGGGTTAGGGTTACCGTTCGGGTTAGGGTTAGGGTTAGGGTTAGGGTTAGGGTTCGGGTTTGGGTTAGGTTTAGGGTTCGGGTTAGGGTTAGGTTTAGGGTTAGGGTTAGGGTTAGGGTTCGGGTTAGGGTTAGGGTCAGGGTTAGGGTTAGGTTTCGGGTTCGGTGTTAGGGTTAGGTTTAGGGTTCGGGTTAGGGTTCGAGTTAGGGTTAGGATTCGGGTAAGGGGTTAGGGTTCGGGTTCGGGTTAGGATTAGGGTTATGGTTCCGGTTAGGGTTAGGGTTAGGGTTAGGGTTCGGGTTAGGGTTAGGGTTATGGTTAGGGTTAGGGTTCAGGTTAGTGTTAGGGTTAGGGTTCAGGTTAGGGTTCGTGTTAGGCTTAGGGTTAGGGTTAGGGTCAGGGTTCGGGTTAGGGTTAGGGTTCGGGTTAGGGTTAGGTTTAGGGTTCGGGTTAGGGTTAGGGTTAGGGTTAGGGTTACGGTTAAGGTTAGGGTTCGGGTTAGGGTAAGGGTTAGGGTTCGGGTTAGGGTTAGGGTTAGGGTTATGGTTACGGTTAGGTTTCGGGTTAGGGTTAGGGTTAGGGTTAGGGTTAGGGTTCGGGTTAGGGTTAGGTTTCGGGTTAGGGTTAGGTTTAGGTTTAGGGTTAGGGTTAGGGTTAAGGTTCGGGTTAGGGTTAGGGTTAAGGTTCGGGTTAGGGTTAGGGTTAGGGTTAGGGTTCGCGTTAGGGTTCGGGTTAGGTGTCGGGTTAGGGTTAGGGTTCGGGTTCGGGTTAGGGTTAGGGTTAGGGTTTGGGGTTAGGGTTAGGGTTACCGTTCGGGTTAGGGTTAGGGTTAGGGTTAGGGTTAGGGTTAGGGTTCGGGTTAGGGTTAGGGTTAGGGTTCGGTTTAGGGTGAGGGTTAAGGTTAGGTTTAGGGTTCGGGTTAGGGTTAGGGTTAGGGTTCGGGTTAGGGTTAGTGTTAGGGTTCAGGTTAGGGTTCGGGTTAGGGTTAGGTTTAGGGTTAGGGTTCGGGTTAGGTTTAGGGTTAGGGTTAGGGTTCGGGTTAGGGTTAGGTTTAGGTTTAGGGTTAGGGTTAGGGTTAAGGTTCGGGTTAGGGTTAGGGTTAAGGTTCGGGTTAGGGTTAGGGTTAGGGTTAGGGTTAGGGTTCGCGTTAGGGTTCGGGTTAGGTGTCGGGTTAGGGTTAGGGTTAGGGTTCGGTTTAGGGTTATGGTAAGGTCAGGGTTCGGGTTAGGGTTAGGGTTAGGGTTAGGGTTAGGGTTCGGGTTCGGGTTAGGGTTAGGGTTCGGTTTAGGGTTCGGGTTAGGTTTAGGATTCGGGTAAGGGGTTAGGGTTCGGGTTCGGGGTAGGGTTAGGGTTAGGGTTCCGGTTAAGTTTAGGGTTAGGGTTCAGGTTAGGGTTAGGGTTAGGGTTCGGGTTCGGATTTGGGTTAGTGTAGTGTTAGGGTTCGGGTGAGGGTTAGGGTTAGGGTTCAGGTTAGGGTTTGGGTTAGGGTTAGGTTAGGTTTAGGGTTCGGGTTCGGGTTAGGGTTAGGGTTAGGGTTAAGGTTCGGGTTAGGGTTAGAGTTTGGGTTAGGTTTCGGATTAGGGTTAGGGTTCGCGTTAGGGTTAGGGTTCGGGTTAGGGTTAGGGTTAGCTTTAGGATTAGGGTTCGGGTTAGGGTTAGGGTTAGGGTTCGGGTTCGGGTTACGGTTAGGGTTAGGGTTAGGGTTCGGTTTCGGGTTAGGGTTCGGGATAGGGTTAGGGTTCGGGTTAGGGTTAGGGTTCGGGTTCGGGTTAGGGTTAGGGTTCGGGTTCGTTTTAGGGTTAGGGTTAGGGTTAGGGTTAGGGTTCGGATTAGGGTTAGGGGTAGGGTACGGTTTAGGTTTTGTGTTCGGGTTAGTGTTAGGGTTAGGGTAGGGTTAGGGTTCGGGTTACGGTTAGGGTTAGGGTTAGGGTTAGGGGTTAGGGTTAGGGTTAGGGTTCGGGTTAGGGTTAGGTTTAGGGTTAGGGTTAGGGTTCGGGTTAGGGTTAGGGTTAGGGTTCGGGTTAGTGTTAGGGTTAGGGTTAGGGTTAGGGTTCGGGTTAGGGTTAGGGTTAGGGTTAGTGTTCGGGTTATGGTTAGGGTTAGGGTTCGGGTTGGGTTCGGGTTAGGGTTAGGGTTAGGGTTTGGGTTCAGGTTAGGGTTAGGGTTCGGGTTAGTGTTCGGTTTAGGGTTAGGGTTCGGTTTAGGGTTAGGGTTCGGTTTTGGGTTAGTGTTAGGGTTAGGAGGTAGGGTTAGGGTTAGGGTTCGGTTTAGGGTTAGGGTTAGGGTTAGGGTTAGGGGTTAGTGTTCGGGTAAGGGTTAGGGTTCGGGTTAGGGTTAGGGTTAGGGTTATGGATAGGTTTCGGGTTCGGGTTAGGGTTAGGGTTAGGATTAAGGTTAGGGTTAGGGTTCGGATTAGTGTTAGGTGTAGGTTTCGGGTTAGGGTTCGGGTTCGGGTTAGGGTTAGGGTTAGGGTTAGGGTTAGGGTTAGTGTTAGGGGTTAGGGTTAGGGTTAGGGTTCGGGTTAGGATTAGGGTTACGGTTAGGGTTAGGGTTCGGGTTAGGGTTAGGGTTCGGGTTAGTGTTAGGGTTAGGGTTCGGGTTAGGGTTAGGGTTAGGGTTAGGGTTATGGTTAGGGTTAGGGTTCGGTTTAGGGTTAGGGTTAGGGTTAGGGTTTGGGGTAGGGTTAGGGTTAGGGTTCGGTTTAGGGTTCGGGTTAGGGTTAGGATTAGGGTTAAGGTTCGGGGCAGAGTGAGGGTTAGGGTTAGGGTTCGGATTAGGGTTAGGGTTAGGGTTAATGTTAGGGTTAGGTTTCGGGTTAGGGTTAGGGTTAAGGTTCGGGTTAGGATTAGGGTTAGGGTTAGGGTTAGGGTTCGCGTTAGGGTTCGGGTTAGGGGTCGGGTTAGGGTTAGGGTTAGGTTTCGGGTTAGGGTTAGGGTTAGGGTTCGGGTTAGTGTTAGGGTTTGGGTTAGGGTTAGGGTTAGGGTTCGGGTTCGGGTTAGGGTTAGGTTTCGGGATCATGTTAGGGTTAGGGTTCGGGTTAGGGTTCGGGTTAGGGTTAATTTAGGGTTAGGTTTCGGGTTAGGGTTAGGGTTAAGGTTCGGGTTAGGATTAGGGTTAGGGTTAGGGTTAGGGTTCGCGTTAGGGTTCGGGTTAGGGGTCGGGTTAGGGTTAGGGTTCGGGTTCGGGTTAGGGTTAGGGTTAGGGTTAGGGTTCGCGTCAGGGTTCGGGATAGGGGTCGGGTTAGGGTTAGGGTTCGGGTTCGGGTTAGGGTTAGGGTTAGGGTTAGGGTTAGGGTTCGGATTAGGGTTAGGGGTAGGGTTCGGGTTAGGTTTCGGGTACGGGTTAGGTTTAAGGTTAGGGTTAGGGTTAGGGTTCGGGTTAGGGTTAGGGTTAGGTTTCGGGTTCGGTGTTAGGGTTAGGTTTAGGGTTCGGGTTAGGGTTCGGGTTAGGGTTAGGATTCGGGTAAGGGGTTAGGGTTCGGGTTCGGGTTAGGATTAGGGTTATGGTTCCGGTTAGGGTTAGGGTTAGGGTTAGGGTTCGGGTTAGGGTTAGGGTTAGGGTTAGGGTTAGGTTTCAGGTTAGGGTTAGGGTTAGGTTTCAGGTTAGGGTTCGTGTTAGGCTTAGGGTTAGGGTTAGGGTTAGGGTTCGGGTTAGGGTTAGGGTTCGGGTTAGGGTTAGGTTTAGGGTTCGGGTTAGGGTTAGGGTTAGGGTTCGGGTTAGGGTTAGGGTTGCAGTTAAGGTTAGGGTTCGGGTTAGGGTTAGGGTTAGGGTTCGGGTTACGGTTAGGGTTAGGGTTATGGTTACGGTTAGGTTTCGGGTTATGGTTAGGGTTAGGGTTAGGGTTCGGGTTAGGGTTAGGGTTCGGATTAGGGTTAGGGGTAGGGTTCGGGTTAGTGTTAGGGTTCAGGTTAGGGTGAGTGTTAAGGTTAGGGTTAGGGTTCGGGTTAGGGTTAGGGTTAGGGTTAGGGTTCGGGTTAGGGTTAGGGTTAGGGTTCAGTTTAGGGTTCGGGTTAGGGTTAGGTTTAGGGTTAGGGTTCGGGTTAGGTTTAGGGTTAGGGTTCGGGTTAGGGTTCGGGTTAGGGTTAGGTTTAGGTTTAGGGTTAGGGTTAGGGTTAAGGTTCGGGGTAGGGTTAGGGTTAAGGTTCGGGTTAGGGTTAGGGTTAGGGTTAGGGTTAGGGTTCGCGTTAGGGTTCGGGTTAGGTTTCGGGTTAGGGTTAGGGTTAGGTTTCGGTTTAGGGTTACGGTTAGGTCAGGCTTCGGGTTAGGGTTAGGGTTAGGGTTAGGGTTAGGGTTCGGGTTTGGGTTAGGGTTAGGGTTCGGGTTAGGGTTAGGTTTAGGGTTAGGGTTAGGGTTAGGGTTAAGGTTCGGGGTAGGGATAGGGTTAAGTTTCGGGTTAGGGTTAGGGTTAGGGTTAGGGTTAGGGTTCGCGTTAGGGTTCGGGTTAGGTGTCGGGTTAGGGTTAGGTTTCGGGTTCGGGTTAGGGTTAGGGTTAGGGTTTTGGGTTAGGGTTAGGGTTACCGTTCGGGTTAGGGTTAGGGTTAGGGTTAGGGTTAGGGTTCGGGTTAGGTTTAGGGTTAGGGTTAGGGTTCGGGTTAGGGTTAGGTTTAGGGTTAGGGTTAGGGTTAGGGTTCGGGTTAGGGTTAGGGTTAGGGTTCAGGTTAGGGTTCGGGTTAGGGTTAGGTTTAGGGTTAGGGTTCGGGTTAGGTTTAGGGTTAGGGTTAGGGTTCGGGTTAGGGTTAGGTTTAGGGTTAGGGTTAGGGTTAGGGTTAAGGTTCGGGGTAGGGTTAGGGTTAAGTTTCGGGTTAGGGTTAGGGTTAGGTTTAGGGTTAGGGTTCGCGTTAGGGTTCGGGTTAGGTGTCGGGTTAGGGTTAGTGTTAGGGTTCGGTTTAGGGTTACGGTTAGGTCAGGGTCCGGGTTAGGGTTAGGGTTAGGGTTAGGGTTCGGGTTCGGGTTAGGGTTAGGGTTCGGGTTAGAGTTAGGGTTCGGGTTAGGGTTCGGGTTCGGGTTAGGGTTAGGGTTATGGATAGGGTTAGGGTTCGGGTTAGGGTTAGGGTTAGGATTAAGGTTAGGGTTAGGGTTCGGATTAGTGTTAGGTGTAGGGTTCGGGTTAGGGTTCGGGTTCGGGTTAGGGTTAGGGTTAGTGTTAGGGGTTAGGTTTAGGGTTCGGGTTAGGGTTAGGATTAGGGTTACGGTTAGGGTTAGGGTTCGGGTTAGGGTTAGGGTTCGGGTTAGTGTTAGGGTTAGAGTTCGGGTTAGGGTTAGGGTTAGGGTTATGGTTAGGGTTAGGGTTCGGGTTAGGGTTAGGGTTAGGGTTAGGGTTTGGGGTAGGGTTAGGGTTAGGGTTCGGGTTAGGGTTCGGGTTAGGGTTAGGATTAGGTTTAAGGTTCGGGGCAGAGTGAGGGTTAGGGTTAGGGTTCGGTTTAGGGTTAGGGTTAGGGTTAATGTTAGGGTTAGGTTTCGGTTTAGGGTTAGGGTTAAGGTTCGGGTTAGGATTAGGGTTAGGGTTAGGGTTCGCGTTAGGGTTCGGGTTAGGGGTCTGGTTAGGGTTAGGGTTAGGGTTCGGGTTAGGGTTAGGGTTAGGGTTTGGGTTAGTGTTAGGGTTTGGGTTAGGGTTAGGGTTAGGGTTCGGGTTCGGGTTAGGGTTAGGTTTCGGGATCATGTTAGGGTTAGGGTTCGGGTTAGGGTTAGGGTTAGGGTTAGGGTTCCGGTTAAGGTTAGGGTTCGGGTTAGGGTTAGGGTTAGGGTTAGGGTTAGGTTTCGGATTAGGGTTAGGGGTAGGGTTCGGGTTAGGGTTCGGGTACGAGTTAGGTTTAGGGTTAGGGTTAGGGTTAGGGTTCGGGTTAGGGTTAAGGTTAGGGATAGGGTTAGGGGTTACGGTTAGGGTTACCGTTCGGGTTAGGGTTAGGGTTATGGTTAGGGTTAGGGTTCGGGTTTGGGTTAGGTTTAGGGTTCGGGTTAGGGTTAGGTTTAGGGTTCGGGTTAGGGTTCGGGTTAGGGTTAGGATTCGGGTAAGGGGTTAGGGTTCGGGTTCGGGTTAGGATTAGGGTTATGGTTCCGGTTAGGGTTAGGGTTAGGGTTAGGGTTCGGGTTAGGGTTAGGGTTAGGGTTAGGGTTAGGGTTCAGGTTAGGGTTAGGGTTAGGGTTCAGGTTAGGGGTCGTGTTAGGCTTAGGGTTAGGGTTAGGGTGAGGGTTCGGGTTAGGGTTAGGGTTCGGGTTAGGGTTAGGTTTAGGGTTCGGGTTAGGGTTACGGTTAGGGTTCGGGTTAGGGTTAGGGTTTCGGTTAAGGTTAGGGTTCGGGTTAGGGTTAGGGTTAGGGTTCGGGTTAGGGTTAGGGTTAGGGTTATAGTTACGGTTAGGTGTCGGGTTAGGGTTAGGGTTAGGGTTAGGGTTCGGGTTAGGGTTAGGGTTCGGATTAGGGTTAGGGGTAGGGTTCGGGTTAGGGTTAGGGTTCGGGTTAGGGTGAGGGTTAAGGTTAGGTTTAGGGTTCGGGTTAGGGTTAGGGTTAGGGTTAGGGTTCGGGTTAGGGGTAGGGTTAGGGTTCAGGTTAGGGTTCGGGTTAGGGTTAGGTTTAGGGTTAGGGTTCGGATTAGGTTTAGGGTTAGGGTTAGGGTTCGGGTTAGGGTTAGGTTTAGGTTTAGGGTTAGGGTTAGGGTTAAGGTTCGGGGTAGGGTTAGGGTTAAGGTTCGGTTTAGGGTTAGGTTTAGGGTTAGGGTTAGGGTTAGGGTTCGGTTAGGGTTAGGGTTCGGGTTAGGGTTCGGGTTAGGGTTACGGTTAGGGTTCGGGTTAGGGTTAGGGTTACGGTTAGCGTTAGGGGTTAGGGTTAGGGTAGGGTTCGGGTTAGGGTTAGGGTTAGGGTTAGGGTTATGGTTAGGGTTAGGGTTCGGGTTACGTTTAGGGTTAGGGTTAGGTTTCGGGTTAGGGTTAGGGTTAGGGTTCCGGTTAAGGTTAGGGTTAGGGTTCGGGTTAGGGTTAGGGTTAGGGTTCAGGTTAGGGTTCGGGTTGGTTAGGTTTAGGGTTAGGGTTAGTGTTATGGTTAAGGTTCGGGGTAGGGTTAGGGTTAAGTTTCGGGTTAGGGTTAGGGTTAGGGTTAGGGTTCGCGTTAGGTTTCGGGTTAGGTGTCGGGTTAGGGTTAGGGTTAGGGTTCGGGTTCGGGTTAGGGTTAGGGTTAGGGTTATGTTTAGGGTTAGGGTTCGGGTTAGGGTTAGGGTTAGGGTTCGGGTTAGGGTTAGGGTTAGGGTTCGGGTTAGGGTTCGGGTTAGGGTTAGGGTTAGGGTTAGGGTTCGGTTCTGGGTTAGAGTTAGGGTTAGGGTTTGGTTTAGGGTTAGGGTTAGGGTTAGGGTTAGAGTTAGGGTTCGGGTTAGAGTTAGGGTTCGGGTTAGGGGTCGGGTTAGGGTTAGGGTTAGGGTTCGGGTTAGGGTTAGGGTTAGGGTTCAAGTTAGGTTTAGGGTTCGGGTTAGTGTTAGGGTTCGGGTTCGGGTTAGGGTTAGGGTTCGGGTTCGGGTTAGGGTTAGGGTTCGGGTTAGGGTTCGGGTTAGGGTTAGGTTTAGTGTTAGGGTTCGGGTTCGGGGTTAGTGTTATGGTTAGGGTTCGGATTAGGATTCGGGTTAGGGTTAGGATTCGGGGAAGGGGTTAGGGTTCAGGTTCGGGTTAGGGTTAGGGTTAGGGTTCCGGTTAAGGTTAGGGTTAGGGTTCTGTTTAGGGTTAGGGTTAGGTTTAGGGTTAGGGTTCGGGTTATGGTTAGGGTTAGTGTTCGGGTTAGGGTTCGGGTTAGGGTTAGGGTTAGGGTTAGGGTTAGGGTTAGGTTTCGGGTTAGGGTTAGGGTTAGGGTTCGGATTAGGGTTAGGGGTAGGGTTCGGGTTAGGGTTCGGTTTCGGGTTAGGGTTAGGGTTAGGGTTAGGATTAGGGTTCAGTTTAGGGTTAGGTTTATGGTTAGGGTTAGGGGTTAGGGTTAGGGTTACCGTTCGGGTTAGGGTTAGGTTTAGGGTTAGGGTTAGGGTTAGTGTTAGGTTTAGGGTTAGGGTTCGGGTTAGTGTTAGGGTTAGGGTTAGGGTTAGGGTCGGGTTAGGGTTCGGGTTCGGGTTAAGGTTAGGGGTTAGTGTTCAGGTTAGGTTTAGGGTTAGGGTTCGGGTTAGGGTTCGGGTTAGGGTTAGGGTTAGTGTTCGGGTTAGCGTTAGGGTTAGGGTTAGGGTTAGCGTTAGGGTTTGGATTAGGTTTAGGGGTATGGTTCGTGTTAGGTTTCGGGTTAGGGTTAGGGTTAGGGTTAGGGGTTAGGGTTAGGGTTAGGGTTAGGTTTAGGGTTAGGGTTCTGGTTAGGGTTAGGTTTAGGGTTCGGGTTAGCGTTAGGATTAGGGTTAGTGTTAGGGTTAGGGTTTGGGTTAGGGTTAGGGTTAGGGTTAGGGTTCGGGTTCGGGGTTAGGGTTAGGGTTAGTTTTCGGGTTAGGGTTCGGGTTAGGGTTAGGTTTCGGGTAAGGAGTTAGGTTTCGGGTTAGGGTTCGGGTTCGGTTAGGTTTAGGGTTAGGTTTAGCGTTCTGGTTAGTGTTAGGGTTCGGGTTAGGGTTAGGGTTAGGGTAGGGTTAGGGTTAGGGTTCGGATTAGGGTTAGGGGTAGGGTTCGGGTTAGGGTTCCGGTTCGGGTTAGGGTTAGGGTTAGGGTTAGGGTTAGGGTTAAGGTTAGGGTTAGGGTTAGGGTTCGGGTTAGGGTTTGGGTTAGGGTTCAGGTTAGGGTTAGGGTTCCGGTTAGGGGTAGGATTAGTGTTAGGGTTAGGGTTAAGGTTAGGGTTAGGGTTAGGGTTCGGGTTAGGGTTTGGGTTAGGGTTCAGGTTAGGGTTCGGGTTCGGGTTAGGTTTAGGGTTAGGGTTAGTGTTATGGTTAAGGTTCGGGGTAGGGTTAGGGTTAAGTTTCGGGTTAGGGTTAGGGTTAGGGTTCGCGTTAGGTTTCGGGTTAGGTGTCGGGTTAGGGTTAGGGTTAGGGTTCGGGTTCTGGTTAGGGTTAGGTTTAGGGTTATGTTTAGGGTTAGGGTTCGGGTAGGGTTAGGGTTAGGGTAGGGTTCGGGTTAGGGTTAGGGTTAGGGTTCGGGTTAGGGTTCGTGTTAGGGTTAGGGTTAGGGTTAGGGTTCGGTTCTGGGTTAGGGTTAGGGTTAGGGTTTGGTTTAGGGTTAGGGTTAGGGTTAGGGTTAGAGTTAGGGTTCGGGTTAGAGTTAGGGTTCGGGTTAGGGGTCAGGTTAGGGTTAGGGTTCGGGTTAGGGTTAGGGTTAGGGTTAGGGTTCAAGTTAGGTTTAGGGTTCGGGTTAGTGTTAGGGTTCGGGTTCGGGTTAGGGTTAGGGTTCGGGTTCGGGTTAGGGTTAGGGTTAGGATTCGGGGAAGGGGTTAGGGTTCAGGTTCGGGTTAGGGTTAGGGTTAGGGTTCCGGTTAAGGTTAGGGTTAGGGTTCTTTTTAGGGTTAGGGTTAGGTTTAGGGTTAGGGTTCGGGTTATGGTTAGGGTTAGTGTTCGGGTTAGGGTTCGGGTTAGGGTTAGGGTTAGGGTTAGGATTCGGGGAAGGGGTTAGGGTTCAGGTTCGGGTTAGGGTTAGGGTTAGGGTTCCGGTTAAGGTTAGGGTTAGGGTTCTTTTTAGGGTTAGGGTTAGGTTTAGGGTTAGGGTTCGGGTTATGGTTAGGGTTAGTGTTCGGGTTAGGGTTCGGGTTAGGGTTAGGGTTAGGGTTAGGGTTAGGGTTAGGTTTCGGGTTAGGGTTAGGGTTAGGGTTCGGATTAGGGTTAGGGGTAGGGTTCGGGTTAGGGTTCGGTTTCGGGTTAGGGTTAGGGTTAGGGTTAGGATTAGGGTTCGGTTTAGGTTTAGGTTTATGGTTAGGGTTAGGGGTTAGGGTTAGGGTTACCGTTCGGGTTAGGGTTAGGTTTAGGGTTAGGGTTAGGGTTAGTGTTAGGTTTAGGGTTAGGGTTCGGGTTAGTGTTAGGGTTAGGGTTAGGGTTAGGGTCGGGTTAGGGTTCGGGTTCGGGTTAAGGTTAGGGGTTAGTGTTCAGGTTAGGTTTAGGGTTAGGGTTCGGGTTAGGGTTCGGGTTAGGGTTAGGGTTAGTGTTCGGGTTAGCGTTAGGGTTAGGGTTAGGGTTAGGGTTAGCGTTAGGGTTTGGATTAGGTTTAGGGGTATGGTTCGTGTTAGGTTTCGGGTTAGGGTTAGGGTTAGGGTTAGGGGTTAGGGTTAGGGTTACCGTTCGGGTTAGGGTTAGGGTTAGGGTTAGGGTTCGGGTTAGGGTTAGGGTTAGGGTTAGGGTTCGGGTTAGGGTTAGGTTTAGGGTTAGGGTTTTGGTTAGGGTTAGGGTTCGGTTTAGGGTTAGGGTTAGGGTTCGGGTTAGGGTTAGGGTTCGGGTTAGGGTTAGGGTTCGGTTTCGGGTTAGGGTTAGGGTTCCGGTTAAGGTTAGGGTTAGGGTTCGGGTTAGGGTTAGTGTTAGGGTTAGGGTTCGGGTTAGTGTTAGGGTTAGGGTTCGGGTTAGGGTTAGGTTTCGGGTTAGGGTTAGGGTGGGTTCGGGTTAGGGTTAGTGTTGTGTTAGGTTTCGGGTTAGGGTTATCGGGTTAGGGTTAGGTTTCGGGTTAGGGTTAGGGTTAGTGTTAGGGTTAGGGTTCGGGTTAGGGTTAGGGTTCGGGTTCGGGTTACGGTTAGGGTTAGGCTTAGGGTTCGGTTTCGGGTTAGTGTTAGGGTTAGGGTTAGGGTTAGGGTCAGGGTTCGGGTTAGGGTTCGGGTTCGGGTTAGGGTTAGGTTTAGGGTTAGGGTTAAGGTCCGGGTTAGGGTTACGGTTAGCGTTAGGGGTTAGGGTTAGGGTAGGGTTCGGGTTAGGGTTAGGGTTAGGGTTAGGGTTATGGTTAGGGTTAGGGTTCGGGTTACGGTTACGGTTAGGGTTAGGTTTCGGGTTAGGGTTAGGTTTAGGGTTCCGGTTAAGGTTAGGGTTAGGGTTCGGGTTAGGGTTAGGGTTAGGGTTCGGGTTAGGGTTCGGGTTAGGGTTAGGGTTGGGGTAAGGGTTAGTTTTCGGGTTAGGGTTAGGGTTCCGGTTCGGGTTAGGGTTAGGGTTAGGGTTAGGTTTAGGGTTCGGATTAGGGTTAGGGGTAGGTTTCTGGTTAGCGTTCGGGTTCGGGTTAGGGTTAGGGATAGGGTTAGGGTTAGGGTTCGGGTTAGGGTTAGGTTTAGTGTTAGGGTTAGGGGTTAGGGTTAGTGTTACCGTTCGGGTTAGGGTTAGGGTTAGAGTTAGGGTTCAGGTTAGGGTTAGGGTTAGGGTTCGGGTTAGGGTTAGGGTTAGGGTTAGGGTTAGGGTTAGGGTTCGGGTTAGGGTTAGGTTTAGGGTTAGGGTTCGGGTGAGGGTTAGGTTTAGGGTTCAGGTTAGGGTTCGGGTTAGGGTTATGTTAGGGTTAGGGTTCGGGTTAGGGTTAGGGTTAGCGTTAGGGTTAGTGTTCAGGTTAGGGTTAGGTTTAGGTTTAGGGTTAGGGTTAGGGTTATGGTTCGGGGTAGGGTTAGGGTTAAGGTTCGGGTTAGGGTTAGGGTTAGGGTTAGGGTTCGCGTTAGGTTTCGTGTTAGGTATCGGTTTAGGGTTAGGTTTAGGGTTCGGTTTAGGGTTACGGTTAGGTCAGGGTTCGGGTTAGGGTTAGGGTTAGGGTTAGGGTTCGGGTTCGGGATAGGGTTAGGGTTCGGGTTAGGGTTAGGTTTCGGGTTAGGGTTAGGTTTAGGTTTAGGGTTAGGGTTAGGTTTAGGTTTAGGGTTAGGGTTAGGGTTAAGGTTCGGGTTAGGGTTAGGGTTAGGGTTAGGGTTAGGGTTCGCGTTAGGGTTCGGGTTAGGTGTCGGGTTAGGGTTAGGGTTCGGGTTCGGGTTAGGGTTAGGGTTAGGGTTTGGGGTTAGGGTTAGGGTTACCGTTCGGGTTAGGGTTAGGGTTAGGGTTAGGGTTAGGGTTAGGGTTCGGGTTAGGGTTAGGTTTAGGGTTCGGTTTAGGGTGAGGGTTAAGGTTAGGGTTAGGGTTCGGGTTAGGTTTAGGGTTAGGGTTAGGGTTCGGGTTAGGGTTAGGGTTAGGGTTCAGGTTAGGGTTCGGGTTAGGGTTAGGTTTAGGGTTAGGGTTCGGGTTAGGTTTAGGGTTAGGGTTAGGGTTCGGGTTAGGGTTAGGTTTAAGTTTAGGGTTAGGGTTAGGGTTAAGGTTCGGGGTAGGGTTGTGGTTAAAGTTCGGGTTAGGGTTAGGGTTAGGGTTAGGGTTAGGGTTCGCGTTAGGGTTCGGGTTAGGTGTCGGGTTAGGGTTAGGGTTAGGGTTCGGTTTAGGGTTATGGTAAGGTCAGGGTTCGGGTTAGGTTTAGGGTTAGGGTTAGGGTTAGGGTTAGGGTTCGGGTTCGGGTTAGGGTTAGGGTTCGGGTTAGGGTTCGGGTTAGGTTTAGGATTCGGGTAAGGGGTTAGGGTTCGGGTTCGGGGTAGGGTTAGGGTTAGGGTTCCAGTTAAGGTTAGGGTTAGGGTTCAGGTTAGGGTTAGGGTTAGGGTTCGGGTTCGGATTAGGGTTAGTGTTAGTGTTAGGGTTCGGGTGAGGGTTAGGGTTAGGGTTCAGGTTAGGGTTTGGGTTAGGGTTAGGTTAGGGTTAGGGTTCGGGTTCGGGTTCGGGTTAGGGTTAGGGTTAGGGTTAAGGTTCGGGTTAGGGTTAGAGTTTGGGTTAGGTTTCGGATTAGGGTTAGGGTTCGCGTTAGGGTTAGGGTTCGGGTTAGGGTTAGGGTTAGCTTTAGGATTAGGGTTCGGGTTAGGGTTAGGGTTCGGTTTCGGGTTACGGTTAGGGTTAGGGTTAGGGTTCGGTTTCGGGTTAGGGTTCGGGATAGGGTTAGGGTTCGGGTTAGGGTTAGGGTTCGGGTTCGGGTTCGGGTTAGGGTTAGGGTTAGGGTTCGGTTTCGGTTTAGGGTTAGGGTTAGGGTTAGGGTTCGGATTAGGGTTAGGGGTAGGGTACGGTTTAGGTTTCGTGTTCGGGTTAGTGTTAGGGTTAGGGTAGGGTTAGGGTTCGGGTTACGGTTAGGGTTAGGGTTAGGGTTAGGGGTTAGGGTTAGGGTTAGGTTTCGGGTTAGTGTTAGGGTTAGGGTTAGGGTTCGGGTTAGTGTTAGGGTTAGGGTTAGGGTTAGGGTTCGGGTTAGGGTTAGGGTTAGGGTTAGTGTTCGGGTTACGGTTAGGGTTAGGGTTCGGGTTGGGTTCGGGTTAGGGTTAGGGTTAGGGTTCGGGTTCAGGTTAGGGTTAGGGTTCGGGTTAGTGTTCGGGTTAGGGTTAGGGTTCGGGTTAGGGTTAGGGTTCGGTTTAGGGTTAGTGTTAGGGTTAGGAGGTAGGGTTAGGGTTAGGGTTCGGTTTAGGGTTAGGGTTAGGGTTAGGGTTAGGGGTTAGTGTTCGGGTTAGGGTTAGGGTTCGGGTTAGGGTTAGGGTTAGGGTTATGGATAGGGTTCGGGTTCGGGTTAGGGTTAGGGTTAGCATTAAGTTTAGGGTTAGGGTTCGGATTAGTGTTAGGTGTTGGGTTCGGGTTAGGGTTCGGGTTCGGGTTAGGGTTAGGGTTAGGGTTAGGGTTAGGGTTAGTGTTAGGGGATAGGGTTAGGGTTAGGGTTCGGGTTAGGATTAGGGTTACGGCTAGGGTTAGGGTTCGGGTTAGGGTTAGGGTTCGGGTTAGTGTTAGGGTTATGTTTCGGGTTAGGGTTAGGGTTAGGGTTATGGTTAGGGTTAGGGTTAGGTTTTGGGGTAGGGTTAGGTTTAGGGTTCGGGTTAGGGTTCGTGTTAGGGTTAGGATTAGGGTTAAGGTTCAGGGCAGAGTGAGGGTTAGGGTTAGGGTTCGGTTTAGGGTTAGGGTTAGGGTTAATGTTAGGGTTAGGTTTCGGGTTAGGGTTAGGGTTAAAGTTCGGGTTAGGATTAGGGTTAGGGTTAGGGTTAGGGTTCGCGTTAGGGTTCGGGTTAGGGGTCGGGTTAGGGTTAGGGTTAGGGTTCGGGTTAGGGTTAGGGTTAGGGTTCGGGTTAGTGTTAGGGTTTGGGTTAGGGTTAGGGTTAGGTTTCGGGATCATGTTAGGGTTAGGGTTCGGGTTAGGGTTCGGGTTAGTGTTAGGGTTAGGGTTCGGGTTCGGGGTTAGGGTTAGGGTTAGGGTTCGGTTTAGGGTTCGGGTTTAGGGTTCGGATTAGTGTTAGGTGTAGGGTTCGGGTTAGGGTTCGGGTTAGGGTTAGGGTTCGGGTTAGGGTTAAGGTTAGGGTTAGGGTTAGGGTTAGGGTTAGGGTTACCGTTCGGGTTAGGGTTAGGGTTAGGGTTAGGGTTAGGGTTCGGGTTTGGGTTAGGTTTAGGGTTCGGGTTAGGGTTAGGTTTAGGGTTAGGGTTAGGGTTAGGGTTCGGGTTAGGGTTAGGGTCAGGGTTAGGGTTAGGTTTCGGGTTCGGTGTTAGGGTTAGGTTTAGGGTTCGGGTTAGGGTTCGAGTTAGGGTTAGGATTCGGGTAAGGGGTTAGGGTTCGGGTTCGGGTTAGGATTAGGGTTATGGTTCCGGTTAGGGTTAGGGTTAGGGTTAGGGTTCGGGTTAGGGTTAGGGTTATGGTTAGGGTTGGGTTCAGGTTAGTTTAGGGTTAGGGTTCAGGTTAGGGTTCGTGTTAGGCTTAGGGTTAGGGTTAGGGTCAGGGTTCGGGTTAGGGTTAGGGTTCGGGTTAGGGTTAGGTTTAGGGTTCGGGTTAGGGTTAGGGTTAGGGTTAGGGTTACGGTTAAGGTTAGGGTTCGGGTTAGGGTAAGGGTTAGGGTTCGGGTTAGGGTTAGGGTTAGGGTTATGGTTACGGTTAGGTTTCTGGTTAGGGTTAGGGTTAGGGTTAGAGTTAGGGTTCGGGTTAGGGTTAGGTTTCGGGTTAGGGTTAGGTTTAGGTTTAGGGTTAGGGTTAGGGTTAAGGTTCGGGTTTGGGTTAGGGTTAAGGTTCGGGTTAGGGTTAGGGTTAGGGTTAGGGTTCGCGTTAGGGTTCGGGTTAGGTGTCGGGTTAGGGTTAGGGTTCGGGTTCGGGTTAGGTTTAGGGTTAGGGTTTGGGGTTAGGGTTAGGGTTACCGTTCGGGTTAGGGTTAGGGTTAGGGTTAGGGTTAGGGTTAGGGTTCGGGTTAGGGTTAGGGTTAGGGTTAGTTTTCGGGTTAGGGTTCGGGTTAGGGTTAGGTTTCGGGTAAGGAGTTAGGTTTCGGGTTAGGGTTCGGGTTCGGTTAGGTTTAGGGTTAGGTTTAGCGTTCTGGTTAGTGTTAGGGTTCGGGTTAGGGTTAGGGTTAGGGTAGGGTTAGGGTTAGGGTTCGGATTAGGGTTAGGGGTAGGGTTCGGGTTAGGGTTCCGGTTCGGGTTAGGGTTAGGGTTAGGGTTAGGGTTAGGGTTAAGGTTAGGGTTAGGGTTAGGGTTCGGGTTAGGGTTTGGGTTAGGGTTCAGGTTAGGGTTAGGGTTCCGGTTAGGGGTAGGATTAGTGTTAGGGTTAGGGTTAAGGTTAGGGTTAGGGTTAGGGTTCGGGTTAGGGTTTGGGTTAGGGTTCAGGTTAGGGTTCGGGTTCGGGTTAGGTTTAGGGTTAGGGTTAGTGTTATGGTTAAGGTTCGGGGTAGGGTTAGGGTTAAGTTTCGGGTTAGGGTTAGGGTTAGGGTTCGCGTTAGGTTTCGGGTTAGGTGTCGGGTTAGGGTTAGGGTTAGGGTTCGGGTTCTGGTTAGGGTTAGGTTTAGGGTTATGTTTAGGGTTAGGGTTCGGGTTAGGGTTAGGGTTAGGGTTCGGGTTAGGGTTAGGGTTAGGGTTCGGGTTAGGGTTCGTGTTAGGGTTAGGGTTAGGGTTAGGGTTCGGTTCTGGGTTAGGGTTAGGGTTAGGGTTTGGTTTAGGGTTAGGGTTAGGGTTAGGGTTAGAGTTAGGGTTCGGGTTAGAGTTAGGGTTCGGGTTAGGGGTCAGGTTAGGGTTAGGGTTCGGGTTAGGGTTAGGGTTAGGGTTAGGGTTCAAGTTAGGTTTAGGGTTCGGGTTAGTGTTAGGGTTCGGGTTCGGGTTAGGGTTAGGGTTCGGGTTCGGGTTAGGGTTAGGGTTAGGATTCGGGGAAGGGGTTAGGGTTCAGGTTCGGGTTAGGGTTAGGGTTAGGGTTCCGGTTAAGGTTAGGGTTAGGGTTCTTTTTAGGGTTAGGGTTAGGTTTAGGGTTAGGGTTCGGGTTATGGTTAGGGTTAGTGTTCGGGTTAGGGTTCGGGTTAGGGTTAGGGTTAGGGTTAGGATTCGGGGAAGGGGTTAGGGTTCAGGTTCGGGTTAGGGTTAGGGTTAGGGTTCCGGTTAAGGTTAGGGTTAGGGTTCTTTTTAGGGTTAGGGTTAGGTTTAGGGTTAGGGTTCGGGTTATGGTTAGGGTTAGTGTTCGGGTTAGGGTTCGGGTTAGGGTTAGGGTTAGGGTTAGGGTTAGGGTTAGGTTTCGGGTTAGGGTTAGGGTTAGGGTTCGGATTAGGGTTAGGGGTAGGGTTCGGGTTAGGGTTCGGTTTCGGGTTAGGGTTAGGGTTAGGGTTAGGATTAGGGTTCGGTTTAGGTTTAGGTTTATGGTTAGGGTTAGGGGTTAGGGTTAGGGTTACCGTTCGGGTTAGGGTTAGGTTTAGGGTTAGGGTTAGGGTTAGTGTTAGGTTTAGGGTTAGGGTTCGGGTTAGTGTTAGGGTTAGGGTTAGGGTTAGGGTCGGGTTAGGGTTCGGGTTCGGGTTAAGGTTAGGGGTTAGTGTTCAGGTTAGGTTTAGGGTTAGGGTTCGGGTTAGGGTTCGGGTTAGGGTTAGGGTTAGTGTTCGGGTTAGCGTTAGGGTTAGGGTTAGGGTTAGGGTTAGCGTTAGGGTTTGGATTAGGTTTAGGGGTATGGTTCGTGTTAGGTTTCGGGTTAGGGTTAGGGTTAGGGTTAGGGGTTAGGGTTAGGGTTACCGTTCGGGTTAGGGTTAGGGTTAGGGTTAGGGTTCGGGTTAGGGTTAGGGTTAGGGTTAGGGTTCGGGTTAGGGTTAGGTTTAGGGTTAGGGTTTTGGTTAGGGTTAGGGTTCGGTTTAGGGTTAGGGTTAGGGTTCGGGTTAGGGTTAGGGTTCGGGTTAGGGTTAGGGTTCGGTTTCGGGTTAGGGTTAGGGTTCCGGTTAAGGTTAGGGTTAGGGTTCGGGTTAGGGTTAGTGTTAGGGTTAGGGTTCGGGTTAGTGTTAGGGTTAGGGTTCGGGTTAGGGTTAGGTTTCGGGTTAGGGTTAGGGTGGGTTCGGGTTAGGGTTAGTGTTGTGTTAGGTTTCGGGTTAGGGTTAGTGTTCGGGTTAGGGTTAGGTTTCGGGTTAGGGTTAGGGTTAGTGTTAGGGTTAGGGTTCGGGTTAGGGTTAGGGTTCGGGTTCGGGTTACGGTTAGGGTTAGGCTTAGGGTTCGGTTTCGGGTTAGTGTTAGGGTTAGGGTTAGGGTTAGGGTCAGGGTTCGGGTTAGGGTTCGGGTTCGGGTTAGGGTTAGGTTTAGGGTTAGGGTTAAGGTCCGGGTTAGGGTTACGGTTAGCGTTAGGGGTTAGGGTTAGGGTAGGGTTCGGGTTAGGGTTAGGGTTAGGGTTAGGGTTATGGTTAGGGTTAGGGTTCGGGTTACGGTTACGGTTAGGGTTAGGTTTCGGGTTAGGGTTAGGTTTAGGGTTCCGGTTAAGGTTAGGGTTAGGGTTCGGGTTAGGGTTAGGGTTAGGGTTCGGGTTAGGGTTCGGGTTAGGGTTAGGGTTGGGGTAAGGGTTAGTTTTCGGGTTAGGGTTAGGGTTCCGGTTCGGGTTAGGGTTAGGGTTAGGGTTAGGTTTAGGGTTCGGATTAGGGTTAGGGGTAGGTTTCTGGTTAGCGTTCGGGTTCGGGTTAGGGTTAGGGATAGGGTTAGGGTTAGGGTTCGGGTTAGGGTTAGGTTTAGTGTTAGGGTTAGGGGTTAGGGTTAGTGTTACCGTTCGGGTTAGGGTTAGGGTTAGAGTTAGGGTTCAGGTTAGGGTTAGGGTTAGGGTTCGGGTTAGGGTTAGGGTTAGGGTTAGGGTTAGGGTTAGGGTTCGGGTTAGGGTTAGGTTTAGGGTTAGGGTTCGGGTGAGGGTTAGGTTTAGGGTTCAGGTTAGGGTTCGGGTTAGGGTTATGTTAGGGTTAGGGTTCGGGTTAGGGTTAGGGTTAGCGTTAGGGTTAGTGTTCAGGTTAGGGTTAGGTTTAGGTTTAGGGTTAGGGTTAGGGTTATGGTTCGGGGTAGGGTTAGGGTTAAGGTTCGGGTTAGGGTTAGGGTTAGGGTTAGGGTTCGCGTTAGGTTTCGTGTTAGGTATCGGTTTAGGGTTAGGTTTAGGGTTCGGTTTAGGGTTACGGTTAGGTCAGGGTTCGGGTTAGGGTTAGGGTTAGGGTTAGGGTTCGGGTTCGGGATAGGGTTAGGGTTCGGGTTAGGGTTAGGTTTCGGGTTAGGGTTAGGTTTAGGTTTAGGGTTAGGGTTAGGTTTAGGTTTAGGGTTAGGGTTAGGGTTAAGGTTCGGGTTAGGGTTAGGGTTAGGGTTAGGGTTAGGGTTCGCGTTAGGGTTCGGGTTAGGTGTCGGGTTAGGGTTAGGGTTCGGGTTCGGGTTAGGGTTAGGGTTAGGGTTTGGGGTTAGGGTTAGGGTTACCGTTCGGGTTAGGGTTAGGGTTAGGGTTAGGGTTAGGGTTAGGGTTCGGGTTAGGGTTAGGTTTAGGGTTCGGTTTAGGGTGAGGGTTAAGGTTAGGGTTAGGGTTCGGGTTAGGTTTAGGGTTAGGGTTAGGGTTCGGGTTAGGGTTAGGGTTAGGGTTCAGGTTAGGGTTCGGGTTAGGGTTAGGTTTAGGGTTAGGGTTCGGGTTAGGTTTAGGGTTAGGGTTAGGGTTCGGGTTAGGGTTAGGTTTAAGTTTAGGGTTAGGGTTAGGGTTAAGGTTCGGGGTAGGGTTGTGGTTAAAGTTCGGGTTAGGGTTAGGGTTAGGGTTAGGGTTAGGGTTCGCGTTAGGGTTCGGGTTAGGTGTCGGGTTAGGGTTAGGGTTAGGGTTCGGTTTAGGGTTATGGTAAGGTCAGGGTTCGGGTTAGGTTTAGGGTTAGGGTTAGGGTTAGGGTTAGGGTTCGGGTTCGGGTTAGGGTTAGGGTTCGGGTTAGGGTTCGGGTTAGGTTTAGGATTCGGGTAAGGGGTTAGGGTTCGGGTTCGGGGTAGGGTTAGGGTTAGGGTTCCAGTTAAGGTTAGGGTTAGGGTTCAGGTTAGGGTTAGGGTTAGGGTTCGGGTTCGGATTAGGGTTAGTGTTAGTGTTAGGGTTCGGGTGAGGGTTAGGGTTAGGGTTCAGGTTAGGGTTTGGGTTAGGGTTAGGTTAGGGTTAGGGTTCGGGTTCGGGTTCGGGTTAGGGTTAGGGTTAGGGTTAAGGTTCGGGTTAGGGTTAGAGTTTGGGTTAGGTTTCGGATTAGGGTTAGGGTTCGCGTTAGGGTTAGGGTTCGGGTTAGGGTTAGGGTTAGCTTTAGGATTAGGGTTCGGGTTAGGGTTAGGGTTCGGTTTCGGGTTACGGTTAGGGTTAGGGTTAGGGTTCGGTTTCGGGTTAGGGTTCGGGATAGGGTTAGGGTTCGGGTTAGGGTTAGGGTTCGGGTTCGGGTTCGGGTTAGGGTTAGGGTTAGGGTTAGGGTTCGGATTAGGGTTAGGGGTAGGGTACGGTTTAGGTTTCGTGTTCGGGTTAGTGTTAGGGTTAGGGTAGGGTTAGGGTTCGGGTTACGGTTAGGGTTAGGGTTAGGGTTAGGGGTTAGGGTTAGGGTTAGGTTTCGGGTTAGTGTTAGGGTTAGGGTTAGGGTTCGGGTTAGTGTTAGGGTTAGGGTTAGGGTTAGGGTTCGGGTTAGGGTTAGGGTTAGGGTTAGTGTTCGGGTTACGGTTAGGGTTAGGGTTCGGGTTGGGTTCGGGTTAGGGTTAGGGTTAGGGTTCGGGTTCAGGTTAGGGTTAGGGTTCGGGTTAGTGTTCGGGTTAGGGTTAGGGTTCGGGTTAGGGTTAGGGTTCGGTTTAGGGTTAGTGTTAGGGTTAGGAGGTAGGGTTAGGGTTAGGGTTCGGTTTAGGGTTAGGGTTAGGGTTAGGGTTAGGGGTTAGTGTTCGGGTTAGGGTTAGGGTTCGGGTTAGGGTTAGGGTTAGGGTTATGGATAGGGTTCGGGTTCGGGTTAGGGTTAGGGTTAGCATTAAGTTTAGGGTTAGGGTTCGGATTAGTGTTAGGTGTTGGGTTCGGGTTAGGGTTCGGGTTCGGGTTCGGGTTAGGGTTAGGGTTAGGGTTAGGGTTAGTGTTAGGGGATAGGGTTAGGGTTAGGGTTCGGGTTAGGATTAGGGTTACGGCTAGGGTTAGGGTTCGGGTTAGGGTTAGGGTTCGGGTTAGTGTTAGGGTTATGTTTCGGGTTAGGGTTAGGGTTAGGGTTATGGTTAGGGTTAGGGTTAGGTTTTGGGGTAGGGTTAGGTTTAGGGTTCGGGTTAGGGTTCGTGTTAGGGTTAGGATTAGGGTTAAGGTTCAGGGCAGAGTGAGGGTTAGGGTTAGGGTTCGGTTTAGGGTTAGGGTTAGGGTTAATGTTAGGGTTAGGTTTCGGGTTAGGGTTAGGGTTAAAGTTCGGGTTAGGATTAGGGTTAGGGTTAGGGTTAGGGTTCGCGTTAGGGTTCGGGTTAGGGGTCGGGTTAGGGTTAGGGTTAGGGTTCGGGTTAGGGTTAGGGTTAGGGTTCGGGTTAGTGTTAGGGTTTGGGTTAGGGTTAGGGTTAGGTTTCGGGATCATGTTAGGGTTAGGGTTCGGGTTAGGGTTCGGGTTAGTGTTAG
>JAVLSZ010000043.1:1337500-1365000 GCA_032313775.1 Urocyon cinereoargenteus | reverse complement strand
TAAGGGGTTAGGGTTCGGGTTCGGGGTAGGGTTAGGGTTAGGGTTCCGGTTAAGGTTAGGGTTAGGGTTCAGGTTAGGGTTAGGGTTAGGGTTCGGGTTCGGATTAGGGTTAGTGTTAGTGTTAGGTTTCGGGTGAGGGTTAGGGTTAGGGTTCAGGTTAGGGTTTGGGTTAGGGTTAGGTTAGGGTTAGGGTTCGGGTTCGGGTTCGGGTTAGGGTTAGGGTTAGAGTTAAGGTTCGGGTTAGGGTTAGAGTTTGGGTTAGGTTTCGGATTAGGGTTAGGGTTCGGGTTAGGGTTAGGTTTCGGGTTAGGGTTAGGGTTAGCTTTAGGATTAGGGTTCGGGTTAGGGTTAGGGTTCGGTTTCGAGTTACGGTTAGGGTTAGGGTTAGGGTTCGGTTTCGGGTTAGGGTTCGGGATAGGGTTAGGGTTCGGGTTAGGGTTAGGGTTCGGGTTCGGGTTAGGGTTAGGGTTAGGGTTCGGGTTCGGTTTAGGGTTAGGGCTAGGGTTAGGGTTCGGATTAGGGTTAGGGGTAGGGTACGGTTTAGGTTTCGTGTTCGGGTTAGTGTTAGGATTAGGGTAGGGTTAGGGTTCGGGTTACGGTTAGGGTTAGGGTTAGGGTTAGGGGTTAGGGTTAGGGTTAGGTTTCGGGTTAGGGTTAGGGTTCGGGTAAGGGTTAGGGTTAGGGTTCGGGTTAGTGTTAGGGTTAGGGTTAGGGTTAGGGTACGGGTTAGGGTTAGGGTTAGGGTTAGTGTTCGGGTTACGGTTAGGGTTAGGGTTCGGGTTGGGTTCGGGTTAGGGTTAGGGTTAGGGTTCGGGTTCAGGTTCGGGTTAGGGTTCGGGTTAGTGTTCGGGTTAGGGTTAGGGTTCGGGTTAGGGTTAGGGTTCGGTTTAGGGTTAGTGTTAGGGTTAGGAGGTAGGGTTAGGGTTAGGGTTCGGTTTAGGTTTAGGGTTAGGGTTAGGGTTAGGGGTTAGTGTTCGGGTTAGGGTTAGGGTTCGGGTTAGGGTTAGGGTTAGGGTTATGGATAGGGTTCGGGTTCGGGTTAGGGTTAGGGTTAGCATTAAGTTTAGGGTTAGGGTTCGGATTAGTGTTAGGTGTTGGGTTCGGGTTAGGGTTCGGGTTCGGGTTAGGGTTAGGGTTAGGGTTAGGGTTAGGGTTAGTGTTAGGGGATAGGGTTAGGGTTAGGGTTCGGGTTAGGATTAGGGTTACGGCTAGGGTTAGGGTTCGGGTTAGGGTTAGGGTTCGGGTTAGTGTTAGGGTTATGGTTCGGGTTAGGGTTAGGGTTAGGGTTATGGTTAGGGTTAGGGTTCGGGTTAGGGTTAGGGTTAGGGTTAGGTTTTGGGGTAGGGTTAGGTTTAGGGTTCGGGTTAGGGTTCGGGTTAGGGTTAGGATTAGGGTTAAGGTTCAGGGCAGAGTGAGGGTTAGGGTTAGGGTTCGGTTTAGGGTTAGGGTTAGGGTTAATGTTAGGGTTAGGTTTCGGGTTAGGGTTAGGGTTAAAGTTCGGGTTAGGATTAGGGTTAGGGTTAGGGTTAGGGTTCGCGTTAGGGTTCGGGTTAGGGGTCGGGTTAGGGTTAGGGTTAGGGTTCGGGTTAGGGTTAGGGTTAGGGTTCGGGTTAGTGTTAGGGTTTGGGTTAGGGTTAGGGTTAGGTTTCGGGATCATGTTAGGGTTAGGGTTCGGGTTAGGGTTCGGGTTAGTGTTAGGGTTAGGGTTCGGGTTCGGGGTTAGGGTTAGGGTTAGGGTTCGGTTTAGGGTTCGGGTTAGGGTTAGGATTCGGGTAAGGGGTTATGGTTCGGGTTCGGGTTAGGGTTAGTGTTAGGGTTCCGGTTAAGGTTAGGGTTAGGGTTTCGGGTTAGGGTTAGGGTTAGGGTTAGGGTTCGGGTTAGGGTTAGGGTTAGGTTTCGGGTTAGGTTTCGGGTTAGGGTTAGGGTTAGGGTTAGGGTTAGGGTTCCGGTTAGGGTTAGGGTTCGGGTTAGGGTTAGGGTTAGGGTTAGGGTTAGGGTTCGAATTAGGGTTAGGGGTAGGGTTCGGGTTAGGGTTCGGGTACGGTTTAGGTTTAGGGTTAGGGTTAGGGTTAGGGTTCGGGTTAGGGTTAGGGTTAGGGTTAGGGTTAGGGTTAGGGGTTAGGGTTAGGGTTACCGTTCGGGTTAGGGTTAGGGTTAGGGTTCGGGTTTGGGTTAGGTTTAGGGTTCGGGTTAGGGTTAGGTTTAGTGTTAGGGTTAGGGTTAGGGTTCGGGTTCGGGTTAGGGTTAGGGTCAGGGTTAGGGTTAGGTTTCGGGTTCGGTGTTAGGGTTAGGTTTAGGGTTCGGGTTAGGGTTCGAGTTAGGGTTAGGATTCGGGTAAGGGGTTAGGGTTCGGGTTCGGGTTAGGATTAGTGTTATGGTTCCGGTTAAGGTTAGGGTTAGGGTTAGGGTTCGGGTTAGGGTTAGGGTTATGGTTAGGGTTAGGGTTCAGGTTAGTGTTAGGGTTAGGGTTCAGGTTAGGGTTCGTGTTAGGCTTAGGGTTAGGGTTAGGGTCAGGGTTCGGGTTAGGGTTAGGGTTCGGGTTAGGGTTAGGTTTAGGGTTCGGGTTAGGGTTAGGGTTAGGGTTAGGGTTAGGGTTACGGTTAAGGTTAGGGTTCGGGTTAGGGTAAGGTTTAGGGTTCGGGTTAGGGTTAGGGTTAGGGTTATGGTTACGGTTAGGTTTCGGGTTATGGTTAGGGTTAGGGTTAGGGTTAGGGTTCGGGTTAGGGTTAGGTTTCGGGTTAGGGTTAGGTTTAGGTTTAGGGTTAGGGTTAGGGTTAAGGTTCGGGTTAGGGTTAAGGTTAAGGTTCGGGTTAGGGTTAGGGTTAGGGTTAGGGTTCGCGTTAGGGTTCGGGTTAGGTGTCGGGTTAGGGTTAGGGTTCGGGTTCGGGTTAGGGTTAGGGTTAGGGTTTGGGGTTAGGGTTAGGGTTACCGTTCGGGTTAGGGTTAGGGTTAGGGTTAGGGTTAGGGTTAGGGTTCGGGTTAGGGTTAGGGTTAGGGTTCAGGTTAGGGTTAGGGTTAGGTTTCAGGTTAGGGTTCGTGTTAGGCTTAGGGTTAGGGTTAGGGTTAGGGTTCGGGTTAGGGTTAGGGTTCGGGTTAGCGTTAGGTTTAGGGTTCGGGTTAGGGTTAGGGTTAGGGTTCGGGTTAGGGTTAGGTTTAGTGTTAGGGTTAGGGGTTAGGGTTAGTGTTACCGTTCGGGTTAGGGTTAGGGTTAGGGTTAGGGTTAGGGTTAGGGTTCGGGTTAGGCTTAGGGTTAGGGTTCGGGTTAGGGTTAGGGTTAGGGTTAGGGTTAGGGTTAGTGTTCGGGTTAGGGTTAGGATTAGGGTTACGGTTAGGGTTAGGGTTCGGGTTAGGGTTAGGGTTCGGGTTAGTGTTAGGGTTAGGGTTCGGGTTAGGGTTAGGGTTAGGGTTATGGTTAGGGTTAGGGTTCGGGTTAGGGTTAGGTTTAGGGTTAGGATTAGGGTTACGGCTAGGGTTAGGGTTCGGGTTAGGGTTAGTGTTCGGGTTAGTGTTAGGGTTATGGTTCGGGTTAGGGTTAGGGTTAGGGTTATGGTTAGGGTTAGGGTTCGGGTTAGGGTTAGGGTTAGGGTTAGGGTTAGGGTTTGGGGTAGGGTTAGGTTTAGGGTTCGGGTTAGGGTTCGAGTTAGGGTTAGGATTAGGGTTAAGGTTCAGGGCAGAATGAGGGTTAGGGTTAGGGTTCGGTTTAGGGTTAGGGTTAGGGTTAACGTTAGGGTTAGGTTTCGGGTTAGGGTTAGGGTTAAAGTTCGGGTTAGGATTAGGGTTAGGGTTAGGGTTAGGGTTCGCGTTAGGGTTCGGGTTAGGGGTCGGGTTAGGGTTAGGGTTAGGGTTCGGGTTAGTGTTAGGGTTTGGGTTAGGGTTAGGGTTAGGTTTCGGGATCATGTTAGGGTTAGGGTTCGGGTTAGGGTTCGGGTTAGGGTTAGGGTTAGGGTTCGGGTTCGGGGTTAGGGTTAGGGTTAGGGTAGGGTTAGGGTTACCGTTCGGGTTAGGGTTAGGGTTAGGGTTAGGGTTAGGGTTAGGGTTCGGGTTTGGGTTAGGTTTAGGGTTCGGGTTAGGGTTAGGTTTAGGGTTAGGGTTAGGGTTAGGGTTCGGGTTAGGGTTAGGGTCAGGGTTAGGGTTAGGTTTCGGGTTCGGTGTTAGGGTTAGGTTTAGGGTTCGGGTTAGGGTTCGAGTTAGGGTTAGGATTCGGGTAAGGGGTTAGGGTTCGGGTTCGGGTTAGGATTAGGGTTATGGTTCCGGTTAGGGTTAGGGTTAGGGTTAGGGTTCGGGTTAGGGTTAGGGTTAGGGTTATGGTTAGGGTTAGGGTTCAGGTTAGTGTTAGGGTTAGGGTTCAGGTTAGGGTTCGTGTTAGGCTTAGGGTTAGGGTTAGGGTCAGGGTTCGGGTTAGGGTTAGGGTTCGGGTTAGGGTTAGGTTTAGGGTTCGGGTTAGGGTTAGGTTTAGGGTTAGGGTTACGGTTAAGGTTAGGGTTCGGGTTAGGGTAAGGGTTAGGGTTCGGGTTAGGGTTAGGGTTAGGGTTATGGTTACGGTTAGGTTTCTGGTTAGGGTTAGGGTTAGGGTTAGAGTTAGGGTTCGGGTTAGGGTTAGGTTTCGGGTAAGGGTTAGGTTTAGGTTTAGGGTTAGGGTTAGGGTTAAGGTTCTGGTTTGGGTTAGGGTTAAGGTTCGGGTTAGGGTTAGGGTTAGGGTTAGGGTTCGCGTTAGGGTTCGGGTTAGGTGTCGGGTTAGGGTTAGGGTTCGGGTTCGGGTTAGGGTTAGGGTTAGGGTTTGGGGTTAGGGTTAGGGTTACCGTTCGGGTTAGGGTTAGGGTTAGGGTTAGGGTTAGGGTTCGGGTTAGGGTTAGGGTTAGGTTTCGGTTTAGGGTGAGGGTTAAGGTTAGGTTTAGGGTTCGGGTTAGGGTTAGGGTTAGGGTTCGGGTTAGGGTTAGGGTTAGGGTTCAGGTTAGGGTTCGGGTTAGGGTTAGGTTTAGGGTTAGGGTTCGGGTTAGGTTTAGGGTTAGGGTTAGGGTTCGGGTTAGGGTTAGGTTTAGGTATAGGGTTAGGGTTAGGGTTAAGGTTCGGGTAGGGTTAGGGTTAAGGTTCGGGTTAGGGTTAGGGTTAGGGTTAGGGTTAGGGTTCGCGTTAGGGTTCGGGTTAGGTGTCGGGTTAGGGTTAGGGTTAGGGTTCGGTTTAGGGTTATGGTAAGGTCAGGGTTCGGGTTAGGGTTAGGGTTAGGGTTAGGGTTAGGGTTCGGGTTCGGGTTAGGGTTAGGGTTCGGTTTAGGGTTCGGGTTAGGTTTAGGATTCGGGTAAGGGGTTAGGGTTCGGGTTCGGGGTAGGGTTAGGGTTAGGGTTCCGGTTAAGTTTAGGGTTAGGGTTCAGGTTAGGGTTAGGGTTAGGGTTCGGGTTCGGATTTGGGTTAGTGTAGTGTTAGGGTTCGGGTGAGGGTTAGGGTTAGGGTTCAGGTTAGGGTTTGGGTTAGGGTTAGGTTAGGGTTAGGGTTCGGGTTCGGATTAGGGTTAGGGTTAGGGTTAAGGTTCGGGTTAGGGTTAGAGTTTGGGTTAGGTTTCGGATTAGGGTTAGGGTTCGCGTTAGGGTTAGGGTTCGGGTTAGGGTTAGGGTTAGCTTTAGGATTAGGGTTCGGGTCAGGGTTAGGGTTCGGGTTCGGGTTACGGTTAGGGTTAGGGTTAGGGTTCGGTTTCGGGTTAGGGTTCGGGATAGGGTTAGGGTTCGGGTTAGGGTTAGGGTTCGGGTTCGGGTTAGGGTTAGGGTTCGGGTTCGGTTTAGGGTTAGGGTTAGGGTTAGTGTTAGGGTTCGGATTAGGGTTAGGGGTAGGGTACGGTTTAGGTTTCGTGTTCGGGTTAGTGTTAGGGTTAGGGTAGGGTTAGGGTTCGGGTTACGGTTAGGGTTAGGGTTAGGGTTAGGGGTTAGGGTTAGGGTTAGGGTTCGGGTTAGGGTTAGGGTTAGGGTTAGGGTTAGGGTTCGGGTTAGGGTTAGGGTTAGGGTTCGGGTTAGTGTTAGGGTTAGGGTTAGGGTTAGGGTTCGGGTTAGGGTTAGGGTTAGGGTTAGTGTTCGGGTTACGGTTAGGGTTAGGGTTCGGGTTGGGTTCGGGTTAGGGTTAGGGTTAGGGTTTGGGTTCAGGTTAGGGTTAGGGTTCGGGTTAGTGTTCGGGTTAGGGTTAGGGTTCGGTTTAGGGTTAGGGTTCGGTTTTGGGTTAGTGTTAGGGTTAGGAGGTAGGGTTAGGGTTAGGGTTCGGTTTAGGCTTAGGGTTAGGGTTAGGGTTAGGTGTTAGTGTTCGGGTTAGGGTTAGGGTTCGGGTTAGGGTTAGGGTTAGGGTTATGGATAGGGTTCGGTTTCGGGTTAGGGTTAGGGTTAGGATTAAGGTTAGGGTTAGGGTTCGGATTAGTGTTAGGTGTAGGGTTCGGGTTAGGGTTCGGGTTCGGGTTAGGGTTAGGGTTAGGGTTAGGCTTAGGGTTAGTGTTAGGGGTTAGGGTTAGTGTTAGGGTTCGGGTTAGGATTAGGGTTACGGTTAGGGTTAGGGTTCGGGTTAGGGTTAGGATTAGGGTTAAGGTTCGGGGCAGAGTGAGGGTTAGGGTTAGGGTTCGGTTTAGGGTTAGGGTTAGGGTTAATGTTAGGGTTAGGTTTCGGGTTAGGGTTAGGGTTAAGGTTCGGGTTAGGATTAGGGTTAGGTTTAGGGTTAGGGTTCGCGTTAGGGTTCGGGTAGGGGTCGGGTTAGGGTTAGGGTTAGGGTTCGGGTTAGGGTTAGGGTTAGGGTTCGGGTTAGTGTTAGGGTTTGGGTTAGGGTTAGGGTTAGGGTTCGGGTTCGTTTTAGGGTTAGGTTTCGGGATCATGTTAGGGTTAGGGTTCGGGTTAGGGTTCGGGTTAGGGTTAATGTTAGGGTTAGGTTTCGGGTTAGGGTAGGGTTAAGGTTCGGGTTAGGATTAGGGTTAGGGTTAGGGTTAGGGTTCGTGTTAGGGTTCGGGTTAGGGTTATGGTTAGGGTTAGGGTTAGGGTTCGGGTTCGGGTTAGGGTTAGGGTTAGGGTTAGGGTTCGCGTTAGGGCTCGGGTTAGGGGTCGGGTTAGGGTTAGGGTTCGGGTTCGGGTTAGGGTTAGGGTTAGGGTTAGGGTTCGGATTAGGGTTAGGGGTAGGGTTCGGGTTAGGTTTCGGGTACGGGTTAGGTTTAAGGTTAGGGTTAGGGTTAGGGTTCGGGTTAGGGTTAGGGTTTGGGTTAGGTTTCGGGTTCGGTGTTAGGGTTAGGTTTAGGGTTCGGGTTAGGGTTCGGGTTAGGGTTAGGATTCGGGTAAGGGGTTAGGGTTCGGGTTCGGGTTAGGATTAGGGTTATGGTTCCGGTTAGGGTTAGGGTTAGGGTTAGGGTTCGGGTTCGGGTTAGGGTTAGGGTTAGGGTTAGGTTTCAGGTTAGGGTTAGGGTTAGGTTTCAGGTTAGGGTTCGTGTTAGGCTTAGGGTTAGGGTTAGGGTTAGGGTTCGGGTTAGGGTTAGGGTTCGGGTTAGGGTTAGGTTTAGGGTTCGGGTTAGGGTTAGGGTTAGGGTTCGGGTTAGGTTTAGGGTTGCAGTTAAGGTTAGGGTTCGGGTTAGGGTTAGGGTTAGGGTTAGGGTTCGGGTTACGGTTAGGGTTAGGGTTATGGTTACGGTTAGGTTTCGGGTTAGGGTTAGGGTTAGGGTTAGGGTTCGGGTTAGGGTTAGGGTTCGGATTAGGGTTAGGGGTAGGGTTCGGGTTAGGGTTAGGGTTCAGGTTAGGGTGAGGGTTAAGGTTAGGGTTAGGGTTCGGGTTAGGGTTAGGGTTAGGGTTAGGGTTCGGGTTAGAGTTAGGGTTAGGGTTCAGTTTAGGGTTCGGGTTAGGGTTAGGTTTAGGGTTAGGGTTCGGGTTAGGTTTAGGGTTAGTGTTAGGGTTCGGGCTAGGGTTAGGTTTAGGTTTAGGGTTAGGGTTAGGGTTAAGGTTCGGGGTAGGGTAGGGTTAAGGTTCGGGTTAGGGTTAGGGTTAGGGTTAGGGTTAGGGTTAGGGTTCGCGTTAGGGTTCGGGTTAGGTTTCGGGTTAGGTTTAGGGTTAGGTTTCGGTTTAGGGTTACGGTTAGGTCAGGGTTCGGGTTAGGGTTAGGGTTAGGGTTAGGGTTAGGGTTAGGGTACGGTTTCGGGTTAGGGTTAGGGTTCGGGTTAGGGTTAGGTTTAGGTTTAGGGTTAGGGTTAGGGTTAAGGTTCGGGGTAGGGTTAGGGTTAAGTTTCGGGTTAGGTTTAGGGTTAGGGTTAGGGTTAGGGTTCGCGTTAGGGATCGGGTTAGGTGTCGGGTTAGGGTTAGGGTTCGGGTTCGGGTTAGGGTTAGGGTTAGGGTTTGGGGTTAGGATTAGGGTTACCGTTCGGGTTAGGGTTAGGGTTAGGGTTAGGGTTAGGGTTCGGGTTAGGTTTAGGGTTAGGGTTAGGGTTCGGGTTAGGGTTAGGTTTAGGGTTAGGGTTAGGGTTAGGGTTCGGGTTAGGGTTAGGGTTAGGGTTCAGGTTAGGGTTCGGGTTAGGGATAGGTTTAGGGTTAGGGTTCGGGTTAGGTTTAGGGTTAGGGTTAGGGTTCGGGTTAGGGTTAGGTTTAGGGTTAGGGTTAGGGTTAGGGTTAAGGTTCGGGGTAGGGTTAGGGTTAAGGTTCGGGTTAGGGTTAGGGTTAGGGTTAGGGTTAGGGTTAGGGTTCGCGTTAGGGTTCGGGTTAGGTGTCGGGTTAGGGTTAGTGTTAGGGTTCGGTTTAGGGTTACGGTTAGGTCAGGGTTCGGGTTAGGGTTAGGGTTAGGGTTCGGGTTCGGGTTAGGGTTAGGGTTCGGGTTAGAGTTAGGGTTCGGGTTAGGGTTCGGGTTAGGGTTTGAGTTAGGTTTAGGTTTCGGGTTACGGTAAGGGTTAGGGTTAGGGTTCGGGTTAGGGTTAGGTTTCGGGTTAGGGTTAGGGTTAGGGTTAGGGTTAAGGTTCGGGGTAGGGTTAGGGTTAAGGATCGGGTTAGGGTTAGGGTTAGGGTTAGGGTTAGGGTTCGGGTTAGGGTTAGGTTTAGGGTTATGGTTCGGGTTAGGGTTAGCGTTCGGGTTAGGGGTAGGGTTCGGGTTCGTGTTAGGTTTAGGGTTCGGGTCAGGGTTCGGGTTAGGGTTAGGGTTCGGTTAGGGTTAGGGTTCGGGTTAGGGTTAGGGTTAGGTTTAGGAGGTAGGGTTAGGGTTAGGGTTAGGGTTAGGGTTACGGTTAGCGTTAGGGTTTAGGGTTAGGGTAGGGTTCGGGTTAGGGTTAGGGTTAGGGTTAGGGTTATGGTTAGGGTTAGGGTTCGGGTTACGTTTAGGGTTAGGGTTAGGTTTCGGGTTAGGGTTAGGGTTAGGGTTCCGGTTAAGGTTAGGGTTAGGGTTCGGGTTAGGGTTAGGGTTAGGGTTCGGGTTAGGGTTAGGGTTAGGTTTCGGGTTAGGGTTCGGGTTAGGGTTAGGGTTAGGTTTCGGGTTAGGGTTCGGGTTCGGGTTAGTGTTAGGGTTAGGGTTCGGGTTAGGGTTAGGGTTAGGGTTATGGTTAGGGTCAGGGTTCGGGTTAGGGTTAGGGTTAGGGTTAGGGTTTGGGGTAGGGTTAGGGTTAGGGTTCGGGTTAGGGTTCGGGTTAGGGTTAGGATTAGGGTTAAGGTTCGGGGCAGAGTGAGGGTTAGGGTTAGGGTTCGGTTTAGGGTTAGGGTTAGGGTTAATGTTAGGGTTAGGTTTCGGGTTAGGGTTAGGGTTAAGGTTCGGGTTAGGGTTAGGGTTAGGGTTAGGGTTAGGTTTCGGATTAGGGTTAGGGGTAGGGTTCTGGTTAGCGTTCGGTTTCGGGTTAGGGTTAGGGATAAGGTTAGGGTTAGGGTTCGGGTTAGGGTTAGGTTTAGTGTTAGGGTTAGGGGTTAGGGTTAGTGTTACCGTTCGGGTTAGGGTTAGGGTTAGGGTTAGGGTTAGGGTTAGGGTTCGGTTTAGGCTTAGGGTTAGGGTTCGGGTTAGGGTTAGGGTTAGGGTTAGGGTTAGGGTTAGGGTTCGGGTTAGGTTTAGGATTAGGGTTACGGTTATGGTTAGGGTTCGGGTTAGGGTTAGGGTTCGGGTTAGTGTTAGGGTTAGGGTTCGGGTTAGGGTTAGGGTTAGGGTTATGGTTAGGGTTAGGATTCGGGTTAGGGTTAGGGTTAGGGTTAGGGTTTGGGGTAGGGTTAGGTTTAGGGTTCGGGTTAGGGTTCGGGTTTAGGGTTAGGATTAGGGTTAAGGTTCGGGGCAGAGTGAGGGTTAGGGTTAGGGTTCGGTTTAGGGTTAGGGTTAGGGTTAATGTTAGGGTTAGGTTTCGGGTTAGGTTTAGAGTTAAGTTTCGGGTTAGGATTAGGGTTAGGGTTAGGGTTAGGGTTCGCGTTAGGGTTCGGGTTAGGGGTCGGGTTAGGTTTAGGGTTAGGGTTAGGGTTAGGTTTCGGGTTGGTGTTAGGGTTTGGGTTAGGGTTAGGGTTAGGGTTCGGGTTCGGTTTAGGGTTAGGTTTCGGGATCATGTTAGGGTTAGGGTTCGGGTTAGGGTTCGGGTTACGGTTAGGGTTAGGGTTCGGGTTCGGGGTTAGGGTTAGGGTTAGGGTTCGGGTTAGGGTTCGGGTTAGGGTTAGGGTTAGGGTTTGGGGTAGGGTTAGGGTTAGGGTTCGGGTTAGGGTTCGGGTTAGGGTTAGGTTTAGGGTTAGGGTTCGGGTGAGGGTTAGGGTTAGGGTTCAGGTTAGGGTTCGGGTTAGGGTTAGGTTAGGGTAAGGGTTCGGGTTAGGGTTAGGGTTAGGGTTAGGGTTAGTGTTCGGGTTAGGGTTAGGTTTAGGTTTAGGGTTAGGGTTAGGGTTAAGGTTCGGGTTAGGGTTAGGGTTAGGGTACGCGTTAGGGTTCGGGTTAGGTGTCGGGTTAGGGTTAGGGTTAGGGTTCGGTTTAGGGTTACGGTTAGGTCAGGGTTCGGGTTAGGGTTAGGGTTAGGGTTAGGGTTAGGGTTCGGGTTCGGGTTAGGGTTAGGGTTCGGGTTAGGGTTAGGTTTCGGGTTAGGGTTAGGTTTAGGTTTAGGGTTAGGGTTAGGGTTAAGGTTCGGGTTAGGGTTAGGGTTAAGGTTCGGGTTAGGGTTAGGGTTAGGGTTAGGGTTAGGGTTCGCGTTAGGGTTCGGGTTAGGTGTCGGGTTAGGGTTAGGGTTCGGGTTCGGGTTAGGGTTGGGTTAGCTTTTGGGGTTAGGGTTAGGTTTACCTTTCGGGTTAGGGTTAGGGTTAGGGATAGGGTTAGGTTTAGGGTTCGGGTTAGGGTTAGGGTTAGGGTTCGGTTTAGGGTGAGGGTTAAGGTTAGGGTTAGGGTTCGGGTTAGGGTTAGGGTTAGGGTTAGGGTTCAGGTTAGGGTTAGGGTTAGGGTTCAGGTTAGGGTTCGTGTTAGGCTTAGGGTTAGGGTTAGGGTTAGGGTTCGGGTTAGGGTTAGTGTTCGGGTTAGGGTTAGGTTTAGGTTTAGGGTTAGGGTTAGGGTTAAGGTTCGGGGTAGGGTTAGGGTTAAGGTTCGGGTTAGGGTTAGGGTTAGGGTACGCGTTAGGGTTCGGGTTAGGTGTCGGGTTAGGTTTAGGGTTAGGGTTCGGTTTAGGGTTACGGTTAGGTCAGGGTTCGGGTTATGGTTCCGGTTAGGCTTAGGGTTAGGGTTAGGGTTCGGGTCAGGGTTAGGGTTAGGGTTAGGGTTAGGGTTCAGGTTAGGGTTAGGGTTAGGGTTCAGGTTAGGGTTCGTGTTAGGCTTAGGGTTAGGGTTAGGGTTAGGTTTCGGGTTAGGGTTAGGGTTCGGGTTAGGGTTAGGTTTAGGGTTCGGGTTAGGGTTACGGTTAGGGTTCGGGTTAGGGTTAGGGTTACGGTTAAGATTAGGGTTCGGGTTAGGGTTAGGGTTAGGGTTCGGGTTAGGGTTAGGGTTAGGGTTATAGTTACGGTTAGGTTTCGGGTTAGGGTTAGGGTTAGGGTTAGGGTTCGGGTTAGGGTTAGGGTTCGGATTAGGGTTAGGGGTAGGGTTCGGGTTAGGGTTAGGGTTCGGGTTAGGGTGAGGGTTAAGGTTAGGTTTAGGGTTCGGGTTCGGGTTAGGGTTAGGGTTAGGGTTCGGGTTAGGGTTCGGGTTAGGGTTCAGGTTAGGGTTCGGGTTAGGGTTAGGTTTAGGGTTAGGGTTCGGGTTAGGTTTAGGGTTAGGGTTAGGGTTCGGGTTAGGGTTAGGTTTAGGTTTAGGGTTAGGGTTAGTGTTAGGGTTCGGGTTCGGGTTAGGGTTAGGGTTCGGGTTAGAGTTAGGGTTCGGGTTAGGGTTCAGGTTAGGGTTCGGGTTAGGTTTAGGTTTCGGGTTACGGTAAGGGTTAGGGTTAGGGTTCGGGTTAGGGTTAGGTTTAGGGTTAGGGTTAGGGTTAGGGTTAGGGTTAAGGTTCGGGGTAGGGTTAGGGTTAAGGATCGGTTTAGGGTTAGGGTTAGGGTTAGGGTTCGGGTTAGGGTTAGGTTTAGGGTTAGGGTTCGGGTTAGGGTTCGTGTTCGGGTTAGGGTTAGGGTTAGAGTTCGGGTTAGGGTTAGGGTTCGGGTTAGGGTTCGGGTTAGGGTTTGGGTTAGGGTTAGGGTTTGGGTTAGGGTTAGTGTTCGGGTTAGGGTTAGGATTCCGGTTAGGGTTAGGGTTAGTGTTCGGGTTAGGGTTAGGGTTAGGGTTAGCGTTAGGGTTAGGGTTAGGGTTAGGGTTCGGGTTCGGTTTAGGGTTAGTGTTAGGGTTAGGGATCGGGTTCGGGTTAGGGTTCGGGTTCGGGTTAGTGTTAGGGTTCGGGTTCGGGTTAGGGTTAGTGTTAGTGTTAGGGTTCGGGTTAGGGTTAGCGTTCGGGTTAGGGGTAGGGTTCGGGTTCGGGTTAGGCTTAGGGTTCGGGTCAGGGTTCGGGTTAGGGTTAGGGTTCGGTTAGGGTTATGTTTCGGGTTAGGGTTAGGGTTAGGTTTAGGAGGTAGGGTTAGGGTTAGGGTTAGGGTTAGGGTTACGGTTAGCGTTAGGGGTTAGGGTTAGGGTAGGGTTCGGGTTAGGGTTAGGGTTAGGGTTAGGGTTATGGTTAGGGTTAGGGTTCGGGTTACGGTTAGGGTTAGGGTTAGGTTTCGGTTTAGGGTTAGGGTTAGGTTTCCGGTTAAGGTTAGGGTTAGGGTTCGGGTTAGGGTTAGGGTTAGGGTTCGGGTTAGGGTTAGGGTTAGGTTTCGGGTTAGGGTTTGGGTTAGGGTTAGGGTTAGGTTTCGGGTTAGGGTTCGGGTTAGGGTTAGGGTTAGGGTTAAGTTTCGGGACAGAGTGAGGGTTAGGGTGAGGGTTCGGTTTAGGGTTAGGGTTAGGGTTAATGTTAGGGTTAGGTTTCGGGTTAGGGTTAGGTTTAGGGTTAGGTTTCGGGTTAGGGTTAGGGTTCCGGTTCGGTTTAGGGTTAGGGTTAGGGTTAGGGTTCAGGTTAGGGTTAGGGTTAGGGTTCAGGTTAGGGTTCGGGTTAGGGTTAGGTTTAGGGTTAGGGTTCGGGTTAGCTTTAGGGTTAGCGTTCGGGTTAGGGGTAGGGTTCGGGTTCGGGTTAGGGTTAGTGTTAGGGTTAGGGTTCGGGTTAGGGTTAGCGTTCGGGTTAGGGGTAGGGTTCGGGTTCGGGTTAGGTTTAGGGTTCGGGTCAGGGTTCGGGTTAGGGTTAGGGTTCGGTTAGGGTTAGGGTTCGGGTTAGGGTTAGGGTTAGGTTTAGAAGGTAGGGTTAGGGTTAGGGTTAGGGTTAGGGTTAGGGTTACGGTTAGCGTTAGGGGTTAGGGTTAGGGTAGGGTTCGGGTTAGGGTTAGGGTTAGGGTTAGGGTTATGGTTAGGGTTAGGTTTCGGGTTACGGTTAGGGTTAGGGTTAGGTTTCGGGTTAGGGTTAGGGTTAGGGTTCCGGTTAAGGTTAGGGTTAGGGTTCGGGTTAGGGTTAGGGTTAGGGTTCGGGTTAGGGTTAGGGGTAGGTTTCGGGTTAGGGTTCGGGTTAGGGTTAGGGTTAGGGTAAGGGTTAGTTTTTGGGTTAGGGTTAGGGTGCCGGTTCGGGTTAGGGTTAGGGTTAGGGTTAGGGTTAGGGTTAGGGTTCGGATTAGGGTTAGGAGTAGGGTTCTCGTTAGCGTTCGGTTTCGGGTTAGGTTTAGGGATAAGGTTAGGGTTAGGGTTCGGGTTAGGGTTAGGTTTAGTGTTAGGGTTAGGGGTTAGGGTTAGTGTTACCGTTCGGGTTAGGGTTAGGGTTAGGGTTAGGGTTAGGGTTAGGGTTCGGGTTAGGCTTAGGGTTAGGGTTCGGTTTAGGGTTAGGGTTAGGGTTAGGGTTAGGGTTAGGGTTCGGGTTAGGGTTAGGATTAGGGTTACGGTTAGGGTTAGGGTTCGGGTTAGGGTTAGGGTTCGGGTTAGTGTTAGGGTTAGGGTTCGGGTTAGGGTTAGGGTTAGGGTTATGGTTAGTGTTAGGGTTCGGGTTAGGGTTAGGGTTAGGGTTAGGGTTTGGGGTAGGGTTAGGGTTAGGGTTCGGGTTAGGGTTCGGGTTAGGGTTAGGATTAGGGTTAAGGTTCGGGGCAGAGTGAGGGTTAGGGTTAGGTTTCGGTTTAGGGTTAGGGTTAGGGTTAATGTTAGGGTTAGGTTTCGGGTTAGGGTTAGGGTTAAGGTTCGGGTTAGGATTAGGGTTAGGGTTAGGGTTAGGGTTCGCGTTAGGGTTCGGGTTAGGGGTCGGGTTAGGGTTAGGGTTAGGGTTCGGGTTAGGGTTAGGGTTAGGGTTCGGGTTAGTGTTAGGGTTTGGGTTAGGGTTAGGGTTAGGGTTCGGGTTCGGTTTAGGGTTAGGTTTCGGGATCATGTTAGGGTTAGGGTTCGGGTTAGGGTTCGGGTTACGGTTAGGGTTAGGGTTCGGGTTCGGGGTTAGGGTTAGGGTTAGGGTTCGGGTTAGGGTTCGGGTTAGGGTCAGGGTTAGGGTTTGGGGTAGGGTTAGGGTTAGGGTTCGGGTTAGGGTTCGGGTTAGGGTTAGGTTTAGGGTTAGGGTTCGGGTGAGGGTTAGGGTTAGGGTTCAGGTTAGGGTTCGGGTTAGGGTTAGGTTAGGGTTAGGGTTCGGGTTAGGGTTAGGGTTAGGGTTAGGGTTAGTGTTCGGGTTAGGGTTAGGTTTAGGTTTAAGGTTAGGGTTAGGGTTAAGGTTCGGGGTAGGGTTAGGGTTAAGGTTCGGGGTAGGGTTAGGGTTAAGGTTCGGGTTAGGGTTAGGGTTAGGGTACGCGTTAGGGTTCGGGTTAGGTGTCGGGTTAGGGTTAGGGTTAGGGTTCGGTTTAGGGTTACGGTTAGGTCAGGGTTCGGGTTAGGGTTAGGGTTAGGGTTAGGGTTCGGGTTCGGGTTAGGGTTAGGGTTCGGGTTAGGGTTAGGTTTCGGGTTAGGGTTAGGTTTAGGTTTAGGGTTAGGGTTAGGGTTAAGGTTCGGGTTAGGGTTAGGGTTAAGGTTCGGGTTAGGGTTAGGGTTAGGGTTAGGGTTAGGGTTCGCGTTAGGGTTCGGGTTAGGTGTCGGGTTAGTGTTAGGGTTCGGGTTCGGGTTAGGGTTAGGGTTAGGGTTTGGGGTTAGGGTTAGGGTTACCGTTCGGGTAGGGTTAGGGTTAGGGTTAGGGTTAGGGTTAGGGTTCGGGTTAGGGTTAGGGTTAGGGTTCGGTTTAGGGTGAGGGTTAAGGTTACGGTTAGGGTTCGGGTTAGGGTTAGGGTTAGGGTTCGGGTTAGGGTTAGGGTTAGGGTTCAGGTTAGGGTTCGGGTTAGGGTTAGGTTTAGGGTTAGGGTTCGGGTTAGGTTTAGGATTAGGGTTAGGGTTCGGGTTAGGGTTAGGTTTAGGTTTAGGGTTAGGGTTAGGGTTAAGGTTCGGGGTAGGGTTAGGGTTAAGGTTCGGTTTAGGGTTAGGGTTAGGGTTAGGGTTAGGGTTCGGTGTTAGGGTTAGGGTTAGGGTTAGGATTCGGGTAAGGGGTTAGGGTTTGTGTTCGGGTTAGGATTAGGGTTATGGTTCCGGTTAGGGTTAGGGTTAGGGTTAGGGTTCGGGTTAGGGTTAGGGTTAGGGTTAGGGTTAGGGTTAGGGTTCAGGTTAGTGTTAGGGTTAGGTTTCAGGTTAGGGTTCGTGTTAGGCTTAGGGTTAAGGTTAGGGTTAGGGTTCGGGTTAGGGTTAGGGTTCGGGTTAGGGTTAGGTTTAGGGTTCGGGTTAGGGTTAGGGTTAGGGTTCGGGTTAGGGTTAGGGTTACAGTTAAGGTTAGGGTTCGGGTTAAGTTTAGGGTTAGGGTTCGGGTTAGGGTTAGGGTTAGGGTTATGGTTACGGTTAGGTTTCGGGTTAGGGTTAGGGTTAGGGTTAGGGTTCGGGTTAGGGTTAGGGTTCGGATTAGGGTTAGGGGTAGGGTTCGGGTTAGGGTTAGGGTTCAGGTTAGGGTGAGGGTTAAGGTTAGGGTTAGGGTTCGGGTTAGGGTTAGGGTTAGGGTTAGGGTTCGGGTTAGGGTTAGGGTTAGGGTTCAGGTTAGGGTTCGGGTTAGGGTTAGGTTTAGGGTTAGGGTTCGGGTTAGGTTTAGGGTTAGCGTTCGGGTTAGGGGTAGGGTTCGGGTTCGGGTTAGGGTTAGTGTTAGGGTTAGGGTTCGGGTTAGGGTTAGCGTTCGGGTTAGGGGTAGGGTTCGGGTTCGGGTTAGGTTTAGGGTTCGGGTCAGGGTTCGGGTTAGGGTTAGGGTTCGGTTAGGGTTAGCGTTCGGGTTAGGGTTAGGGTTAGGTTTAGGAGGTAGGGTTAGGGTTAGGGTTAGGGTTAGGGTTAGGGTTACGGTTAGAGTTAGGGGTTAGGGTTAGGGTCGGGTTCGGGTTAGGGTTAGGGTTAGGGTTAGGGTTATGGTTAGGGTTAGGTTTCGGGTTACGGTTAGGGTTAGGGTTAGGTTTCGGGTTAGGGTTAGGGTTCCGGTTAAGGTTAGGGTTAGGGTTCGGTTAGGGTTAGGGTTAGGGTTCGGGTTAGGGTTAGGGTTAGGTTTCGGGTTAGGTTTCGGGTTAGGGTTAGGGTTAGGGTAAGCGTTAGTTTTCGGGTTAGGGTTAGGGTTCCGGTTCGGGTTAGGGTTAGGGTTAGGGTTAGGGTTAGGGTTCGGATTATGTTAGGAGTAGGGTTCTCGTTAGCGTTCGGTTTCGGGTTAGGGTTAGGGATAAGGTTAGGGTTAGGGTTCGGGTTAGGGTTAGGTTTAGTGTTAGGGTTAGGGGTTAGGGTTAGTGTTACCGTTCGGGTTAGGGTTAGGGTTAGGGTTAGGGTTAGGGTTAGGGTTAGGGTTCGGGTTAGGCTTAGGGTTAGGGTTAGGGTTTGGGTTAGGGTTAGGGTTCGGGTTAGGGTTAGGTTTAGGGTTATTGTTCGGGTTAGGGTTAGGTTAGGGTTAGGGTTCGGGTTAGGTTTTGGGTTAGGGTTAGGGTTTGGGTTAGGGTTAGGGTTCGGTTTAGGGTTAGGTTTAGGGTTAGGGTTCGGGTTAGGATTAGGGTTCGGGTTAGGGTTAGGTTTAGGGTTAGGGTTCGGGTTAGGGTTCGGGTTCGGGTTAGGGTTAGGGTTAGAGTTCGGGTTAGGGTTAGGGTTCGGGTTAGGGTTCGGGTTAGGTTTTGGGTTAGGGTTAGGGTTTGGGTTAGGGTTAGGGTTCGGGTTAGGGTTAGGATTCCGGTTAGGGTTAGGGTTAGTGTTCGGGTTAGGTTTAGGGTTAGGGTTCGGGTTAGGGTTCGGGTTCGGGTTAGGGGTAGGTTTAGAGTTCGGGTTAGGGTTAGGGTTCGGGTTAGGGTTCGGGTTAGGTTTTGGGTTAGGGTTAGGGTTTGGGTTAGGGTTAGGGTTCGGGTTAGGGTTAGGATTCCGGTTAGGGTTAGGGTTAGTGTTCGGGTTAGGGTTAGGGTTAGGGTTAGTGTTAGGGTTAGGGTTAGGGTTAGGGTTCGGGTTCGGTTTAGGGTTAGTGTTAGGGTTAGGGATCGGGTTCGGGTTAGGGTTCGGGTTCGGGTTAGTGTTAGGGTTCGGTTTCGGGTTAGGGTTAGTGTTAGGGTTAGGGTTCTGGTTAGGGTTAGCGTTCGGGTTAGGGGTAGGGTTCGGTTTCGGGTTAGGTTTAGGGTTCGGGTCAGGGTTCGGGTTAGGGTTAGGGTTCGGTTAGGGTTAGGGTTCGGGTTAGGGTTAGGGTTAGGTTTAGGATGTAGGGTTAGGGTTAGGGTTAGGGTTAGGGTTACGGTTAGCGTTAGGGGTTAGGGTTAGGGTAGGGTTCGGGTTAGTGTTAGGGTTAGGGTTAGGGTTATGGTTAGGGTTAGGGTTCGGGTTACGCTTAGGGTTAGGGTTGGTTTCGGGTTAGGGTTAGGGTTAGGGTTCCGGTTAAGGTTAGGGTTAGGGTTCGGGTTAGGGTTAGGGTTAGGGTTCGGGTTAGGGTTAGGGTTAGGTTTCGGGTTAGGGTTCGGGTTAGGGTTAGGGTTAGGGTAAGGGTTAGTTTTCGGGTTAGGGTTAGGGTTCCGGTTCAGGTTAGGGTTAGGGTTAGGGTTAGGGTTAGGGTTCGGATTAGGGTTAGGGGTAGGGTTCTGGTTAGCGTTCGGTTTCGGGTTAGGGTTAGGGATAAGGTTAGGGTTAGGGTTCGGGTTAGGGTTAGGATTAGTGTTAGGGTTAGGGGTTAGGGTTAGTGTTACCGTTCGGGTTAGGGTTCGGGTTAGGGTTAGGGTTAGGGTTCGGGTTAGGCTTAGGGTTAGGGTTCGGGTTAGGGTTAGGGTTAGGGTTAGGGTTAGGGTGAGGGTTCGGGTTAGGGTTAGGATTAGGGTTACGGTTAGGGTTAGGGTTCGGGTTAGTGTTAGGGTTCGGGTTAGTGTTAGGGTTAGGGTTCGGGTTAGGGTTAGGGTTAGGGTTATGGTTAGGGTTAGGGTTCGGGTTAGGGTTAGGGTTAGGGTTAGGGTTTGGGGTAGGGTTAGGGTTAGGGTTAGGGTTAGGGTTCGGGTTAGGTTTAGGATTAGGGTTAAGGTTCGGGGCAGAGTGATGGTTAGGGTTAGGGTTCGGTTTAGGGTTAGGGTTAGGGTTAATGTTAGGGTTAGGTTTCGGGTTAGGGTTAGGGTTAAGGTTCGGGTTAGGATTAGGGTTAGGGTTAGGGTTAGGGTTCGCGTTAGGGTTCGGGTTAAGGGTCGGGTTAGGGTTAGGGTTAGGGTTCGGGTTAGGGTTAGGGTTAGGTTTCGGGATCATGTTAGGGTTAGGGTTCGGGTTAGGGTTCGGGTTACGGTTAGGGTTAGGGTTCGGGTTCGGGGTTAGGGTTAGGGTTAGGGGTCGGGTTAGGGTTCGGGTTAGGGTTAGGGTTAGGGTTTGGGGTAGGGTTAGGGTTAGGGTTCGGGTTAGGGTTCGGGTTAGGGTTAGGTTTAGGGTTAGGGTTCGGGTGAGGGTTAGGGTTAGGGTTCAGGTTAGGGTTCGGGTTAGGGTTAGGTTAGGGTTAGGGTTCGGGTTAGGGTTAGGGTTAGGGTTAGGGTTAGGGTTAGTGTTCGGGTTAGGGTTAGGTTTAGGTTTAGGGTTAGGGTTAGGGTTAAGGTTCGGCGTAGGGTTAGGGTTAAGGTTCGGGTTAGGGTTAGGGTTAGGGTACGCGTTAGGGTTCGGGTTAGGTGTCGGGTTAGGGTTAGAGTTAGGGTTCGGTTTAGGGTTACGGTTAGGTCAGGGTTCGGGTTAGGGTTAGGGTTAGGGTTCGGGTTCGGGTTCGGGTTAGGGTTCGGGTTAGGGTTAGGTTTCGTGTTAGGGTTAGATTTAGGTTTAGGGTTAGGGTTAGGGTTAAGGTTCGGGTTAGGGTTAGGGTTAAGGTTCGGGTTAGGGTTAGGGTTAGGGTTAGGGTTAGGGTTCGCGTTAGGGTTCGGGTTAGGTGTCGGGTTAGGGTTAGGGTTCGGGTTCGGGTTCGGGTTAGGGTTAGGGTTTGGGGTTAAGGTGGGTTACCGTTCGGGTTAGGGTTAGGGTTAGGGTTAGGGTTAGGGTTAGGGTTCGGGTTAGGGTTAGGGTTAGGGTTCGGTTTAGGGTGAGGGTTAAGGTTAGGGTTAGGGTTCGGGTTAGGGTTAGGGTTAGGGTTAGGGTTAGGGTTCGGGTTAGGGTTAGGGTTAGGGTTCAGGTTAGGGTTCGGGTTAGGGTAAGGTTTAGGGTTAGGGTTCGGGTTAGGTTTAGGGTTAGGGTTAGGGTTCGGGTTAGGGTTAGGTTTAGGTTTAGGGTTAGGGTTAGGTTTAGGGTACGGTTTAGGTTTCTTGTTCGGGTTAGTGTTAGGGTTAGGGTAGGGTTAGGGTTCGGGTTACGGTTAGGGTTAGGGTTAGGGTTAGGTGTTGGGGTTAGGGTTACGGTTCGGGTTAGGGTTAGGGTTAGGGTTAGGGTTAGGGTTCGGGTTAGGGTTAGGGTTAGGGTTCGGGTTAGGGTTAGGGTTAGGGTTAGGGTTAGGGTTCGGGTTAGGGTTAGGGTTAGGGTTAGTGTTCGGGTTACGGTTAGGGTTAGGGTTCGGGTTGGGTTCGGGTTAGGGTTAGGGTTAGGGTTCGGGTTCTGGTTAGGGTTAGGGTTCGGGTTAGTGTTCGGGTTAGGGTTAGGGTTCGGGTTAGGGTTAGGGTTCGGTTTAGGGTTAGTGTTAGGGTTAGGAGGTAGGGTTAGGGTTAGGGTTCGGTTTAGGGTTAGGGTTAGGGTTAGGGTTAGGGGTTAGTGTTCGGGTTAAGGTTAGGGTTCGAGTTAGGGTTAGGGTTAGGGTTATGGATAGGGTTAGTTTTCGGGTTAGGGTTAGGGTTAGGATTAAGGTTAGGGTTAGGGTTCGGAGTAGTGTTAGGTGTAGGGTTCGGGTTAGGGTTCGGGTTCGGGTTCGGGTTCGGGTTAGGGTTAGGGTTAGTGTTAGGGGTTAGGGTTAGGGTTCGGGTTAGGGTTAGGATTAGGGTTACGGTTAGGGTTAGGGTTCGGGTTAGGGTTAGGTTTCGGGTTAGTGTTAGGGTTAGGGTTCGGGTTAGGGTTAGGGTTAGGGTTATGGTTAGGGTTAGGGTTCGGGTTAGGGTTAGGGTTAGGGTTAGGGTTTGGGGTAGGGTTAGGGTTAGGGTTCGGGTTAGGGTTCGGGTTAGGGTTAGGATTAGGTTTAAGGTTCGGGGCAGAGTGAGGGTTAGGGTTAGGGTTCGGTTTAGGGTTAGGGTTAGGGTTAATGTTAGGGTTAGGTTTCGGTTTAGGGTTAGGGTTAAGGTTCGGGTTAGGATTAGGGTTAGGGTTAGGGTTAGGGTTCGCGTTAGGGATCGGGTTAGGGGTCGGGTTAGGGTTAGGGTTAGGGTTCGTGTTAGGGTTAGGGTTAGGGTTCGTGTTAGTGTTAGGGTTTGGGTTAGGGTTAGGGTTAGGGTTCGGGTTCGGGTTAGGGTTAGGTTTCGGGATCATGTTAGGGTTAGGGTTCGGGTTAGGGTTAGGGTTAGGGTTAGGGTTCCGGTTAAGGTTAGGGTTCGGGTTAGGGTTAGGTTTAGGGTTAGGGTTAGGGTTCGGATTAGGGTTAGGGGTAGTGTTCGGGTTAGGGTTCGGGTACGGTTTAGGTTTAGGGTTAGGGTTAGGGTTAGGGTTCGGGTTAGGGTTAGGGTTAGGGTTAGGGTTAGGGTTAGGGGTTAGGGTTAGGGTTACCATTCGTGTTAGGGTTAGGGTTAGGGTTAGGGTTCGGGTTTGGGTTAGGTTTAGGGTTCGGGTTAGGGTTAGGTTTAGGGTTAGGGTTAGGGTTAGGGTTCGGGTTAGGGTTAGGGTTAGGGTTAGGTTTCCGGTTCGGGGTTAGGGTTAGGTTTAGGGTTCGGGTTAGGGTTCGGGTTAGGGTTAGGATTCGGGTAAGGGGTTAGGGTTCGGGTTCGGGTTAGGATTAGGGTTATGGTTCCGGTTAGGGTTAGGGTTATGGTTAGGGTTCGGGTTAGGGTTAGGGTTAGGGTTAGGGTTCAGGTTAGGGTTAGGGTTAGGGTTCAGGTTAGGGTTCGTGTTAGGCTTAGGGTTAGGGTTAGGGTTAGGGTTCGGGTTAGGGTTAGGGTTCGGGTTAGGGTTAGGTTTAGGGTTCGGGTTTGGGTTAGGGTTAGGGTTCGGGTTAGGGTTAGGGTTACGGTTAATTTTAGGGTTCGGGTTAGGGTTAGGGTTCGGGTTCGGGTTAGGGTTAGGGTTAGGGTTATGGTTACGGTTAGGTTTCGGGTTAGGGTTAGGGTTAGGGTTAGGGTTTGGGTTAGGGTTAGGGTTAGGGTTAGGGTGAGGGTTAAGGTTAGGTTTAGTGTTCGGGTTAGGGTTAGGGTTAGGGTTCGTGTTAGGGTTAGGGTTAGGGTTCGTGTTAGTGTTAGGGTTTGGGTTAGGGTTAGGGTTAGGGTTCGGGTTCGGGTTAGGGTTAGGTTTCGGGATCATGTTAGGGTTAGGGTTCGGGTTAGGGTTAGGGTTAGGGTTAGGGTTCCGGTTAAGGTTAGGGTTCGGGTTAGGGTTAGGGTTAGGGTTAGGGTTAGGGTTCGGATTAGGGTTAGGGGTAGTGTTCGGGTTAGGGTTCGGGTACGGTTTAGGTTTAGGGTTAGGGTTAGGGTTAGGGTTCGGGTTAGGGTTAGGGTTAGGGTTAGGGTTAGGGTTAGGGGTTAGGGTTAGGGTTACCGTTCGTGTTAGGGTTAGGGTTAGGGTTAGGGTTCGGGTTTGGGTTAGGTTTAGGGTTCGGGTTAGGGTTAGGTTTAGGGTTAATGTTAGGGTTAGGGTTCGGGTTAGGGTTAGGGTTAGGGTTAGGTTTCCGGTTCGGGGTTAGGGTTAGGTTTAGGGTTCGGGTTAGGGTTCGGGTTAGGGTTAGGATTCGGGTAAGGGGTTAGGGTTCGGGTTCGGGTTAGGATTAGGGTTATGGTTCCGGTTAGGGTTAGGGTTATGGTTAGGGTTCGGGTTAGGGTTAGGGTTAGGGTTAGGGTTCAGGTTAGGGTTAGGGTTAGGGTTCAGGTTAGGGTTCGTGTTAGGCTTAGGGTTAGGGTTAGGGTTAGGGTTCGGGTTAGGGTTAGGGTTCGGGTTAGGGTTAGGTTTAGGGTTCGGGTTTGGGTTAGGGTTAGGGTTCGGGTTAGGGTTAGGGTTACGGTTAATTTTAGGGTTCGGGTTAGGGTTAGGGTTCGGGTTCGGGTTAGGGTTAGGGTTAGGGTTATGGTTACGGTTAGGTTTCGGGTTAGGGTTAGGGTTAGGGTTAGGGTTTGGGTTAGGGTTAGGGTTCGGATTAGGGTTAGGGGTAGGGTTCGGGTTAGGGTTAGGGTTAGGGTTAGGGTGAGGGTTAAGGTTAGGTTTAGTGTTCGGGTTAGGGTTAGGGTTAGGGTTAGGGTTCGGTTTATGGTAGGGTTAGGGTTCAGGTTAGGGTTCGGGTTAGGGTTAGGTTTAGGGTTAGGGTTCGGGTTAGGTTTAGGGTTAGGGTTAGGGTTAGGTTTCGCATTAGGGTTCGGGTTAGGTGTCGGGTTAGGGTTAGGGTTAGGGTTCGGTTTAGGGTTACGGTTAGGTCAGGGTTCGGGTTAGGGTTAGGGTTATGGTTAGGGTTAGGGTTCGGTTTCGGGTTAGGGTTAGGGTTAGGGTAGGGTTAGGTTTAGGTTTAGGGTTAGGGTTAGGGTTAAGGTTCTGGGTAGGGTTAGGGTTAAGGTTCGGGTTAGGGTTAGGGTTAGGGTTAGGGTTCGCTTTAGGGTTCGAGTTAGGTGTCGGGTTAGGGTTAGGGTTCGGGTTCGGGTTAGGGTTAGGGTTAGGGTTTGGGGTTAGGGTTAGGGTTACCGTTCGGGTTAGGGTTAGGGTTAGGGTTAGGGTTAGGGTTCGGGTTAGGGTTAGGGTTAGGGTTCGGGTTAGGGTGAGGGTTAAGGTTAGGGTTAGGGTTCGGGTTAGGGTTAGGGTTAGGGTTAGGGTTCGGCTTAGGGTTAGGGTTAGGGTTCAGGTTAGTGTTCGGGTTAGGGTTAGGTTTAGGGTTAGGGTTCGGGTTAGGTTTAGGGTTAGGGTTAGGGTTTGGTTTAGGGTTAGGTTTAGGGTTAGGTTTAGGGTTAGGGTTAAGGTTCGGGGTAGGGTTAGGGTTAAGGTTCGTGTTAGGGTTAGGGTTAGGGTTAGGGTTAGGGTTAGGTTTCGGGTTAGGGTTAGGTTTAGGGTTAGAGTTCGGGTTAGTTTTCGGGTTCGGGTTAGGGTTAGGGTTAGAGTTCGGGTTAGGGTTAGGGTTCGGGTTAGGGTTCGGGTTAGGTTTCGGGTTAGGGTTAGGTTTGGGTTAGGGTTAGGGTTCGGGTTAGGGTTAGGATTCCGGTTATGTTTAGGGTTAGGGTCGGGTTCGGGTTAGGGTTAGGGTTCGGGTTAGTGTTAGGGTTCGGGTTAGGGTTAGGGTTCGGGTTAGGGTTAGGGTTAGGGTTAGGTTTCGGGTTCGGGTTAGGGTTCGGGTTAGGGTTAGGGTTAGTGTTAGGGTTAGCGTTATGGTTAGGGTTCGGGTTCGGTTTACGGTTAGTGTTAGGGTTAGGGATCGGGTTCGGGTTAGGGTTCGGGTTCGGGTTAGTGTTAGGGTTCGGGTTCGGGTTAGGGTTAGTGTTAGGTTTACGGTTCGGTTTAGGGTTAACTTTCGGGTTAGGGGTAGGGTTCGGGTTCGGTTTAGGTTTAGGGTTCGGGTTAGGGTTCGGGTTAGGGTTAGGGTTCGGTTAGGGTTAGGGTTCGGGTTAGGGTTAGGGTTAGGTTTAGGAGGTAGGGTTAGGGTTAGGGTTAGGGTTCGGGTTAGGGTTAGGGTTAGGTTTAGGGGTTAGGGTTCGGGTTAGGGTTAGGGTTCGGGTTAGGGTTAGGGTTTGGGTTAGGGTTAGGGTTAGGGTTCCGGTTCGGGTTAGGGTTAGGGTTAAGTTTAGGGTTAGGGTTCGGATTAGGGTTAGGGGTAGGGTTCGCGTTAGGGTTCGGGTTCGGGTTCGGGTTAGGGTTAGGGTTAGTGTTAGGGTTAGGGTTCGGGTTAGGTTTAGGTTTAGGGTTAGGGGTTAGGGTTAGGGTTCGGGTTAGGGTTAGGGTTACGGTTAGGGTTAGGGTTCGGGTTAGGGTTAGGTTTCGGGTTAGGGTTAGGGTTAGGGTTAGGGTTCGGGTTAGCGTTAGGGTTAGGGTTCGGGTTAGGGTTAGGGTTAGGGTTAGGGTTCGGTTTAGGGTTAGGGTTAGGGTTAGGGATAGGGTTCGGGTTAGGGTTAGGGTTAAGGTTCGGGTTAGGTTCAGGGTTAGTGTGAGGTTTCGTGTTCGGTTTAGGGTTAGGGTTTGGGTTAGGGTTCGGGTTCGGGTTAGGGTTAGGTTTAGGGTTAGGGTTCGGGTTAGGGTTAGGGTTAGGGTTAGGGTTCGGGTTCGGGTTAGGGTTAGGGTTAGGGTTAGCGATCTGGTTAGTGTTAGGTTTCGGGTTAGGGTTAGGGTTAGGGTTAGGGTTAGTGTTAGGGTTAGGGTTCGGATTAGGGTTAGGGGTAGAGTTCGGGTTAGGGTTCCGGTTCGGTTTAGGGTTAGGGTAAGGTTTAGGGTTAGGATTAGGGTTAAGGTTAGGGTTAGGTTTAGGGTTCGGGTTAGGGTTAGGGTTAGGGTTCAGGTTAGGGTTCGGGTTAGGGTTAGGGTTAGGGTTCAGGTTAGGGTTAGGATTAGTGTTGGTGTTTGGGTTCGGGTTAGGTTTAGGGTTAGGGTTAGGTTTAGGGTTCGGGTTAGGGTTAGTGTTCGGGTTAGGGTTAGGTTTAGGGTTCGGGTTAGGGTTAAGGTTCGGGTTAGGGTTAGGTTTAGGGTTCAGGTTAGGGTTAGGGTTAGGGTTCGGGTTAGGGATAGGGTTACGGTTAAGGTTAGCGTTCGGGATAGGGTTAGGGTTAGGGTTCGGGTTAGGGTTAGGGTTAGGGTTATGGTTACGGTTAGTGTTCGGGTTAGTGTTAGGGTTAGGGTTAGGGTTAAAGTTCGGGTTAGGGTTAGGGTTAAGGTTCGGGATAGGGTTAGAGTTTGGGTTAGGTTTCGGGTTAGGGTTAGGGTTCACGTTAGGGTTAGGGTTCGGGTTAGGGTTAGGGTTAGTGTTAGGGTTAGGGTTCGGGTTAGGGTTAGGGTTCGGGTTCGGGTAACGGTTAGGGTTAGGGTTAGGGTTCGGTTTCGGGTTAGGGTTCGGGATAGGGTTAGGGTTCGGGTTCGGGTTAGGGATCGGGTTCGGGTTAGGGTTAGGGTTCGGGTTCGGTTTAGGGTTAGGGTTAATGTTAGGGTTAGGGTTCGGATTAGGGTTAGCGGTAGGGTACGGGTTAGGGTTCGTGTTCGGGTTAGTGTTAGGGTTAGGGTAGGGTTAGGGTTCGGGTTACGGTTCGGGTTAGGGTTAGGGTTAGGGTTAGGTTTAGGTTTAGGGTTCGGGTTAGGGTTAGGGTTAGGGTTCGGGTTAGTGTTAGGTTTAGGGTTAGGGTTAGGGTTCGGGTTAGGGTTAGGGTTAGGGTTAGGGTTCGGGTTACTGTTAGGGTTAGGGTTAGAGTTGGGTTCTGGTTAGGGTTAGGGTTAGGGTTCGGGTTCAGGTTAGGGTTAGGGTTCGGGTTAGTGTTAGTGTTAGAGTTAGGAGGTAGGGTTAGGGTTAGTGTTCGGGTTAGGTTTAGGGTTAGGGTTCGGTTTAGGGTTAGTGTTAGGGTTAGGAGGTAGGGTTAGGGTTAGGGTTCGGGTTAGGTTTAGGGATAGGGTTAGGGTTAGGGGTTAGGGTTCGGGTTAGTGTTAGGGTTCGGGTTAGGGTTAGGGTTAGGGTTAGGGTTAGGGTTCGGGTTCGGGTTAGGGTTAGGTTTAGGTTTAAGGTTAGGGTTAGGGTTCGGATTAGTGTTAGGTGTAGGGTTCGGGTTAGGGTTCGGGTTCGGGTTAGGGTTAGGGTTAGGGTTAGGGTTAGGGTTAGGTTTCGGGTTAGTGTTAGGGGTTAGGGTTAGGGTTAGGGTTCGGGTTAGAGTTAGGGTTACGTTTAGGGTTAGGGTTCGGGTTAGGGTTAGGGTTCGGGTTCGGGTTAGGGTTAGTGTTAGGGTTAGGAGGTAGGGTTAGGCTTAGGGTTCGGGTTAGGTTTAGGGTTAGGGTTAGGGTTAGGGGTTAGGGTTCGGGTTAGTGTTAGGGTTCGGGTTAGGGTTAGGGTTAGGGTTAGGGTTAGGGTTAGGGTTCGGGTTAGGTTTAGGGTTAGGGTTCGGGTTAGGGTTCGGGTTAGGGTTAGGATTAGGGTTAGGGTTCGGGGCAGGGTGAGGGTTAGGGTTAGGGTTCGGTTTAGGGTTAGGGTTAGGGTTAATGTTAGGGTTAGGTTTCGGGTTAGGGTTAGGGTTAAGGTTAGGGTTAGGATTAGGGTTAGGTTTAGGGTTAGGGTTCGCGTTTGGGTTCGGGTTAGGGTTCGGGTTACGGTTAGGGTTAGGGTTCAGGTTAGGGTTAGGGTTAGGGTTAGGGTTCGGGTTAGTGTTAGGGTTTGGGTTAGGGTTAGGGTTAGGGTTTGGGTTCCGGTTAGGGTTAGGGTTCGGGATCGGGTTAGGGTTAGGGTTCGGGTTAGGGTTCGGGTTAGGATTAGGGTTAGGGTTCGGGTTCGGGGTTAGGGTTACGGTTAGGGTTAGGGTTAGGGTTCGGGTTAGGGTTCGGGTTCGGGTTACGGTTAGGGTTAGGGT
>JAVLSZ010000043.1:1330000-1335000 GCA_032313775.1 Urocyon cinereoargenteus | reverse complement strand
GGTTTCGGGTTAGGGTTAGGGTTAGCGTTAGTGTTAGGGTTAGGGTTCGGATTAGGGTTAGGGGTAGGGTTCGGTTTAGGGTTCGGGTACGGGTACGGGTTAGGGTTAGGGTTAGGGTTAGGGTTCGGGTTAGGGTTAGGGTTAGGGTTAGGGGTTAGTGTTAGGGTTACCGTTCGGGTTAGGGTTAGGGTTAGTGTTAGGGTTAGGTTTAGGGTTCTGGTTAGGGTTAGTGTTAGGGTTAGGGTTCGGGTTAGGGTTAGGGTTAGGGTTAGTGTTCGGGTTCCGGTTAGGGTTAGGGTTCGCGTTGGGTTCGGGTTAGGGTTAGGGTTAGGGTTCGGGTTCAGGTTAGGTTTAGGGTTTGGGTTAGTGTTCGGGTTAGGGTTAGGGTTCGGGTTAGGGTTAGGGTTCGGTTTAGGGTTAGTGTTAGGGTTAGGAGGTAGGGTTAGGGTTAGGGTTCGGGTTAGGGTTAGGGTTCGGGTTAGGGTTAGGTTTAGGGTTAGGGTTAGGGTTCGGGTTAGGGTTAGGGTTAGGGTTAGGATTAAGGTTAGGGTTAGGGTTCGGATTTGTGTTAGGTGTAGGGTTCGGGTTAGGGTTCGGGTTAGGGTTAGGGTTAGGGTTAGGGTTAGGGTTAGTGTTAGGGGTTAGGGTTAGGGTTAGGGTTCGGATTAGGGTTAGGGTTACGGTTAGGGTTAGGGTTCGGATTAGGATTAGGGTTCGGGTTAGTGTTAGGGTTAGGGTTCGTGTTAGGGTTAGGGTTAGGGTTATGGTTAGGGTTAGGGTTCGTGTTAGGTTTAGGGTTAGGGTTAGGGTTCGGGTTAGGGTTAGGGTTCGGGTTCGGGTTAAGTTTCGGGTTAGGGTTAGGGTTAGGGTTAGGGTTTGGTTTAGTGTTACGGTTAGGGTTAGGGTTAGGGTTAGGGTTCGGGTTAGGTTTAGGGTTCGGGTTAGGGTTAGGATTCGGGTAAGGGGTTAGGGTTCGGGTTCGGGTTAGGGTTAGGGTTAGGGTTCTGGTTAAGTTTAGGGTTAGGGTTCTGTTTAGGGTTAGGGTTAGGGTTCGGGTTAGGGTTCGGGTTAGGGTTAGGGTTAGGGTTCCGGTTAGGGTTAGGGTTCCGGTTAGGGTTACGGTACGGGTTCGGGTTAGGGTTAGGGTTAGGGTTAGGTTTCGGATTAGTTTTAGGGGTCGGGTTCGGGTTAGGGTTCGGGTTCGGGTTAGGGTTAGGGTTAGGGTTCGGGTTAGGGTTCGGGTTAGGGTTAGTGTTAGGGTTAGGGTTAGGGGTTAGCGTTAGGGTTACCGTTCAGGTTAGGGTTAGGGTTAGGGTTAGGGTTAGGGTTCGGGTTAGGGTTAGGGTTAGGGTTCGGGTTAGGGTTAGGGTTAGGTTTAGGTTTATGGTTAGGGTTAGGGTTCGGGTTAGGGTTAGGGTTAGGGTTCGGATTAGAGTTAGGGTTCGGGTTAGGGTTAGGTTTAGGGTTCGGGTTCGGGTTAGGGTTAGGGTTCCGGTTAAGGTTAGGGTTAGGTTTCGGGTTCGGGTTAGGGTTAGGGTTCCGGTTAAGGTTAGGGTTAGGGTTCGGGTTAGGGTTAGGGTTAGTGTTAGGGTTAGGGTTCGGGTTAGTGTTAGGGTTAGGGTTCGGGTTAGGGTTAGGGTTCGGGTTCGGGTTAGGGTCGGGTTCGGGTTATGGTTAGAGTTTGGGTTAGGTTTCGAGTTAGGGTTCGTGTTCGGCTTAGGGTTAGGGTTCGGGTTAGGTTTAGGGTTAGTGTTAGGGTTAGGGATCGGGTTAGGGTTAGGGTTCGGGTTCGGGTTACGGTTAGGGTTAGGGTTAGGGTTCGGTTTAGGGTTAGTGTTAGGGTTAGGAGGTAGGGTTAGGGTAAGGGTTCGGGTTAGGGTTAGGGTTAGGGTTAGGGTTAGGGGTTAGTGTTCGGGTTAGGGTTCGGTTTCGGGTTAGGGTTAGGGTTAGGGTTAGGGTTAGGGTTCGGGTTCGGGTTAGGGTTAGGATTAAGGTTAGGGTTAGGGTTCGGATTAGTGTTAGGTGTAGGGTTCGGGTTAGGGTTCGTGTTCAAGTTAGGGTTAGGGTTAGGGTTAGGGTTCAGGTTAGGTTTAGGGTTCGGTTTAGTGTTAGGGTTAGGGTTCGGGTTCGGGTTAGGGTTAGGGTTCGGGTTAGTGTTAGGGTTAGGGTTCGGGTTAGGGTTAGGTTTAGGGTTATGGTTAGGTTTAGGGTTCGGGTTAGGGTTAGGGTTAGGGTTAGGGTTCGGGTTCGGGTTAGGGTTAGGGTTCGGTTTAGGGTTCGGGTTAGGGTTAGGATTAGGGTTAGGGTTCGGGGCAGGGTGAGGGTTAGGGTTAGGGTTCGGTTTAGCGTTAGGGTTAGGGTTAAGGTTAGGGTTAGGTTTCGGTTTAGGGTTAGGGTTAAGGTTCGGGTTAGGATTAGGGTTAGGGTTAGGGTTCGCGTTAGGGTTCGGGTTAGGGGACGGGTTAGGGTTAGGTTTAGGGTTCGGGTTAGGGTTAGGGTTAAGGTTCGGGTTCGGTTTAGTGTTTGGTTTTGTGTTAGGGTTAGGGTTAGGGTTCGGGTTCGGGTTAGGATTAGGGTTCGGGATCGAGTTAGGGTTAGGGTTCGGGTTAGGGTTCGGGTTAGGGTTAGGGTTAGGGTTCGGGTTCGGCGTTAGGGTGAGGGTTAGGATTCGGGTAAGGAGTTATGGTTCGGGTTTGGGTTAGGGTTAGTGTTAGGGTTCAGGTTAAGGTTAGGGTTAGGGTTCGGGTTAGGGTTAGGGTTAGGGTTAGGGTTCGGGTTAGGGTTAGGGTTAGGGTACGGGTTAGGGTTCGGGTTAGGGTGAGGGTTAGGGTAAGGGTTAGGGTTGCGGTTAGGGTTAGGTTTCGGGTTAGGGTTAGGGTTAGGTTTAGGGTGTGGGTTAGGGTTCGGATTATGGTTAGGGGTAGGGTTCGGGTTAGGGTTCGGGTACGGGTTAGGGTTAGGGTTAGGGTTAGGTTTAGGGTTCGGGTTAGGGTAAGGGTTGTGGTTAGGGTTAGGGGTTAATGTTAGGGTTACCGTTCGGGTTAGGGTTAGGGTTAGGGTTAGGGTTAGGGTTCGGGTTAGGGTTAGGTTTAGGGTTCGGGTTAGGGTTAGGGTTAGGGTTAGGGTTAGGGTTCGGGTTAGGGTTAGGGTTAGGGTTCGGGTTAGCGTTAGGGTTCGGGTTAGGGTTAGGGTTAGGGTTCGTGTTCAGGTTAGGGTTAGGGTTCCGGTTAAGGTTAGGGTTAGGGTTCGGGTTAGGGTTAGGGTTAGGTTTCGGGTTCGGGTTAGCGTTAATGTTAGTGTTAGAGTTCGCGTTAGGGTTAGGGTTCGGGTTCGGGTTAGGGTTAGGGTTAGGGTTAGGGTTAGGGTTGGGATTAGGGTTAGGGGTAGGGTTCGGGTTAGGGTTCGGGTTCGGGTTAGGGTTAGGGATAGGGTTAGGGTTAGGGTTCGGGTTAGGGTTAGGTTTAGGGTTAGGGTTAGGGGTTAGGGTTAGTGTGACCGTTCGGGTTAGGGTTAGGGTTAGGGTTAGGGTTAGGGTTCGGGTTAGGGTTAGGGTTAGGGTTCGGGTTAGGGTTAGGGTTAGGGTTAGGATTAGGGTTAGGGTTCGGTTTAGGGTTAGGTTTAGGATTAGGGTTCGGGTTAGGGTTAGGGTTAGGGTTCAGGTTAGGGTTCGGGTTTGGGTTAGGTTAGGGTTAGGGTTCGGGTTCGGGTTAGGGTTCGCGTTAGGGTTAGGGTTCGGGTTAGGTTTAGGGTTAGTGTTAAGGTTAGCGTTCGGGTTAGGGTTAGGGTTCGGGTTCGGGTTACGGTTAGGGTTAGGGTTAGGGATCGGTTTCGGGTTAGGTTTCGGGATAGGGTTAAGGTTCGGGTTAGGGTTAGGGTTCGGGTTCGGGTTAGGGTTAGGGTTCGGGTTCGGTTTAGGGTTAGGGTTAGGGTTAGGGTTAGGTTTCGGATTAGGGTTAGGGGTAGGGTACGGGTTAGGGTTCGGGTTCGGGTTAGTGTTAGGTTTAGGGTTAGGGTTAGGGTTCGGGTTACGGTTCGGGTTAGGGTTAGGGTTAGGGTTCGGGTTAGGGATTGGGTTAGGGTTAGGATTAGGGTTAGGGTTCGGTTTAGGGTTAGGTTTAGGATTAGGGTTCGGGTTAGGGTTAGGGTTAGGGTTCAGGTTAGGGTTCGGGTTTGGGTTAGGTTAGGGTTAGGGTTCGGGTTCGGGTTAGGGTTCGTTTTAGGGTTAGGGTTCGGGTTAGGTTTAGGGTTAGTGTTAGGGTTAGGGTTCGGGTTAGGGTTAGGGTTCGGGTTCGGGTTACGGTTAGGGTTAGGGTTAGGGATCGGTTTCGGGTTAGGTTTCGGGATAGGGTTAAGGTTCGGGTTAGGGTTAGGGTTCGGGTTCGGGTTAGGGTTAGGGTTCGGGTTCGGTTTAGGGTTAGGGTTAGGGTTAGGGTTAGGTTTCGGATTAGGGTTAGGGGTAGGGTACGGGTTAGGGTTCGGGTTCGGGTTAGTGTTAGGTTTAGGGTTAGCGTTAGGGTTCGGGTTACGGTTAGGGTTAGGGTTAGGTGTTAGGGTTAGGGTTAGGGTTCGGGTTAGGGTTAGGGTTAGGTTTCGGGTTAGTGTTAGGGTTAGGGTTAGGTTTAGGGTTCGGGTTATTGTTAGGGTTAGTGTTAGTGTTCGAGTTACGGTTAGGGTTAGGGTTCGGGTTGGGTTCGGGTTAGGGTTAGGGTTAGGGTTCGGGTTCAGGTTAGGGTTAGGGTTCGGGTTAGTGTTCGGGTTAGGGTTAGGTTTCGGGTTAGGTTTAGGGTTCGGTTTAGGTTAGTGTTAGGGTTAGGAGGTAGGGTTAGGGTTAGGGTTCGGGTTAGGGTTAGGGTTAGGGTTAGGGTTAGGGGTTAGTGTTCGGGTTAGGGTTAGGGTTCGGGTTAGGGTTCGGGTTAGGGTTAGGGTTAGGGTTCGGGTTCGGATTAGGGTTAGGATTAAGGTTAGGGTAAGGGTTCGGATTAGTGTTAGGTGTAGTGTTC
>JAVLSZ010000043.1:1312500-1325000 GCA_032313775.1 Urocyon cinereoargenteus | reverse complement strand
TAGGGTTAGGGTTAAGGTTCGGGTGAGGATTAGGGTTTGGGTTAGGGTTAGGGTTCGCGTTAGGGTTCGGGTTAGGGGACGGGTTAGGGTTAGGTTTAGGGTTCGGGTTCGGGTTAGGGTTAAGGTTCGGGTTAGGGTTAGGGTTAGGGTTCGGGTTAGCGTTAGGGTTCGGGTTAGCGTTAGGGTTAGGGTTCGTGTTCAGGTTAGGATTAGGGTTCGGGATCGGGTTAGGGTTAGGGTTCGGGTTAGGGTTCGGGTTAGGGTTAGGGTTAGGGTTCGGGTTCGGCGTTAGGGTTAGGGTTAGGATTCGGGTAAGGGGTTATGGTTCGGGTTTGGGTTAGGGTTAGTGTTAGGGTTCAGGTTAAGGTTAGGGTTAGGGTTCGGGTTAGGGTTAGGGTTAGGGTTAGGGTTCGGGTTAGGGTTAGGGTTAGGGTACGGGTTAGGGTTCGGGTTAGGGTTAGGGTTAGGGTTAGGGTTAGGGTTGCGGTTAGGGTTAGGTTTCGGGTTAGGGTTAGGGTTAGGGTTAGGGTTAGGTTTAGGGTTCGGATTATGGTTAGGGGTAGGGTTCGGGTTAGGGTTCGGGTACGGGTTAGGGTTAGGGTTAGGGTTAGGTTTAGGGTTCGGGTTAGGGTAAGGGTTGTGGTTAGGGTTAGGGGTTAATGTTAGGGTTACCGTTCGGGTTAGGGTTAGGGTTAGGGTTAGGGTTAGGGTTAGGGTTCGGGTTAGGGTTAGGTTTAGGGTTCGGGTTAGGGTTAGGGTTAGGGTTAGGGTTAGGGTTCGGGTTAGGGTTAGGGTTAGGGTTCGGGTTAGCGTTAGGGTTCGGGTTAGGGTTAGGGTTATGGTTCGTGTTCAGGTTAGGGTTAGGGTTCCGGTTAAGGTTAGGGTTAGGGTTCGGGTTAGGGTTAGGGTTAGGTTTCGGGTTCGGGTTAGCGTTAGTGTTAGTGTTAGAGTTCGGGTTAGGGTTAGGGTTCGGGTTCGGGTTAGGGTTAGGGTTAGGGTTAGGGTTAGGGTTGGGATTAGGGTTAGGGGTAGGGTTCGGGTTAGGGTTCGGGTTCGGGTTAGGGTTAGGGATAGGGTTAGGGTTAGGGTTCGGGTTAGGGTTAGGTTTAGGGTTAGGGTTAGGGGTTAGGGTTAGTGTGACCGTTCGGGTTAGGGTTAGGGTTAGGGTTAGGGTTAGGGTTCGGGTTAGGGTTAGGGTTAGGGTTCGGGTTAGGGTTAGGGTTAGGGTTAGGATTAGGGTTAGGGTTCGGTTTAGGGTTAGGTTTAGGATTAGGGTTCGGGTTAGGGTTAGGGTTAGGGTTCAGGTTAGGGTTCGGGTTTGGGTTAGGTTAGGGTTAGGGTTCGGGTTCGGGTTAGGGTTCGCGTTAGGGTTAGGGTTCGGGTTAGGTTTAGGGTTAGTGTTAGGGTTAGCGTTCGGGTTAGGGTTAGGGTTCGGGTTCGGGTTACGGTTAGGGTTAGGGTTAGGGATCGGTTTCGGGTTAGGTTTCGGGATAGGGTTAAGGTTCGGGTTAGGGTTAGGGTTCGGGTTCGGGTTAGGGTTAGGGTTCGGGTTCGGTTTAGGGTTAGGGTTAGGGTTGGGGTTAGGTTTCGGATTAGGGTTAGGGGTAGGGTACGGGTTAGGGTTCGGGTTCGGGTTAGTGTTAGGTTTAGGGTTAGGGTTAGGTTTCGGGTTACGGTTCGGGTTAGGGTTAGGGTTAGGGTTCGGGTTAGGGATTGGGTTAGGGTTAGGATTAGGGTTAGGGTTCGGTTTAGGGTTAGGTTTAGGATTAGGGTTCGGGTTAGGGTTAGGGTTAGGGTTCAGGTTAGGGTTCGGGTTTGGGTTAGGTTAGGGTTAGGGTTCGGGTTCGGGTTAGGGTTCGCGTTAGGTTTAGGGTTCGGGTTAGGTTTAGGGTTAGTGTTAGGGTTAGGGTTCGGGTTAGGGTTAGGGTTCGGGTTCGGGTTACGGTTAGGGTTAGGGTTAGGGATCGGTTTCGGGTTAGGTTTCGGGATAGGGTTAAGGTTCGGGTTAGGGTTAGGGTTCGGGTTTGGGTTAGGGTTAGGGTTCGGGTTCGGTTTAGGGTTAGGGTTAGGGTTAGGGTTAGGTTTCGGATTAGGGTTAGGGGTAGGGTACGGGTTAGGGTTCGGGTTCGGGTTAGTGTTAGGTTTAGGGTTAGGGTTAGGGTTCGGGTTACGGTTAGGGTTAGGGTTAGGGGTTAGGGTTAGGGTTAGGGTTCGGGTTAGGGTTAGGGTTAGGGTTCGGGTTAGTGTTAGGGTTAGGGTTAGGTTTAGGGTTCGGGTTAGGGTTAGGGTTAGTGTTAGTGTTCGAGTTACGGTTAGGGTTAGGGTTCGGGTTGGGTTCGGGTTAGGGTTAGGGTTAGGGTTCGGGTTCAGGTTAGGGTTAGGGTTCGGGTTAGTGTTCGGGTTAGGGTTAGGTTTCGGGTTAGGTTTAGGGTTCGGTTTAGGGTTAGTGTTAGGGTTAGGAGGTAGGGTTAGGTTTAGGGTTCGGGTTAGGGTTAGGGTTAGGGTTAGGGTTAGGGGTTAGTGTTCGGGTTAGGGTTAGGGTTCGTGTTAGGGTTAGGGTTAGGGTTAGGGTTAGGGTTCGGGTTCGGGTTAGGGTTAGGATTAAGGTTAGGGTAAGGGTTCGGATTAGTGTTAGGTGTAGTGTTCGGGTTAGGGTTCGGGTTCAAGTTAGGGTTAGGGTTAGGGTTAGGTTTCAGGTTAGGTTTAGGGTTCGGTTTAGTGTTAGGGTTAGGGTTCGGGTTCGGGTTAGGGTTAGGGTTCGGGTTAGTGTTAGGGTTAGGGTTCGGGTTAGGGTTAGGGTTAGGGTTATGGTGAGGTTTAGGGTTCGGGTTAGGGTTAGGGTTAGGGTTAGGGTTCGGGTTAGGGTTAGGGTTAGGGTTCGGTTTAGGGTTCGGGTTAGGGTTAGGATTAGGGTTAGGGTTCGGGGCAGGGTGAGGGTTAGGGTTAGGGTTCGGTTTAGCGTTAGGGTTAGGGTTAAGGTTAGGGTTAGGGTTCGGGTTAGGGTTAGGGTTAAGGTTCGGGTTAGGTTTAGGGTTAGGGTTAGGGTTAGGGTTCGCGTTAGCGTTCCGGTTAGGGGTCGGGTTAGGGTTAGGTTTAGGGTTCGGGTTAGGGTTAGGGTTAAGGTTCGGGTTCGGGTTAGTGTTAGGTTTTGTGTTAGGGTTAGGGTTAGGGTTCGGGTTCGGGTTAGGATTAGGGTTCGGGATCGGGTTAGGGTTAGGGTTCGGGTTAGGGTTCGGGTTAGGGTTAGGGTTAGGGTTCGGGTTCATCGTTAGGGTTAGGGTTAGGGTTCGGGTTAGGGTTCGGGTTAGGGTTAGGATTCGGGTAAGGGGTTATGGTTCGGGTTTGGGTTAGGGTTAGTGTTAGGGTTCAGGTTAAGGTTAGGGTTAGGGTTCGGGTTAGGGTTAGGGTTAGGGTTAGGGTTCGGGTTAGGGTTAGTGTTAGGGTACGGGTTAGGGTTCGGGTTAGGGTTAGGGTTAGGGTTAGGGTTGCGGTTAGGGTTAGGTTTCGGGTTAGGGTTAGGGTTAGGGTTAGGGTTAGTGTTAGGGTTCGGATTAGAGTTAGGGGTAGGGTTCGGGTTAGGGTTCGGGTACGGGTTAGGGTTAGGGTTAGGGTTAGGTTTAGGGTTCGGGTTAGGGTTAGGGTTGTGGTTAGGGTTAGGGGTTAGTGTTAGGGTTACCGTTCGGGTTAGGGTTAGGGTTAGGGTTAGGGTTAGGGTTCGGGTTAGGGTTAGGTTTAAGGTTCGGGTTAGGGTTAGGGTTAGGGTTAGGGTTAGGGTTCGGGTTAGGGTTAGGGTTAGGGTTCGGGTTAGCGTTAGGGTTCGGGTTAGGGTTAGGGTTAGGGTTCGTGTTCAGGTTAGGGTTAGGGTTCCGGTTAAGGTTAGGGTTACGGTTCGGGTTAGGGTTAGGGTTAGGTTTCGGGTTCGGGTTAGCGTTAGTGTTAGTGTTAGAGTTCGGGTTAGGTTTAGGGTTCGGGTTCGGGTTAGGGTTAGGGTTAGGGTTAGGGTTAGGGTTGGGATTAGGGTTAGGGGTAGGGTTCTGGTTAGGGTTCGGGTTCGGGTTAGGGTTAGGGATAGGGTTAGGGTTAGGGTTCGGGTTAGGATTAGGTTTAGGGTTAGGGTTAGGGGTTAGGGTTAGTGTGACTGTTCGGGTTAGGGTTAGGGTTAGGGTTAGGGTTAGGGTTCGGGTTAGGGTTAGGGTTAGGGTTCGGGTTAGGTTTAGGGTTAGGGTTACGATTAGGGTTAGGGTTCGGGTTAGGGTTAGGTTTAGGATTAGGGTTCGGGTTAGGGTTAGGGTTAGGGTTCAGGTTAGGGTTCGGGTTTGGGTTAGGTTAGGGTTAGGGTTCGGGTTCGGGTTAGGGTTAGGGTTAGGTTTAGGGTTCGGGTTAGGGTTAGGTTTAGGGTTAGGGTTAGGGTTAGGGTTAAGGTTCGGGTTAGGGTTAGGGTTAAGGTTCGGGTTAGGGTTAGAGTTTGGGTTAGGTTTCGGGTTAGGGTTAGGGTTCGCGTTAGGGTTAGGGTTCGTGTTAGGGTTAGTGTTAGGGTTAGGGTTCGGGTTAGGGTTAGGGTTCGGGTTCGGGTTACGGTTAGGGTTAGTGTTAGGGTTCGGGTTCGGTTTAGGGTTAGGGTACGGGTTAGGGTTAGGTTTCGGATTAGGGTTAGGTGTAGGGTACGGGTTAGATTTCGGGTTCGGGTTAGTGTTAGGTTTAGGGTTAGGGTTAGGGTTCGGGTTACGGTTAGGGTTAGGGTTCGGGTTAGGGTTAGGGTTAGGGTTATGGTTAGGTTTAGGGTTCGGGTTAGGGTTAGGGTTAGGGTTAGGGTTCGGGTTAGGGTTAGGTTTAGGGTTCGGTTTAGGGTTCGGGTTAGGGTTAGGATTAGGGTTAGGGTTCGGGGCAGGGTGAGGGTTAGGGTTAGGGTTCGGTTTAGCGTTAGGGTTAGGGTTAAGGTTAGGGTTACGGTTCGGTTTAGGGTTAGGGTTAAGGTTCGGGTTAGGATTAGGGTTAGGGTTAGGGTTAGGGTTCGCGTTAGGGTTCGGGTTAGGGGACGGTTTAGGGTTAGGTTTAGGGTTCGGGTTAGGTTTAGGGTTAAGGTTCGGGTTCGGGTTAGTGTTTGGTTTTGTGTTAGGGTTAGGGTTAGGGTTCGGGTTCGGGTTAGGATTAGGGTTCGGGATCGGGTTAGGGTTAGGGTTCGGGTTAGGGTTCGGGTTAGGGTTAGGGTTAGGGTTCGGGTTCGGCGTTAGGGTTAGGGTTAGGATTCGGGTAAGGGGTTATGGTTCGGGTTTGGGTTAGGGTTAGTGTTAGGGTTCAGGTTAAGGTTAGGGTTAGGGTTCGGGTTAGGGTTAGGGTTAGTGTTCGGGTTCATCGTTAGGGTTAGGGTTAGGGTTCGGGTTAGGGTTCGGGTTAGGGTTAGGATTCGGGTAAGGGGTTATGGTTCGGGTTTGGTTTAGGGTTAGTGTTAGGGTTCAGGTTAAGGTTAGGGTTAGGGTTCGGGTTAGGGTTAGGGTTAGGGTTAGGGTTCGGGTTCGGGTTAGTGTTAGGGTACGGGTTAGGGTTCGGGTTAGGGTTAGGGTTAGGGTTAGGGTTAGGGTTGCGGTTAGGGTTAGGTTTCGGGTTAGGGTTAGGGTTAGGGTTAGGGTTAGGGTTAGTGTTAGGGTTCGGATTAGGGTTAGGGGTAGGGTTCGGGTTAGGGTTCGGGTACGGGTTAGGGTTAGGGTTCGGGTTCGGTTTAGGGTTAGTGTTAGGGTTCAGGTTAAGGTTAGGGTTAGGGTTAGGGTTAGGGTTAGGGTTAGGGTTAGGGTTCGGGTTAGGGTTAGTGTTAGGGTACGGGTTAGGGTTCGGGTTAGGGTTAGGGTTAGGGTTAGGGTTAGGGTTGCGGTTAGGGTTAGGTTTCGGGTTAGGGTTAGGGTTAGGGTTAGGGTTAGGGTTAGTGTTAGGGTTCGGATTAGGGTTAGGGTTCGGGTTCGGGTTAGGGTTAGGGTTCGGGTTCGGTTTAGGGTTAGGGTTAGGGTTAGGGTTAGGTTTCGGATTAGGGTTAGGGGTAGGGTACGGGTTAGGGTTCGGGTTCGGGTTAGTGTTAGGTTTAGGGTTAGGGTTAGGGTTCGGGTTACGGTTAGGGTTAGGGTTAGGGGTTAGGGTTAGGGTTAGGGTTCGGGTTAGGGTTAGGGTTAGGGTTCGGGTTAGTGTTAGGGTTAGGGTTAGGTTTAGGGTTCGGGTTAGGGTTAGGGTTAGTGTTAGTGTTCGAGTTACGGTTAGGGTTAGGGTTCGGGTTGGGTTCGGGTTAGGGTTAGGGTTAGGGTTCGGGTTCAGGTTAGGGTTAGGGTTCGGGTTAGTGTTCGGGTTAGGGTTAGGTTTCGGGTTAGGTTTAGGGTTCGGTTTAGGGTTAGTGTTAGGGTTAGGAGGTAGGGTTAGGGTTAGGGTTCGGGTTAGGGTTAGGGTTAGGTTAGGGTTAGGGGTTAGTGTTCGGGTTAGGGTTAGGGTTCGTGTTAGGGTTAGGGTTAGGATTAGGGTTAGGGTTCGGGTTCGGGTTAGGGTTAGGATTAAGGTTAGGGTAAGGGTTCGGATTAGTGTTAGGTGTAGTGTTCGGGTTAGGGTTCGGGTTCAAGTTAGGGTTAGGGTTAGGGTTAGGTTTCAGGTTAGGTTTAGGGTTCGGTTTAGTGTTAGGGTTAGGGTTCGGGTTCGGGTTAGGGTTAGGGTTCGGGTTAGTGTTAGGGTTAGGGTTCGGGTTAGGGTTAGGGTTAGGGTTATGGTGAGGTTTAGGGTTCGGGTTAGGGTTAGGGTTAGGGTTAGGGTTCGGGTTAGGGTTAGGGTTAGGGTTCGGTTTAGGGTTCGGGTTAGGGTTAGGATTAGGGTTAGGGTTCGGGGCAGGGTGAGGGTTAGGGTTAGGGTTCGGTTTAGCGTTAGGGTTAGGGTTAAGGTTAGGGTTAGGGTTCGGGTTAGGGTTAGGGTTAAGGTTCGGGTTAGGTTTAGGGTTAGGGTTAGGGTTAGGGTTCGCGTTAGCGTTCCGGTTAGGGGTCGGGTTAGGGTTAGGTTTAGGGTTCGGGTTAGGGTTAGGGTTAAGGTTCGGGTTCGGGTTAGTGTTAGGTTTTGTGTTAGGGTTAGGGTTAGGGTTCGTGTTCGGGTTAGGATTAGGGTTCGGGATCGGGTTAGGGTTAGGGTTCGGGTTAGGGTTCGGGTTAGGGTTAGGGTTAGGGTTCGGGTTCGGCGTTAGGGTTAGGGTTAGGGTTCGGGTTAGGGTTCGGGTTAGGGTTAGGATTCGCGTAAGGGGTTATGGTTCGGGTTTGGGTTAGGGTTAGTGTTAGGGTTCAGGTTAAGGTTAGGGTTAGGGTTCGGGTTAGGGTTAGGGTTAGGGTTAGGGTTCGGGTTTGGGGTAGGGTTAGGGTATGGGTTAGGGTTCGGGTTAGGGTTAGCGTTAGGGTTAGGGTTAGGGTTCGGGTTAGGGTTAGGGTTAGGGTTCAGGTTAGGGTTCGGGTTTGGGTTAGGTTAGGGTTAGGGTTCGGGTTAGGGTTAGGGTTAGGGTTAGGTTTAGGGTTCGGGTTAGGGTTAGGGTTAGTGTTAGTGTTCGGGTTACGGTTAGGGTTAGGGTTTGGGTTGGGTTCCGGTTAGGGTTAGGGTTAGGGTTCGGGTTCAGGTTAGGGTTAGGGTTCGGGTTAGTGTTCGGGTTAGGGTTAGGTTTCGGGTTAGGTTTAGGGTTCGGTTTAGGGTTAGTGTTAGGGTTAGGAGGTAGGATTAGGGTAAGGGTTCGGGTTAGGGTTAGGGTTAGGGTTAGGGTTAGGGGTTAGTGTTCGGGTTAGGGTTAGGTTTCGGGTTAGGGTTAGGGTTAGGGTTCGGGTTCGGGTTAGGGTTAGTATTAAGGTTAGGGTTAGGGTTCGGATTAGTGTTAGGTGTAGGGTTCGGGTTAGGGTTCGTGTTCAAGTTAGGGTTAGGGTTAGGGTTAGGGTTCAGGTTAGGTTTAGGGTTCGGTTTAGTGTTAGGGTTAGGGTTCGGTTTAGGGTTAGGGTTAGGGTTATGGTTAGGTTTAGTGTTCGGGTTAGGGTTAGGGTTAGGGTTCGGGTTAGGGTTAGGGTTAGGGTTCGGTTTAGGGTTCGGGTTAGGGTTAGGATTAGGGTTAGGGTTCGGGGCAGGGTGAGGGTTAGGGTTAGGGTTAGGTTTAGCGTTAGGGTTAGGGTTAAGGTTAGGGTTAGGGTTCGGTTTAGGGTTAGGGTTAAGGTTCGGGTGAGGATTAGGGTTTGGGTTAGGGTTAGGGTTCGCGTTAGGGTTCGGGTTAGGGGACGGGTTAGGGTTAGGTTTAGGGTTCGGGTTCGGGTTAGGGTTAAGGTTCGGGTTAGGGTTAGGGTTAGGGTTCGGGTTAGCGTTAGGGTTCGGGTTAGGGTTAGGGTTAGGGTTCGTGTTCAGGTTAGGATTAGGGTTCGGGATCGGGTTAGGGTTAGGGTTCGGGTTAGGGTTCGGGTTAGGGTTAGGGTTAGGGTTCGGGTTCGGCGTTAGGGTTAGGGTTAGGATTCGGGTAAGGGGTTATGGTTCGGGTTTGGGTTAGGGTTAGTGTTAGGGTTCAGGTTAAGGTTAGGGTTAGGGTTCGGGTTAGGGTTAGGGTTAGGGTTAGGGTTCGGGTTAGGGTTAGGGTTAGGGTACGGGTTAGGGTTCGGGTTAGGGTTAGGGTTAGGGTTAGGGTTAGGGTTGCGGTTAGGGTTAGGTTTCGGGTTAGGGTTAGGGTTAGGGTTAGGGTTAGGTTTAGGGTTCGGATTATGGTTAGGGGTAGGGTTCGGGTTAGGGTTCGGGTACGGGTTAGGGTTAGGGTTAGGGTTAGGTTTAGGGTTCGGGTTAGGGTAAGGGTTGTGGTTAGGGTTAGGGGTTAATGTTAGGGTTACCGTTCGGGTTAGGGTTAGGGTTAGGGTTAGGGTTAGGGTTAGGGTTCGGGTTAGGGTTAGGTTTAGGGTTCGGGTTAGGGTTAGGGTTAGGGTTAGGGTTAGGGTTCGGGTTAGGGTTAGGGTTAGGGTTCGGGTTAGCGTTAGGGTTCGGGTTAGGGTTAGGGTTATGGTTCGTGTTCAGGTTAGGGTTAGGGTTCCGGTTAAGGTTAGGGTTAGGGTTCGGGTTAGGGTTAGGGTTAGGTTTCGGGTTCGGGTTAGCGTTAGTGTTAGTGTTAGAGTTCGGGTTAGGGTTAGGGTTCGGGTTCGGGTTAGGGTTAGGGTTAGGGTTAGGGTTAGGGTTGGGATTAGGGTTAGGGGTAGGGTTCGGGTTAGGGTTCGGGTTCGGGTTAGGGTTAGGGATAGGGTTAGGGTTAGGGTTCGGGTTAGGGTTAGGTTTAGGGTTAGGGTTAGGGGTTAGGGTTAGTGTGACCGTTCGGGTTAGGGTTAGGGTTAGGGTTAGGGTTAGGGTTCGGGTTAGGGTTAGGGTTAGGGTTCGGGTTAGGGTTAGGGTTAGGGTTAGGATTAGGGTTAGGGTTCGGTTTAGGGTTAGGTTTAGGATTAGGGTTCGGGTTAGGGTTAGGGTTAGGGTTCAGGTTAGGGTTCGGGTTTGGGTTAGGTTAGGGTTAGGGTTCGGGTTCGGGTTAGGGTTCGCGTTAGGGTTAGGGTTCGGGTTAGGTTTAGGGTTAGTGTTAGGGTTAGCGTTCGGGTTAGGGTTAGGGTTCGGGTTCGGGTTACGGTTAGGGTTAGGGTTAGGGATCGGTTTCGGGTTAGGTTTCGGGATAGGGTTAAGGTTCTGGTTAGGGTTAGGGTTCGGGTTCGGGTTAGGGTTAGGGTTCGGGTTCGGTTTAGGGTTAGGGTTAGGGTTGGGGTTAGGTTTCGGATTAGGGTTAGGGGTAGGGTACGGGTTAGGGTTCGGGTTCGGGTTAGTGTTAGGTTTAGGGTTAGGGTTAGGGTTCGGGTTACGGTTCGGGTTAGGGTTAGGGTTAGGGTTCGGGTTAGGGATTGGGTTAGGGTTAGGATTAGGGTTAGGGTTCGGTTTAGGGTTAGGTTTAGGATTAGGGTTCGGGTTAGGGTTAGGGTTAGGGTTCAGGTTAGGGTTCGGGTTTGGGTTAGGTTAGGGTTAGGGTTCGGGTTCGGGTTAGGGTTCGCGTTAGGTTTAGGGTTCGGGTTAGGTTTAGGGTTAGTGTTAGGGTTAGGGTTCGGGTTAGGGTTAGGGTTCGGGTTCGGGTTACGGTTAGGGTTAGGGTTAGGGATCGGTTTCGGGTTAGGTTTCGGGATAGGGTTAAGGTTCGGGTTAGGGTTAGGGTTCGGGTTCGGGTTAGGGTTAGGGTTCGGGTTCGGTTTAGGGTTAGGGTTAGGGTTAGGGTTAGGTTTCGGATTAGGGTTAGGGGTAGGGTACGGGTTAGGGTTCGGGTTCGGGTTAGTGTTAGGTTTAGGGTTAGGGTTAGGGTTCGGGTTACGGTTAGGGTTAGGGTTAGGGGTTAGGGTTAGGGTTATGGTTCGGGTTAGGGTTAGGGTTAGGGTTCGGGTTAGTGTTAGGGTTAGGGTTAGGTTTAGGGTTCGGGTTAGGGTTAGGGTTAGTGTTAGTGTTCGAGTTACGGTTAGGGTTAGGGTTCGGGTTGGGTTCGGGTTAGGGTTAGGGTTAGGGTTCGGGTTCAGGTTAGGGTTAGGGTTCGGGTTAGTGTTCGGGTTAGGGTTAGGTTTCGGGTTAGGTTTAGGGTTCGGTTTAGGGTTAGTGTTAGGGTTAGGAGGTAGGGTTAGGGTTAGGGTTCGGGTTAGGGTTAGGGTTAGGGTTAGGGTTAGGGGTTAGTGTTCGGGTTAGGGTTAGGGTTCGTGTTAGGGTTAGGGTTAGGGTTAGGGTTAGGGTTCGGGTTCGGGTTAGGGTTAGGATTAAGGTTAGGGTAAGGGTTCGGATTAGTGTTAGGTGTAGTGTTCGGGTTAGGGTTCGGGTTCAAGTTAGGGTTAGGGTTAGGGTTAGGTTTCAGGTTAGGTTTAGGGTTCGGTTTAGTGTTAGGGTTAGGGTTCGGGTTCGGGTTAGGGTTAGGGTTCGGGTTAGGGTTAGGGTTAGGGTTATGGTGAGGTTTAGGGTTCGGGTTAGGGTTAGGGTTAGGGTTAGGGTTCGGGTTAGGGTTAGGGTTAGGGTTCGGTTTAGGGTTCGGGTTAGGGTTAGGATTAGGGTTAGGGTTCGGGGCAGGGTGAGGGTTAGGGTTAGGGTTCGGTTTAGCGTTAGGGTTAGGGTTAAGGTTAGGGTTAGGGTTCGGGTTAGGGTTAGGGTTAAGGTTCGGGTTAGGTTTAGGGTTAGGGTTAGGGTTAGGGTTCGCGTTAGCGTTCCGGTTAGGGGTCGGGTTAGGGTTAGGTTTAGGGTTCGGGTTAGGGTTAGGGTTAAGGTTCGGGTTCGGGTTAGTGTTAGGTTTTGTGTTAGGGTTAGGGTTAGGGTTCGGGTTCGGGTTAGGATTAGGGTTCGGAATCGGGTTAGGGTTAGGGTTCGGGTTAGGGTTCGGGTTAGGGTTAGGGTTAGGGTTCGGGTTCATCGTTAGGGTTAGGGTTAGGGTTCGGGTTAGGGTTCGGGTTAGGGTTAGGATTCGGGTAAGGGGTTATGGTTCGGGTTTGGGTTAGGGTTAGTGTTAGGGTTCAGGTTAAGGTTAGGGTTAGGGTTCGGGTTAGGGTTAGGGTTAGGGTTAGGGTTCGGGTTAGGGTTAGTGTTAGGGTACGGGTTAGGGTTCGGGTTAGGGTTAGGGTTAGGGTTAGGGTTAGGGTTGCGGTTAGGGTTAGGTTTCGGGTTAGGGTTAGGGTTAGGGTTAGGGTTAGTGTTAGGGTTCGGATTAGGGTTAGGGGTAGGGTTCGGGTTAGGGTTCGGGTACGGGTTAGGGTTAGGGTTAGGGTTAGGTTTAGGGTTCGGGTTAGGGTTAGGGTTGTGGTTAGGGTTAGGGGTTAGTGTTAGGGTTACCGTTCGGGTTAGGGTTAGGGTTAGGGTTAGGGTTAGGGTTCGGGTTAGGGTTAGGTTTAAGGTTCGGGTTAGGGTTAGGGTTAGGGTTAGGGTTAGGGTTCGGGTTAGGGTTAGGGTTAGGGTTCGGGTTAGCGTTAGGGTTCGGGTTAGGGTTAGGGTTAGGGTTCGTGTTCAGGTTAGGGTTAGGGTTCCGGTTAAGGTTAGGGTTACGGTTCGGGTTAGGGTTAGGGTTAGGTTTCGGGTTCGGGTTAGCGTTAGTGTTAGTGTTAGAGTTCGGGTTAGGTTTAGGGTTCGGGTTCGGGTTAGGGTTAGGGTTAGGGTTAGGGTTAGGGTTGGGATTAGGGTTAGGGGTAGGGTTCTGGTTAGGGTTCGGGTTCGGGTTAGGGTTAGGGATAGGGTTAGGGTTAGGGTTCGGGTTAGGATTAGGTTTAGGGTTAGGGTTAGGGGTTAGGGTTAGTGTGACTGTTCGGGTTAGGGTTAGGGTTAGGGTTAGGGTTAGGGTTCGGGTTAGGGTTAGGGTTAGGGTTCGGGTTAGGTTTAGGGTTAGGGTTACGATTAGGGTTAGGGTTCGGGTTAGGGTTAGGTTTAGGATTAGGGTTCGGGTTAGGGTTAGGGTTAGGGTTCAGGTTAGGGTTCGGGTTTGGGTTAGGTTAGGGTTAGGG
>JAVLSZ010000043.1:1300000-1307500 GCA_032313775.1 Urocyon cinereoargenteus | reverse complement strand
AGGGTTAGGGTTAGGGTTCGCGTTAGCGTTCCGGTTAGGGGTCGGGTTAGGGTTAGGTTTAGGGTTCGGGTTAGGGTTAGGGTTAAGGTTCGGGTTCGGGTTAGTGTTAGGTTTTGTGTTAGGGTTAGGGTTAGGGTTCGGGTTCGGGTTAGGATTAGGGTTCGGGATCGGGTTAGGGTTAGGGTTCGGGTTAGGGTTCGGGTTAGGGTTAGGGTTAGGGTTCGGGTTCATCGTTAGGGTTAGGGTTAGGGTTCGGGTTAGGGTTCGGGTTAGGGTTAGGATTCGGGTAAGGGGTTATGGTTCGGGTTTGGGTTAGGGTTAGTGTTAGGGTTCAGGTTAAGGTTAGGGTTAGGGTTCGGGTTAGGGTTAGGGTTAGGGTTAGGGTTCGGGTTAGGGTTAGTGTTAGGGTACGGGTTAGGGTTCGGGTTAGGGTTAGGGTTAGGGTTAGGGTTAGGGTTGCAGTTAGGGTTAGGTTTCGGGTTAGGGTTAGGGTTAGGGTTAGTGTTAGGGTTCGGATTAGGGTTAGGGGTAGGGTTCGGGTTAGGGTTCGGGTACGGGTTAGGGTTAGGGTTAGGGTTAGGTTTAGGGTTCGGGTTAGGGTTAGGGTTGTGGTTAGGGTTAGGGGTTAGTGTTAGGGTTACCGTTCGGGTTAGGGTTAGGGTTAGGGTTAGGGTTAGGGTTCGGGTTAGGGTTAGGTTTAAGGTTCGGGTTAGGGTTAGGGTTAGGGTTAGGGTTAGGGTTCGGGTTAGGGTTAGGGTTAGGGTTCGGGTTAGCGTTAGGGTTCGGGTTAGGGTTAGGGTTAGGGTTCGTGTTCAGGTTAGGGTTAGGGTTCCGGTTAAGGTTAGGGTTACGGTTCGGGTTAGGGTTAGGGTTAGGTTTCGGGTTCGGGTTAGCGTTAGTGTTAGTGTTAGAGTTCGGGTTAGGTTTAGGGTTCGGGTTCGGGTTAGGGTTAGGGTTAGGGTTAGGGTTAGGGTTGGGATTAGGGTTAGGGGTAGGGTTCTGGTTAGGGTTCGGGTTCGGGTTAGGGTTAGGGATAGGGTTAGGGTTAGGGTTCGGGTTAGGATTAGGTTTAGGGTTAGGGTTAGGGGTTAGGGTTAGTGTGACCGTTCGGGTTAGGGTTAGGGTTAGGGTTAGGGTTAGGGTTCGGGTTAGGGTTAGGGTTAGGGTTCGGGTTAGGTTTAGGGTTAGGGTTACGATTAGGGTTAGGGTTCGGGTTAGGGTTAGGTTTAGGATTAGGGTTCGGGTTAGGGTTAGGGTTAGGGTTCAGGTTAGGGTTCGGGTTTGGGTTAGGTTAGGGTTAGGGTTCGGGTTCGGGTTAGGGTTAGGGTTAGGTTTAGGGTTCGGGTTAGGGTTAGGTTTAGGGTTAGGGTTAGGGTTAGGGTTAAGGTTCGGGTTAGGGTTAGTGTTAAGTTTCGGGTTAGGGTTAGAGTTTGGGTTAGGTTTCGGGTTAGGGTTAGGGTTCGCGTTAGGGTTAGGGTTCGTGTTAGGGTTAGTGTTAGGGTTAGGGTTCGGGTTAGGGTTAGGGTTCGGGTTCGGGTTACGGTTAGGGTTAGTGTTAGGGTTCGGGTTCGGTTTAGGGTTAGGGTACGGGTTAGGGTTAGGTTTCGGATTAGGGTTAGGTGTAGGGTACGGGTTAGAGTTCGGGTTCGGGTTAGTGTTAGGTTTAGGGTTAGGGTTAGGGTTCGGGTTACGGTTAGGGTTAGGGTTCGGGTTAGGGTTAGGGTTAGGGTTATGGTTAGGTTTAGGGTTCGGGTTAGGGTTAGGGTTAGGGTTAGGGTTCGGGTTAGGGTTAGGTTTAGGGTTCGGTTTAGGGTTCGGGTTAGGGTTAGGATTAGGGTTAGGGTTCGGGGCAGGGTGAGGGTTAGGGTTAGGTTTCGGTTTAGCGTTAGGGTTAGGGTTAAGGTTAGGGTTACGGTTCGGTTTAGGGTTAGGGTTAAGTTTCGGGTTAGGATTAGGGTTAGGGTTAGGGTTAGGGTTCGCGTTAGTGTTCGGGTTAGGGGACGGGTTAGGGTTAGGTTTAGGGTTCGGGTTAGGTTTAGGGTTAAGGTTCGGGTTCGGGTTAGTGTTTGGTTTTGTGTTAGGGTTAGGGTTAGGGTTCGGGTTCGGGTTAGGATTAGGGTTCGGGATCGGGTTAGGGTTAGGGTTCGGGTTAGGGTTCGGGTTAGGGTTAGGGTTAGGGTTCGGGTTCGGCGTTAGGGTTAGGGTTAGGATTTGGGTAAGGGGTTATGGTTCGGGTTTGGGTTAGGGTTAGTGTTAGGGTTCAGGTTAAGGTTAGGGTTAGGGTTCGGGTTAGGGTTAGGGTTAGGGTTCGGGTTCATCGTTAGGGTTAGGGTTAGGGTTCGGGTTAGGGTTCGGGTTAGGGTTAGGATTCGGGTAAGGGGTTATGGTTCGGGTTTGGGTTAGGGTTAGTGTTAGGGTTCAGGTTAAGGTTAGGGTTAGGGTTCGGGTTAGGGTTAGGGTTAGGGTTAGGGTTCGGTTTAGGGTTAGTGTTAGGGTACGGGTTAGGGTTCGGGTTAGGGTTAGGGTTAGGGTTAGGGTTAGGGTTGCGGTTAGGGTTAGGTTTCGGGTTAGGGTTAGGATTCGGGTAAGGGGTTATGGTTCGGGTTCGGGTTAGGGTTAGTGTTAGGGTTCCGGTTAAGGTTAGGGTTAGGGTTCGGGTTAGGGTTAGGGTTAGGGTTAGGGTTCGGGTTAGGGTTAGGGTTAGGGTTCGGGTTAGGGTTCGGGTTAGGGTTAGGGTTAGGGTTAGGGTTAGGGTTAGGGTTAGGGTTCCGGTTAGGGTTAGGTTTCGGGTTAGGGTTAGGGTTAGCGTTAGTGTTAGGGTTAGGGTTCGGATTAGGGTTAGGGGTAGGGTTCGGTTTAGGGTTCGGGTACGGGTACGGGTTAGGGTTAGGGTTAGGGTTAGGGTTCGGGTTAGGGTTAGGGTTAGGGTTAGGGGTTAGTGTTAGGGTTACCGTTCGGGTTAGGGTTAGGGTTAGTGTTAGGGTTAGGTTTAGGGTTCTGGTTAGGGTTAGTGTTAGGGTTAGGGTTCGGGTTAGGGTTAGGGTTAGGGTTAGTGTTCGGGTTCCGGTTAGGGTTAGGGTTCGCGTTGGGTTCGGGTTAGGGTTAGGGTTAGGGTTCGGGTTCAGGTTAGGTTTAGGGTTTGGGTTAGTGTTCGGGTTAGGGTTAGGGTTCGGGTTAGGGTTAGGGTTCGGTTTAGGGTTAGTGTTAGGGTTAGGAGGTAGGGTTAGGGTTAGGGTTCGGGTTAGGGTTAGGGTTCGGGTTAGGGTTAGGTTTAGGGTTAGGGTTAGGGTTCGGGTTAGGGTTAGGGTTAGGGTTAGGATTAAGGTTAGGGTTAGGGTTCGGATTTGTGTTAGGTGTAGGGTTCGGGTTAGGGTTCGGGTTAGGGTTAGGGTTAGGGTTAGGGTTAGGGTTAGTGTTAGGGGTTAGGGTTAGGGTTAGGGTTCGGATTAGGGTTAGGGTTACGGTTAGGGTTAGGGTTCGGATTAGGATTAGGGTTCGGGTTAGTGTTAGGGTTAGGGTTCGGGTTAGGGTTAGGGTTAGGGTTATGGTTAGGGTTAGGGTTCGTGTTAGGTTTAGGGTTAGGGTTAGGGTTCGGGTTAGGGTTAGGGTTCGGGTTCGGGTTAAGGTTCGGGTTAGGGTTAGGGTTAGGGTTAGGGTTTGGTTTAGTGTTACGGTTAGGGTTAGGGTTAGGGTTAGGGTTCGGGTTCGGGTTAGGGTTCGGGTTAGGGTTAGGATTCGGGTAAGGGGTTAGGGTTCGGGTTCGGGTTAGGGTTAGGGTTAGGGTTCTGGTTAAGTTTAGGGTTAGGGTTCTGTTTAGGGTTAGGGTTAGGGTTCGGGTTAGGGTTCGGGTTAGGGTTAGGGTTAGGGTTCCGGTTAGGGTTAGGGTTCCGGTTAGGGTTACGGTACGGGTTCGGGTTAGGGTTAGGGTTAGGGTTAGGTTTCGGATTAGTTTTAGGGGTCGGGTTCGGGTTAGGGTTCGGGTTCGGGTTAGGGTTAGGGTTAGGGTTCGGGTTAGGGTTCGGGTTAGGGTTAGTGTTAGGGTTAGGGTTAGGGGTTAGCGTTAGGGTTACCGTTCAGGTTAGGGTTAGGGTTAGGGTTAGGGTTAGGGTTCGGGTTAGGGTTAGGGTTAGGGTTCGGGTTAGGGTTAGGGTTAGGTTTAGGTTTATGGTTAGGGTTAGGGTTCGGGTTAGGGTTAGGGTTAGGGTTCGGATTAGAGTTAGGGTTCGGGTTAGGGTTAGGTTTAGGGTTCGGGTTCGGGTTAGGGTTAGGGTTCCGGTTAAGGTTAGGGTTAGGTTTCGGGTTCGGGTTAGGGTTAGGGTTCCGGTTAAGGTTAGGGTTAGGTTTCGGGTTAGGGTTAGGGTTAGTGTTAGGGTTAGGGTTCGGGTTAGTGTTAGGGTTAGGGTTCGGGTTAGGGTTAGGGTTCGGGTTAGGGTTAGGGTCGGGTTCGGGTTATGGTTAGAGTTTGGGTTAGGTTTCGAGTTAGGGTTCGTGTTCGGCTTAGGGTTAGGGTTCGGGTTAGGTTTAGGGTTAGTGTTAGGGTTAGGGATCGGGTTAGGGTTAGGGTTCGGGTTCGGGTTACGGTTAGGGTTAGGGTTAGGGTTCGGTTTAGGGTTAGTGTTAGGGTTAGGAGGTAGGGTTAGGGTAAGGGTTCGGGTTAGGGTTAGGGTTAGGGTTAGGGTTAGGGGTTAGTGTTCGGGTTAGGGTTAGGTTTCGGGTTAGGGTTAGGGTTAGGGTTAGGGTTAGGGTTCGGGTTCGGGTTAGGGTTAGGATTAAGGTTAGGGTTAGGGTTCGGATTAGTGTTAGGTGTAGGGTTCGGGTTAGGGTTCGTGTTCAAGTTAGGGTTAGGGTTAGGGTTAGGGTTCAGGTTAGGTTTAGGGTTCGGTTTAGTGTTAGGGTTAGGGTTCGGGTTCGGGTTAGGGTTAGGGTTCGGGTTAGTGTTAGGGTTAGGGTTCGGGTTAGGGTTAGGGTTAGGGTTATGGTTAGGTTTAGGGTTCGGGTTAGGGTTAGGGTTAGGGTTAGGGTTCGGGTTAGGGTTAGGGTTAGGGTTCGGTTTAGGGTTCGGGTTAGGGTTAGGATTAGGGTTAGGGTTCGGGGCAGGGTGAGGGTTAGGGTTAGGGTTCGGTTTAGCGTTAGGGTTAGGGTTAAGGTTAGGGTTAGGGTTCGGTTTAGGGTTAGGGTTAAGGTTCGGGTTAGGATTAGGGTTAGGGTTAGGGTTAGGGTTCGCGTTAGGGTTCGGGTTAGGGGACGGGTTAGGGTTAGGTTTAGGGTTCGGGTTAGGGTTAGGGTTAAGGTTCGGTTTCGGTTTAGTGTTTGGTTTTGTGTTAGGGTTAGGGTTAGGGTTCGGGTTCGGGTTAGGATTAGGGTTCGGGATCGGGTTAGGGTTAGGGTTCGGGTTAGGGTTCGGGTTAGGGTTAGGGTTAGGGTTCGGGTTCGGCGTTAGGGTGAGGGTTCGGATTCGGGTAAGGAGTTATGGTTCGGGTTTGGGTTAGGGTTAGTGTTAGGGTTCAGGTTAAGGTTAGGGTTAGGGTTCGGGTTAGGGTTAGGGTTAGGGTTAGGGTTCGGGTTAGGGTTAGGGTTAGGGTACGGGTTAGGGTTCGGGTTAGGGTGAGGGTTAGGGTAAGAGTTAGGGTTGCGGTTAGGGTTAGGTTTCGGGTTAGGGTTAGGGTTAGGGTTAGGGTGTGGGTTAGGGTTCGGATTATGGTTAGGGGTAGGGTTCGGGTTAGGGTTCGGGTACGGGTTAGGGTTAGGGTTAGGGTTAGGTTTAGGGTTCGGGTTAGGGTAAGGGTTGTGGTTAGGGTTAGGGGTTAATGTTAGGGTTACCGTTCGGGTTAGGGTTAGGGTTAGGGTTAGGGTTAGGGTTCGGGTTAGGGTTAGGTTTAGGGTTCGGGTTAGGGTTAGGGTTAGGGTTAGGGTTCGGGTTAGGGTTAGGGTTAGGGTTCGGGTTAGCGTTAGGGTTCGGGTTAGGGTTAGGGTTAGGGTTCGTGTTCAGGTTAGGGTTAGGGTTCCGGTTAAGGTTAGGGTTAGGGTTCGGGTTAGGGTTAGGGTTAGGTTTCGGGTTCGGGTTAGCGTTAGTGTTAGTGTTAGAGTTCGGGTTAGGGTTAGGGTTCGGGTTCGGGTTAGGGTTAGGGTTAGGGTTAGGGTTAGGGTTGGGATTAGGGTTAGGGGTAGGGTTCGGGTTAGGGTTCGGGTTCGGGTTAGGGTTAGGGATAGGGTTAGGGTTAGGGTTCGGGTTAGGGTTAGGTTTAGGGTTAGGGTTAGGGGTTAGGGTTAGTGTGACCGTTCGGGTTAGGGTTAGGGTTAGGGTTAGGGTTAGGGTTCGGGTTAGGTTTAGGGTTAGGGTTCGGGTTAGGGTTAGGGTTAGGGTTAGGATTAGGGTTAGGGTTCGGTTTAGGGTTAGGTTTAGGATTAGGGTTCGGGTTAGGGTTAGGGTTAGGGTTCAGGTTAGGGTTCGGGTTTGGGTTAGGTTAGGGTTAGGGTTCGGGTTCGGGTTAGGGTTCGCGTTAGGGTTAGGGTTCGGGTTAGGTTTAGGGTTAGTGTTAGGGTTAGCGTTCGGGTTAGGGTTAGGGTTCGGGTTCGGGTTACGGTTAGGGTTAGGGTTAGGGATCGGTTTCGGGTTAGGTTTCGGGATAGGGTTAAGGTTCGGGTTAGGGTTAGGGTTCGGGTTCGGGTTAGGGTTAGGGTTCGGGTTCGGTTTAGGGTTAGGGTTAGGGTTAGGGTTAGGTTTCGGATTAGGGTTAGGGGTAGGGTACGGGTTAGGGTTCGGGTTCGGGTTAGTGTTAGGTTTAGGGTTAGGGTTAGGGTTCGGGTTACGGTTCGGGTTAGGGTTAGGGTTAGGGTTCGGGTTAGGGATTGGGTTAGGGTTAGGATTAGGGTTAGGGTTCGGTTTAGGGTTAGGTTTAGGATTAGGGTTCGGGTTAGGGTTAGGGTTAGGGTTCAGGTTAGGGTTCGGTTTTGGGTTAGGTTAGGGTTAGGGTTCGGGTTCGGGTTAGGGTTCGTGTTAGGGTTAGGGTTCGGGTTAGGTTTAGGGTTAGTGTTAGGGTTAGGGTTCGGGTTAGGGTTAGGGTTCGGGTTCGGGTTACGGTTAGGGTTAGGGTTAGGGATCGGTTTCGGGTTAGGTTTCGGGATAGGGTTAAGGTTCGGGTTAGGGTTAGGGTTCGGGTTCGGGTTAGGGTTAGGGTTCGGGTTCGGTTTAGGGTTAGGGTTAGGGTTAGGGTTAGGTTTCGGATTAGGGTTAGGGGTAGGGTACGGGTTAGGGTTCGGGTTCGGGTTAGTGTTAGGTTTAGGTTAGGGTTAGGGTTCGGGTTACGGTTAGGGTAAGGGTTAGGGGTTAGGGTTAGGGTTAGGGTTCGGGTTAGGGTTAGGGTTAGGTTTCGGGTTAGTGTTAGGGTTAGGGTTAGGTTTAGGGTTCGGGTTAGGGTTAGGGTTAGTGTTAGTGTTCGAGTTACGGTTAGGGTTAGGGTTCGGGTTGGGTTCGGGTTAGGGTTAGGGTTAGGGTTCGGG
>JAVLSZ010000043.1:1235000-1295000 GCA_032313775.1 Urocyon cinereoargenteus | reverse complement strand
GGGTTAGGGTTAGGGTTAGGGTTATGGTTAGGTTTAGGGTTCGGGTTAGGGTTAGGGTTAGGGTTAGGGTTCGGGTTAGGGTTAGGGTTAGGGTTCGGTTTAGGGTTCGGGTTAGGTTTAGGATTAGGGTTAGGGTTCGGGGCAGGGTGAGGGTTAGGGATAGGGTTCGGTTTAGCGTTAGGGTTAGGGTTAAGGTTAGGGTTAGGGTTCGGGTTAGGGTTAGGGTTAAGGTTCGTGTTAGGATTAGGGTTAGGGTTAGGGTTAGGGTTCGCGTTAGGGTTCGGGTTAGGGGCCGGGTTAGGGTTAGGTTTAGGGTTCGGGTTAGGGTTAGGGTTAAGTTTCGGGTTCGGGTTAGTGTTAGGTTTTGTGTTAGGGTTAGGGTTAGGGTTCGGTTTCGGGTTAGGATTAGGGTTCGGGATCGGGTTAGGGTTAGGGTTCGGGTTAGGGTTCGGGTTAGGGTTAGGGTTAGGGTTCGGGTTCGGCGTTAGGGTTAGGGTTAGGGTTCGGGTTAGGGTTCGGGTTAGGGTTAGGATTCGCGTAAGGGGTTATGGTTCGGGTTTGGGTTAGGGTTAGTGTTAGGGTTCAGGTTAAGGTTAGGGTTAGGGTTCGGGTTAGGGTTAGGGTTAGGGTTAGGGTTAGGGTTCGGGTTTGGGGTAGGGTTAGGGTACGGGTTAGGGTTCGGGTTAGGGTTAGCGTTAGGGTTAGGGTTAGGGTTCGGGTTAGGGTTAGGGTTAGGGTTCAGGTTAGGGTTCGGGTTTGGGTTAGGTTAGGGTTAGGGTTCGGGTTAGGGTTAGGGTTAGGGTTAGGTTTAGGGTTCGGGTTAGGGTTAGGGTTAGTGTTAGTGTTCGGGTTACGGTTAGGGTTAGGGTTTGGGTTGGGTTCCGGTTAGGGTTAGGGTTAGGGTTCGGGTTCAGGTTAGGGTTAGGGTTCGGGTTAGTGTTCGGGTTAGGGTTAGGTTTCGGGTTAGGTTTAGGGTTCGGTTTAGGGTTAGTGTTAGGGTTAGGAGGTAGGGTTAGGGTAAGGGTTCGGGTTAGGGTTAGGGTTAGGGTTAGGGTTAGGGGTTAGTGTTCGGGTTAGGGTTAGGTTTCGGGTTAGGGTTAGGGTTAGGGTTAGGGTTAGGGTTAGGGTTCGGGTTCGGGTTAGGGTTAGGATTAAGGTTAGGGTTAGGGTTCGGATTAGTGTTACGTGTAGGGTTCGGGTTAGGGTTCGTGTTCAAGTTAGGGTTAGGGTTAGGGTTAGGGTTCAGGTTAGGTTTAGGGTTCGGTTTAGTGTTAGGGTTAGGGTTCGGGTTCGGGTTAGGGTTAGGGTTCGGGTTAGTGTTAGGGTTAGGGTTCGGGTTAGGGTTAGGGTTAGGGTTATGGTTAGGTTTAGTGTTCGGGTTAGGGTTAGGGTTAGGGTTCGGGTTAGGGTTAGGGTTAGGGTTCGGTTTAGGGTTCGGGTTAGGGTTAGGATTAGGGTTAGGGTTCGGGGCAGGGTGAGGGTTAGGGTTAGGGTTCGGTTTAGCGTTAGGGTTAGGGTTAAGGTTAGGGTTAGGGTTCGGTTTAGGGTTAGGGTTAAGGTTCGGGTGAGGATTAGGGTTTGGGTTAGGGTTAGGGTTCGCGTTAGGGTTCGGGTTAGGGGACGGGTTAGGGTTAGGTTTAGGGTTCGTGTTCGGGTTAGGGTTAAGGTTCGGGTTAGGGTTAGGGTTAGGGTTCGGGTTAGCGTTAGGGTTCGGGTTAGGGTTAGGGTTAGGGTTCGTGTTCAGGTTAGGATTAGGGTTCGGGATCGGGTTAGGGTTAGGGTTCGGGTTAGGGTTCGGGTTAGGGTTAGGGTTAGGGTTCGGGTTCGGCGTTAGGGTTAGGGTTAGGATTCGGGTAAGGGGTTATGGTTCGGGTTTGGGTTAGGGTTAGTGTTAGGGTTCAGGTTAAGGTTAGGGTTAGGGTTCGGGTTAGGGTTAGGGTTAGGGTTAGGGTTCGGGTTAGGGTTAGGGTTAGGGTACGGGTTAGGGTTCGGGTTAGGGTTAGGGTTAGGGTTAGGGTTAGGGTTAGGGTTGCGGTTAGGGTTAGGTTTCGGGTTAGGGTTAGGGTTAGGGTTAGGGTTAGGTTTAGGGTTCGGATTATGGTTAGGGGTAGGGTTCGGGTTAGGGTTCGGGTACGGGTTAGGGTTAGGGTTAGGGTTAGGTTTAGGGTTCGGGTTAGGGTAAGGGTTGTGGTTAGGGTTAGGGGTTAATATTAGGGTTACCGTTCGGGTTAGGGTTAGGGTTAGGGTTAGGGTTAGGGTTCGGGTTAGGGTTAGGTTTAGGGTTCGGGTAGGGTTAGGGTTAGGGTTAGGGTTAGGGTTCGGGTTAGGGTTAGGGTTAGGGTTCGGGTTAACGTTAGGGTTCGGGTTAGGGTTAAGGTTAGGGTTCGTGTTCAGGTTAGGGTTAGGGTTCCGGTTAAGGTTAGGGTTAGGGTTCGGGTTAGGGTTAGGGTTAGGTTTCGGGTTCGGGTTAGCGTTAGTGTTAGTGTTAGAGTTCGGGTTAGGGTTAGGGTTCGGGTTCGGGTTAGGGTTAGGGTTAGGGTTAGGGTTAGGGTTGGGATTAGGGTTAGGGGTAGGGTTCGGGTTAGGGTTCGGGTTCGGGTTAGGGTTAGGGATAGGGTTAGGGTTAGGGTTCGGGTTAGGGTTAGGTTTAGGGTTAGGGTTAGGGGTTAGGGTTAGTGTGACCGTTCGGGTTAGGGTTAGGGTTAGGGTTAGGGTTAGGGTTAGGGTTCGGGTTAGGGTTAGGGTTAGGGTTCGGGTTAGGGTTAGGGTTAGGGTTAGGATTAGGGTTAGGGTTCGGTTTAGGGTTAGGTTTAGGATTAGGGTTCGGGTTAGGGTTAGGGTTAGGGTTCAGGTTAGGGTTCGGGTTTGGGTTAGGTTAGGGTTAGGGTTCGGGTTCGGGTTAGGGTTCGCGTTAGGGTTAGGGTTCGGGTTAGGTTTAGGGTTAGTGTTAGGGTTAGCGTTCGGGTTAGGGTTAGGGTTCGGGTTCGGGTTACGGTTAGGGTTAGGGTTAGGGATCGGTTTCGGGTTAGGTTTCGGGATAGGGTTAAGGTTCGGGTTAGGGTTAGGGTTCGCGTTCGGGTTAGGGTTAGGGTTCGGGTTCGGTTTAGGGTTAGGGTTAGGGTTAGGGTTAGGTTTCGGATTAGGGTTAGGGGTAGGGTACGGGTTAGGGTTCGGGTTCGGGTTAGTGTTAGGTTTAGGGTTAGGTTTAGGGTTCGGGTTACGGTTCGGGTTAGGGTTAAGGTTAGGGTTCGGGTTAGGGATTGGGTTAGGGTTAGGATTAGGGTTAGGGTTCGGTTTAGGGTTAGGTTTAGAATTAGGGTTCGGGTTAGGGTTAGGGTTCAGGTTAGGGTTCGGGTTTGGGTTAGGTTAGGGTTAGGGTTCGGGTTCGGGTTAGGGTTCGCGTTAGGGTTAGGGTTCGGGTTAGGTTTAGGGTTAGTGTTAGGGTTAGGGTTCGGGTTAGGGTTAGGGTTCGGGTTCGGGTTACGGTTAGGGTTAGGGTTAGGGATCGGTTTCGGGTTAGGTTTTGGGATAGGGTTAAGGTTCTGGTTAGGGTTAGGGTTCGGGTTCGGGTTAGGGTTAGGGTTCGGGTTCGGTTTATGGTTAGGGTTAGGGTTAGGGTTAGGTTTCGGATTAGGGTTAGGGGTAGGGTACGGGTTAGGGTTCGGGTTCGGGTTAGTGTTAGGTTTAGGGTTAGGGTTAGGGTTCGGGTTACGGTTAGGGTTAGGGTTAGGGGTTAGGGTTAGGGTTAGGGTTCGGGTTAGGGTTAGGGTTAGGGTTCGGGTTAGTGTTAGGTTTAGGGTTAGGTTTAGGGTTCGGGTTAGGGTTAGGGTTAGTGTTAGTGTTCGAGTTACGGTTAGGGTTAGGGTTCGGGTTGGGTTCGGGTTAGGGTTAGGGTTAGGGTTCGGGTTCAGGTTAGGGTTAGGGTTCGGGTTAGTGTTCGGGTTAGGGTTAGGTTTCGGGTTAGGTTTAGGGTTCGGTTTAGGGTTAGTGTTAGGGTTAGGAGGTAGGGTTAGGGTTAGGGTTCGGGTTAGGGTTAGGGTTAGGTTAGGGTTAGGGGTTAGTGTTCGGGTTAGGGTTAGGGTTCGTGTTAGGGTTAGGGTTAGGGTTAGGGTTAGGGTTCGGGTTCGGGTTAGGGTTAGGATTAAGGTTAGGGTAAGGGTTCGGATTAGTGTTAGGTGTAGTGTTCGGGTTAGGGTTCGGGTTCAAGTTAGGGTTAGGGTTAGGGTTAGGTTTCAGGTTAGGTTTAGGGTTCGGTTTAGTGTTAGGGTTAGGGTTCGGGTTCGGGTTAGGGTTAGGGTTCGGGTTAGTGTTAGGGTTAGGGTTCGGGTTAGGGTTAGGGTTAGGGTTATGGTGAGGTTTAGGGTTCGGGTTAGGGTTAGGGTTAGGGTTAGGGTTCGGGTTAGGGTTAGGGTTAGGGTTCGGTTTAGGGTTCGGGTTAGGGTTAGGATTAGGGTTAGGGTTCGGGGCAGGGTGAGGGTTAGGGTTAGGGTTCGGTTTAGCGTTAGGGTTAGGGTTAAGGTTAGGGTTAGGGTTCGGGTTAGGGTTAGGGTTAAGTTTCGGGTTAGGTTTAGGGTTAGGGTTAGGGTTAGGGTTCGCGTTAGCGTTCCGGTTAGGGGTCGGGTTAGGGTTAGGTTTAGGGTTCGGGTTAGGGTTAGGGTTAAGGTTCGGGTTCGGGTTAGTGTTAGGTTTTGTGTTAGGGTTAGGGTTAGGGTTCGGGTTCGGGTTAGGATTAGGGTTCGGGATCGGGTTAGGGTTAGGGTTCGGGTTAGGGTTCGGGTTAGGGTTAGGGTTAGGGTTCGGGTTCGGCGTTAGGGTTAGGGTTAGGGTTCGGGTTAGGGTTCGGGTTAGGGTTAGGTTTCGCGTAAGGGGTTATGGTTCGGGTTTGGGTTAGGGTTAGTGTTAGGGTTCAGGTTAAGGTTAGGGTTAGGGTTCGGGTTAGGGTTAGGGTTAGGGTTAGGGTTCGGGTTTGGGGTAGGGTTAGGGTATGGGTTAGGGTTCGGGTTAGGGTTAGCGTTAGGGTTAGGGTTAGGGTTCGGGTTAGGGTTAGGGTTAGGGTTCAGGTTAGGGTTCGGGTTTGGGTTAGGTTAGGGTTAGGGTTCGGGTTAGGGTTAGGGTTAGGGTTAGGTTTAGGGTTCGGGTTAGGGTTAGGGTTAGTGTTAGTGTTCGGGTTACGGTTAGGGTTAGGGTTTGGGTTTGGTTCCGGTTAGGGTTAGGGTTAGGGTTCGGGTTCAGTTTAGGGTTAGGGTTCGGGTTAGTGTTCGGGTTAGGGTTAGGTTTCGGGTTAGGTTTAGGGTTCGGTTTAGGGTTAGTGTTAGGGTTAGGAGGTAGGTTTAGGGTAAGGGTTCGGGTTAGGGTTAGGGTTAGGGTTAGGGTTAGGGGTTAGTGTTCGGGTTAGGGTTAGGTTTCGGGTTAGGGTTAGGGTTAGGGTTAGGGTTAGGGTTCGGGTTCGGGTTAGGGTTAGTATTAAGGTTAGGGTTAGGGTTCGGATTAGTGTTAGGTGTAGGGTTCGGGTTAGGGTTCGTGTTCAAGTTAGGGTTAGGGTTAGGGTTAGGGTTCAGGTTAGGTTTAGGGTTCGGTTTAGTGTTAGGGTTAGGGTTCGGTTTAGGGTTAGGGTTAGGGTTATGGTTAGGTTTAGTGTTCGGGTTAGGGTTAGGGTTAGGGTTCGGGTTAGGGTTAGGGTTAGGGTTCGGTTTAGGGTTCGGGTTAGGGTTAGGATTAGGGTTAGGGTTCGGGGCAGGGTGAGGGTTAGGGTTAGGGTTCGGTTTAGCGTTAGGGTTAGGGTTAAGGTTAGGGTTAGGGTTCGGTTTAGGGTTAGGGTTAAGGTTCGGGTGAGGATTAGGGTTTGGGTTAGGGTTAGGGTTCGCGTTAGGGTTCGGGTTAGGGGACGGGTTAGGGTTAGGTTTAGGGTTCGTGTTCGGGTTAGGGTTAAGGTTCGGGTTAGGGTTAGGGTTAGGGTTCGGGTTAGCGTTAGGGTTCGGGTTAGGGTTAGGGTTAGGGTTCGTGTTCAGGTTAGGATTAGGGTTCGGGATCGGGTTAGGGTTAGGGTTCGGGTTAGGGTTCGGGTTAGGGTTAGGGTTAGGGTTCGGGTTCGGCGTTAGGGTTAGGGTTAGGATTCGGGTAAGGGGTTATGGTTCGGGTTTGGGTTAGGGTTAGTGTTAGGGTTCAGGTTAAGGTTAGGGTTAGGGTTCGGGTTAGGGTTAGGGTTAGGGTTAGGGTTCGGGTTAGGGTTAGGGTTAGGGTACGGGTTAGGGTTCGGGTTAGGGTTAGGGTTAGGGTTAGGTTTAGGGTTGCGGTTAGGGTTAGGTTTCGGGTTAGGGTTAGGGTTAGGGTTAGGGTTAGGTTTAGGGTTCGGATTATGGTTAGGGGTAGGGTTCGGGTTAGGGTTCGGGTACGGGTTAGGGTTAGGGTTAGGGTTAGGTTTAGGGTTCGGGTTAGGGTAAGGGTTGTGGTTAGGGTTAGGGGTTAATGTTAGGGTTACCGTTCGGGTTAGGGTTAGGGTTAGGGTTAGGGTTAGGGTTAGGGTTCGGGTTAGGGTTAGGTTTAGGGTTCGGGTTAGGGTTAGGGTTAGGGTTAGGGTTAGGGTTCGGGTTAGGGTTAGGGTTAGGGTTCGGGTTAGCGTTAGGGTTCGGGTTAGGGTTAGGGTTATGGTTCGTGTTCAGGTTAGGGTTAGGGTTCCGGTTAAGGTTAGGGTTAGGGTTCGGGTTAGGGTTAGGGTTAGGTTTCGGGTTCGGGTTAGCGTTAGTGTTAGTGTTAGAGTTCGGGTTAGGGTTAGGGTTCGGGTTCGGGTTAGGGTTAGGGTTAGGGTTAGGGTTAGGGTTGGGATTAGGGTTAAGGGTAGGGTTCGGGTTAGGGTTCGGGTTCGGGTTAGGGTTAGGGATAGGGTTAGGGTTAGGGTTCGGGTTAGGGTTAGGTTTAGGGTTAGGGTTAGGGGTTAGGGTTAGTGTGACCGTTCGGGTTAGGGTTAGGGTTAGGGTTAGGGTTAGGGTTCGGGTTAGGGTTAGGGTTAGGGTTCGGGTTAGGGTTAGGGTTAGGGTTAGGATTAGGGTTAGGGTTCGGTTTAGGGTTAGGTTTAGGATTAGGGTTCGGGTTAGGGTTAGGGTTAGGGTTCAGGTTAGGGTTCGGGTTTGGGTTAGGTTAGGGTTAGGGTTCGGGTTCGGGTTAGGGTTCGCGTTAGGGTTAGGGTTCGGGTTAGGTTTAGGGTTAGTGTTAGGGTTAGCGTTCGGGTTAGGGTTAGGGTTCGGGTTCGGGTTACGGTTAGGGTTAGGGTTAGGGATCGGTTTCGGGTTAGGTTTCGGGATAGGGTTAAGGTTCGGGTTAGGGTTAGGGTTCGGGTTCGGGTTAGGGTTAGGGTTCGGGTTCGGTTTAGGGTTAGGGTTAGGGTTGGGGTTAGGTTTCGGATTAGGGTTAGGGGTAGGGTACGGGTTAGGGTTCGGGTTCGGGTTAGTGTTAGGTTTAGGGTTAGGGTTAGGGTTCGGGTTACGGTTCGGGTTAGGGTTAGGGTTAGGGTTCGGGTTAGGGATTGGGTTAGGGTTAGGATTAGGGTTAGGGTTCGGTTTAGGGTTAGGTTTAGGATTAGGGTTCGGGTTAGGGTTAGGGTTAGGGTTCAGGTTAGGGTTCGGGTTTGGGTTAGGTTAGGGTTAGGGTTCGGGTTCGGGTTAGGGTTCGCGTTAGGTTTAGGGTTCGGGTTAGGTTTAGGGTTAGTGTTAGGGTTAGGTTTCGGGTTAGGGTTAGGGTTCGGGTTCGGGTTACGGTTAGGGTTAGGGTTAGGGATCGGTTTCGGGTTAGGTTTCGGGATAGGGTTAAGGTTCGGGTTAGGGTTAGGGTTCGGGTTCGGGTTAGGGTTAGGGTTCGGGTTCGGTTTAGGGTTAGGGTTAGGGTTAGGGTTAGGTTTCGGATTAGGGTTAGGGGTAGGGTACGGGTTAGGGTTCGGGTTCGGGTTAGTGTTAGGTTTAGGGTTAGGGTTAGGGTTCGGGTTACGGTTAGGGTTAGGGTTAGGGGTTAGGGTTAGGGTTAGGGTTCGGGTTAGGGTTAGGGTTAGGGTTCGGGTTAGTGTTAGGGTTAGGGTTAGGTTTAGGGTTCGGGTTAGGGTTAGGGTTAGTGTTAGTGTTCGAGTTACGGTTAGGGTTAGGGTTCGGGTTGGGTTCGGGTTAGGGTTAGGGTTAGGGTTCGGGTTCAGGTTAGGGTTAGGGTTCGGGTTAGTGTTCGGGTTAGGGTTAGGTTTCGGGTTAGGTTTAGGGTTCGGTTTAGGGTTAGTGTTAGGGTTAGGAGGTAGGGTTAGGGTTAGGGTTCGGGTTAGGGTTAGGGTTAGGGTTAGGGTTAGGGGTTAGTGTTCGGGTTAGGGTTAGGGTTCGTGTTAGGGTTAGGGTTAGGGTTAGGGTTAGGGTTCGGGTTCGGGTTAGGGTTAGGATTAAGGTTAGGGTAAGGGTTCGGATTAGTGTTAGGTGTAGTGTTCGGGTTAGGGTTCGGGTTCAAGTTAGGGTTAGGGTTAGGGTTAGGTTTCAGGTTAGGTTTAGGGTTCGGTTTAGTGTTAGGGTTAGGGTTCGTGTTCGGGTTAGGGTTAAGGTTCGGGTTAGTGTTAGGGTTAGGGTTCGGGTTAGGGTTAGGGTTAGGGTTATGGTGAGGTTTAGGGTTCGGGTTAGGGTTAGGGTTAGGGTTAGGGTTCGGGTTAGGGTTAGGGTTAGGGTTCGGTTTAGGGTTCGGGTTAGGGTTAGGATTAGGGTTAGGGTTCGGGGCAGGGTGAGGGTTAGGGTTAGGGTTCGGTTTAGCGTTAGGGTTAGGGTTAAGGTTAGGGTTAGGGTTCGGGTTAGGGTTAGGGTTAAGGTTCGGGTTAGGTTTAGGGTTAGGGTTAGGGTTAGGGTTCGCGTTAGCGTTCCGGTTAGGGGTCGGGTTAGGGTTAGGTTTAGGGTTCGGGTTAGGGTTAGGGTTAAGGTTCGGGTTCGGGTTAGTGTTAGGTTTTGTGTTAGGGTTAGGGTTAGGGTTCGGGTTCGGGTTAGGATTAGGGTTCGGGATCGGGTTAGGGTTAGGGTTCGGGTTAGGGTTCGGGTTAGGGTTAGGGTTAGGGTTCGGGTTCATCGTTAGGGTTAGGGTTAGGGTTCGGGTTAGGGTTCGGGTTAGGGTTAGGATTCGGGTAAGGGGTTATGGTTCGGGTTTGGGTTAGGGTTAGTGTTAGGGTTCAGGTTAAGGTTAGGGTTAGGGTTCGGGTTAGGGTTAGGGTTAGGGTTAGGGTTCGGGTTAGGGTTAGTGTTAGGGTACGGGTTAGGGTTCGGGTTAGGGTTAGGGTTAGGGTTAGGGTTAGGGTTGCGGTTAGGGTTAGGTTTCGGGTTAGGGTTAGGGTTAGGGTTAGGGTTAGTGTTAGGGTTCGGATTAGGGTTAGGGGTAGGGTTCGGGTTAGGGTTCGGGTACGGGTTAGGGTTAGGGTTAGGGTTAGGTTTAGGGTTCGGGTTAGGGTTAGGGTTGTGGTTAGGGTTAGGGGTTAGTGTTAGGGTTACCGTTCGGGTTAGGGTTAGGGTTAGGGTTAGGGTTAGGGTTCGGGTTAGGGTTAGGTTTAAGGTTCGGGTTAGGGTTAGGGTTAGGGTTAGGGTTCGGGTTAGGGTTAGGGTTAGGGTTCGGGTTAGCGTTAGGGTTCGGGTTAGGGTTAGGGTTAGGGTTCGTGTTCAGGTTAGGGTTAGGGTTCCGGTTAAGGTTAGGGTTACGGTTCAGGTTAGGGTTAGGGTTAGGTTTCGGGTTCGGGTTAGCGTTAGTGTTAGTGTTAGAGTTCGGGTTAGGTTTAGGGTTCGGGTTCGGGTTAGGGTTAGGGTTAGGGTTAGGGTTAGGGTTGGGATTAGGGTTAGGGGTAGGGTTCTGGTTAGGGTTCGGGTTCGGGTTAGGGTTAGGGATAGGGTTAGGGTTAGGGTTCGGGTTAGGATTAGGTTTAGGGTTAGGGTTAGGGGTTAGGGTTAGTGTGACCGTTCGGGTTTGGGTTAGGGTTAGGGTTAGGGTTAGGGTTCGGGTTAGGGTTAGGGTTAGGGTTCGGGTTAGGTTTAGGGTTAGGGTTACGATTAGGGTTAGGGTTCGGGTTAGGGTTAGGTTTAGGATTAGGGTTCGGGTTAGGGTTAGGGTTAGGGTTCAGGTTAGGGTTCGGGTTTGGGTTAGGTTAGGGTTAGGGTTCGGGTTCGGGTTAGGGTTAGGGTTAGGTTTAGGGTTCGGGTTAGGGTTAGGTTTAGGGTTAGGGTTAGGGTTAGGGTTAAGGTTCGGGTTAGGGTTAGGGTTAAGGTTCGGGTTAGGGTTAGAGTTTGGGTTAGGTTTCGGGTTAGGGTTAGGGTTCGCGTTAGGGTTAGGGTTCGTGTTAGGGTTAGTGTTAGGGTTAGGGTTCGGGTTAGGGTTAGGGTTCGGGTTCGGGTTACGGTTAGGGTTAGTGTTAGGGTTCGGGTTCGGTTTAGGGTTAGGGTACGGGTTAGGGTTTGGTTTCGGATTAGGGTTAGGTGTAGGGTACGGGTTAGAGTTCGGGTTCGGGTTAGTGTTAGGTTTAGGGTTAGGGTTAGGGTTCGGGTTACGGTTAGGGTTAGGGTTCGGGTTAGGGTTAGGGTTAGGGTTATGGTTAGGTTTAGGGTTCGGGTTAGGGTTAGGGTTAGGGTTAGGGTTCGGGTTAGGGTTAGGTTTAGGGTTCGGTTTAGGGTTCGGGTTAGGGTTAGGATTAGGGTTAGGGTTCGGGGCAGGGTGAGGGTTAGGGTTAGGGTTCGGTTTAGCGTTAGGGTTAGGGTTAAGGTTAGGGTTACGGTTCGGTTTAGGGTTAGGGTTAAGGTTCGGGTTAGGATTAGGGTTAGGGTTAGGGTTAGGGTTCGCGTTAGGGTTCGGGTTAGGGGACGGGTTAGGGTTAGTTTTAGGGTTCGGGTTAGGTTTAGGGTTAAGGTTCGGGTTCGGGTTAGTGTTTGGTTTTGTGTTAGGGTTAGGGTTAGGGTTCGGGTTCGGGTTAGGATTAGGGTTCGGGATCGGGTTAGGGTTAGGGTTCGGGTTAGGGTTCGGGTTAGGGTTAGGGTTAGGTTTCGGGTTAGGGTTAGGGTTCGGGTTCGGGTTACGGTTAGGGTTAGGGTTAGGGATCGGTTTCGGGTTAGGTTTCGGGATAGGGTTAAGGTTCGGGTTAGGGTTAGGGTTCGGGTTCGGGTTAGGGTTAGGGTTCGGGTTCGGTTTAGGGTTAGGGTTAGGGTTGGGGTTAGGTTTCGGATTAGGGTTAGGGGTAGGGTACGGGTTAGGGTTCGGGTTCGGGTTAGTGTTAGGTTTAGGGTTAGGGTTAGGGTTCGGGTTACGGTTCGGGTTAGGGTTAGGGTTAGGGTTCGGGTTAGGGATTGGGTTAGGGTTAGGATTAGGGTTAGGGTTCGGTTTAGGGTTAGGTTTAGGATTAGGGTTCGGGTTAGGGTTAGGGTTAGGGTTCAGGTTAGGGTTCGGGTTTGGGTTAGGTTAGGGTTAGGGTTCGGGTTCGGGTTAGGGTTCGCGTTAGGTTTAGGGTTCGGGTTAGGTTTAGGGTTAGTGTTAGGGTTAGGGTTCGGGTTAGGGTTAGGGTTCGGGTTCGGGTTACGGTTAGGGTTAGGGTTAGGGATCGGTTTCGGGTTAGGTTTCGGGATAGGGTTAAGGTTCGGGTTAGGGTTAGGGTTCGGGTTCGGGTTAGGGTTAGGGTTCGGGTTCGGTTTAGGGTTAGGGTTAGGGTTAGGGTTAGGTTTCGGATTAGGGTTAGGGGTAGGGTACGGGTTAGGGTTCGGGTTCGGGTTAGTGTTAGGTTTAGGGTTAGGGTTAGGGTTCGGGATACGGTTAGGGTTAGGGTTAGGGGTTAGTGTTAGGGTTAGGGTTCGGGTTAGGGTTAGGGTTAGGGTTCGGGTTAGTGTTAGGGTTAGGGTTAGGTTTAGGGTTCGGGTTAGGGTTAGGGTTAGTGTTAGTGTTCGAGTTACGGTTAGGGTTAGGGTTCGGGTTGGGTTCGGGTTAGGGTTAGGGTTAGGGTTAGGAGGTAGGGTTAGGGTTAGGGTTCGGGTTAGGGTTAGGGTTAGGGTTAGGGTTAGGGGTTAGTGTTCGGGTTAGGGTTAGGGTTCGTGTTAGGGTTAGGGTTAGGGTTAGGGTTAGGGTTCGGGTTCGGGTTAGGGTTAGGATTAAGGTTAGGGTAAGGGTTCGGATTAGTGTTAGGTGTAGTGTTCGGGTTAGGGTTCGGGTTCAAGTTAGGGTTAGGGTTAGGGTTAGGTTTCAGGTTAGGTTTAGGGTTCGGTTTAGTGTTAGGGTTAGGGTTCGGGTTCGGGTTAGGGTTAGGGTTCGGGTTAGTGTTAGGGTTAGGGTTCGGGTTAGGGTTAGGGTTAGGGTTATGGTGAGGTTTAGGGTTCGGGTTAGGGTTAGGGTTAGGGTTAGGGTTCGGGTTAGGGTTAGGGTTAGGGTTCGGTTTAGGGTTCGGGTTAGGGTTAGGATTAGGGTTAGGGTTCGGGGCAGGGTGAGGGTTAGGGTTAGGGTTCGGTTTAGCGTTAGGGTTAGGGTTAAGGTTAGGGTTAGGGTTCGGGTTAGGGTTAGGGTTAAGGTTCGGGTTAGGTTTAGGGTTAGGGTTAGGGTTAGGGTTCGCGTTAGCGTTCCGGTTAGGGGTCGGGTTAGGGTTAGGTTTAGGGTTCGGGTTAGGGTTAGGGTTAAGGTTCGGGTTCGGGTTAGTGTTAGGTTTTGTGTTAGGGTTAGGGTTAGGGTTCGGGTTCGGGTTAGGATTAGGGTTCGGGATCGGGTTAGGGTTAGGGTTCGGGTTAGGGTTCGGGTTAGGGTTAGGGTTAGGGTTCGGGTTCATCGTTAGGGTTAGGGTTAGGGTTCGGGTTAGGGTTCGGGTTAGGGTTAGGATTCGGGTAAGGGGTTATGGTTCGGGTTTGGGTTAGGGTTAGTGTTAGGGTTCAGGTTAAGGTTAGGGTTAGGGTTCGGGTTAGGGTTAGGGTTAGGGTTAGGGTTCGGGTTAGGGTTAGTGTTAGGGTACGGGTTAGGGTTCGGGTTAGGGTTAGGGTTGCGGTTAGGGTTAGGTTTCGGGTTAGGGTTAGGGTTAGGGTTAGGTTTAGTGTTAGGGTTCGGATTAGGGTTAGGGGTAGGGTTCGGGTTAGGGTTCGGGTACGGGTTAGGGTTAGGGTTAGGGTTAGGTTTAGGGTTCGGGTTAGGGTTAGGGTTGTGGTTAGGGTTAGGGGTTAGTGTTAGGGTTACCGTTCGGGTTAGGGTTAGGGTTAAGGTTAGGGTTAGGGTTCGGGTTAGGGTTAGGTTTAAGGTTCGGGTTAGGGTTAGGGTTAGGGTTAGGGTTAGGGTTCGGGTTAGGGTTAGGGTTAGGGTTCGGGTTAGCGTTAGGGTTCGGGTTAGGGTTAGGGTTAGGGTTCGTGTTCAGGTTAGGGTTAGGGTTCCGGTTAAGGTTAGGGTTACGGTTCGGGTTAGGGTTAGGGTTAGGTTTCGGGTTCGGGTTAGCGTTAGTGTTAGTGTTAGAGTTCGGGTTAGGCTTAGGGTTCGGGTTCGGGTTAGGGTTAGGGTTAGGGTTAGGGTTAGGGTTGGGATTAGGTTTAGGGGTAGGGTTCTGGTTAGGGTTCGGGTTCGGGTTAGGGTTAGGGATAGGGTTAGGGTTAGGGTTCGGGTTAGGATTAGGTTTAGGGTTAGGGTTAGGGGTTAGGGTTAGTGTGACCGTTCGGGTTAGGGTTAGGGTTAGGGTTAGGGTTAGGGTTCGGGTTAGGGTTAGGGTTAGGGTTCGGGTTAGGTTTAGGGTTAGGGTTACGATTAGGGTTAGGGTTCGGGTTAGGGTTAGGTTTAGGATTAGGGTTCGGGTTAGGGTTAGGGTTAGGGTTCAGGTTAGGGTTCGGGTTTGGGTTAGGTTAGGGTTAGGGTTCGGGTTCGGGTTAGGGTTAGGGTTAGGTTTAGGGTTCGGGTTAGGGTTAGGTTTAGGGTTAGGGTTAGGGTTAGGGTTAAGGTTCGGGTTAGGGTTAGGGTTAAGGTTCGGGTTAGGGTTAGAGTTTGGGTTAGGTTTCGGGTTAGGGTTAGGGTTCGCGTTAGGGTTAGGGTTCGTGTTAGGGTTAGTGTTAGGGTTAGGGTTCGGGTTAGGGTTAGGGTTCGGGTTCGGGTTACGGTTAGGGTTAGTGTTAGGGTTCGGGTTCGGTTTAGGGTTAGGGTACGGGTTAGGGTTTGGTTTCGGATTAGGGTTAGGTGTAGGGTACGGGTTAGAGTTCGGGTTCGGGTTAGTGTTAGGTTTAGGGTTAGGGTTAGGGTTCGGGTTACGGTTAGGGTTAGGGTTCGGGTTAGGGTTAGGGTTAGGGTTATGGTTAGGTTTAGGGTTCGGGTTAGGGTTAGGGTTAGGGTTAGGGTTCGGGTTAGGGTTAGGTTTAGGGTTCGGTTTAGGGTTCGGGTTAGGGTTAGGATTAGGGTTAGGGTTCGGGGCAGGGTGAGGGTTAGGGTTAGGGTTCGGTTTAGCGTTAGGGTTAGGGTTAAGGTTAGGGTTACGGTTCGGTTTAGGGTTAGGGTTAAGGTTCGGGTTAGGATTAGGGTTAGGGTTAGGGTTAGGGTTCGCGTTAGGGTTCGGGTTAGGGGACGGGTTAGGGTTAGGTTTAGGGTTCGGGTTAGGTTTAGGGTTAAGGTTCGGGTTCGGGTTAGTGTTTGGTTTTGTGTTAGGGTTAGGGTTAGGGTTCGGGTTCGGGTTAGGATTAGGGTTCGGGATCGGGTTAGGGTTAGGGTTCGGGTTAGGGTTCGGGTTAGGGTTAGGGTTAGGGTTCGAGTTCGGCGTTAGGGTTAGGGTTAGGATTCGGGTAAGGGGTTATGGTTCGGGTTTGGGTTAGGGTTAGTGTTAGGGTTCAGGTTAAGGTTAGGGTTAGGGTTCGGGTTAGGGTTAGGGTTAGGGTTCGGGTTCATCGTTAGGGTTAGGGTTAGGGTTCGGGTTAGGGTTCGGGTTAGGGTTAGGATTCGGGTAAGGGGTTATGGTTCGGGTTTGAGTTAGGGTTAGTGTTAGGGTTCAGGTTAAGGTTAGGGTTAGGGTTCGGGTTAGGGTTAGGGTTAGGGTTAGGGTTCGGGTTAGGGTTAGTGTTAGGGTACGGGTTAGGGTTCGGGTTAGGGTTAGGGTTAGGGTTAGGTTTAGGGTTGCGGTTAGGGTTAGGTTTCGGGTTAGGGTTAGGGTTAGGGTTAGGGTTAGTGTTAGGGTTCGGATTAGGGTTAGGGGTAGGGTTCGGGTTAGGGTTCGGGTACGGGTTAGGGTTAGGGTTAGGGTTAGGTTTAGGGTTCGGGTTAGGGTTAGGGTTGTGGTTAGGGTTAGGGGTTAGTGTTAGGGTTACCGTTCGGGTTAGGGTTAGGGTTAGGGTTAGGGTTCGGGTTAGGGTTAGGTTTAAGGTTCGGGTTAGGGTTAGGGTTAGGGTTAGGGTTAGGGTTCGGGTTAGGGTTAGGGTTAGGGTTCGGGTTAGCGTTAGGGTTCGGGTTCGGGTTAGGGTTAGGGTTCGTGTTCAGGTTAGGTTTAGGGTTCCGGTTAAGGTTAGGGTTACGGTTCGGGTTAGGGTTAGGGTTAGGTTTCGGGTTCGGGTTAGCGTTAGTGTTAGTGTTAGAGTTCGGGTTAGGGTTAGGGTTCGGGTTCGGGTTAGGGTTAGGGTTAGGGTTAGGGTTAGGGTTGGGATTAGGGTTAGGGGTAGGGTTCTGGTTATGGTTCGGGTTCGGGTTAGGGTTAGGGATAGGGTTAGGGTTAGGGTTCGGGTTAGGATTAGGTTTAGGGTTAGGGTTAGGGGTTAGGGTTAGTGTGACCGTTCGGGTTAGGGTTAGGGTTAGGGTTAGGGTTAGGGTTCGGGTTAGGGTTAGGGTTAGGGTTCGGGTTAGGTTTAGGGTTAGGGTTACGATTAGGGTTAGGGTTCGGGTTAGGGTTAGGTTTAGGATTAGGGTTCGGGTTAGGGTTAGGGTTAGGGTTCAGGTTAGGGTTCGGGTTTGGGTTAGGTTAGGGTTAGGGTTCGGGTTCGGGTTAGGGTTAGGGTTAGGTTTAGGGTTCGGGTTAGGGTTAGGTTTAGGGTTAGGGTTAGGGTTAGGGTTAAGGTTCGGGTTAGGGTTAGGGTTAAGGTTCGGGTTAGGGTTAGAGTTTGGGTTAGGTTTCGGGTTAGGGTTAGGGTTCGCGTTAGGGTTAAGGTTCGTGTTAGGGTTAGTGTTAGGGTTAGGGTTCGGGTTAGGGTTAGGGTTCGGGTTCGGGTTACGGTTAGGGTTAGTGTTAGGTTTCGGGTTCGGTTTAGGGTTAGGGTACGGGTTAGGGTTAGGTTTCGGATTAGGGTTAGGTGTAGGGTACGGGTTAGAGTTCGGGTTCGGGTTAGTGTTAGGTTTAGGGTTAGGGTTAGGGTTCGGGTTACGGTTAGGGTTAGGGTTCGGGTTAGGGTTCGGGTTAGGGATTGGGTTAGGGTTAGGGTTAGGGTTTGGGTTCGGGTTAGGGTTAGGTTTAGGGTTCGGTTTAGGGTTCGGGTTAGGGTTAGGATTAGGGTTAGGGTTCGGGGCAGGGTGAGGGTTAGGGTTAGGGTTCGGTTTAGCGTTAGGGTTAGGGTTAAGGTTAGGTTTACGGTTCGGTTTAGGGTTAGGGTTAAGGTTCGGGTTAGGATTAGGGTTAGGGTTAGGGTTAGGGTTCGCTTTAGGGTTCGGGTTAGGGGACGGGTTAGGGTTAGGTTTAGGGTTCGGGTTAGGTTTAGGGTTAAGGTTCGGGTTCGGGTTAGTGTTTGGTTTTGTGTTAGGGTTAGGGTTAGGGTTCGGGTTCGGGTTAGGATTAGGGTTCGGGATCGGGTTAGGGTTAGGGTTCGGGTTAGGGTTCGGGTTAGGGTTAGGGTTAGGGTTCGGGTTCGGCGTTAGGGTTAGGGTTAGGATTCGGGTAAGGGGTTATGGTTCGGGTTTGGGTTAGGGTTAGTGTTAGGGTTCAGGTTAAGGTTAGGGTTAGGGTTCAGGTAGGGTTAGGGTTAGGGTTAGGGTTCGGGTTAGGGTTAGGGTTAGGGTACAGGTTAGGGTTCGGGTTAGGGTTAGGGTTAGGGTTAGGGTTAGGGTTGCGGTTAGGGTTAGGTTTCGGGTTAGGGTTAGGGTTAGGGTTAGGGTTAGGGTTCGGATTATGGTTAGGGGTAGGGTTCGGGTTAGGGTTCGGTTACGGGTTAGGGTTAGGGTTAGGGTTAGGTGTAGGGTTCGGGTTAGGGTAAGGGTTGTGGTTAGGGTTAGGGGTTAATGTTAGGGTTACCGTTCGGGTTAGGGTTAGGGTTAGGGTTAGGGTTAGGGTTCGGGTTAGGTTTAGGTTTAGGGTTCGGGTTAGGGTTAGGTTTAGGGTTAGGGTTAGGGTTCGGGTTAGGGTTAGGGTTAGGGTTCGGGTTAGCGTTAGGGTTCGGGTTAGGGTTAGGGTTAGGGTTCGTGTTCAGGTTAGGGTTAGGGTTCCGGTTAAGGTTAGGGTTAGTGTTCAGGTTAGGGTTAGGGTTAGGTTTCGGGTTCGGGTTAGCGTTAGTGTTAGTGTTAGAGTTCGGGTTAGGGTTAGGGTTCGGGTTCGGGTTAGGGTTAGGGTTAGGGTTAGGGTTAGGGTTGGGATTAGGGTTAGGGGTAGGGTTCGGGTTAGGGTTCGGGTTCGGGTTAGGGTTAGGGATAGGGTTAGGGTTAGGGTTCGGGTTAGGGTTAGGTTTAGGGTTAGGGTTAGGGGTTAGGGTTAGTGTGACCGTTCGGGTTAGGGTTAGGGTTAGGGTTAGGGTTAGGGTTCGGGTTAGGTTTAGGGTTAGGGTTCGGGTTAGGGTTAGGGTTAGGGTTAGGGTTAGGGTTCGGGTTCGGGTTAGGGTTAGGATTAAGGTTAGGGTAAGGGTTCGGATTAGTGTTAGGTGTAGTGTTCGGGTTAGGGTTCGGGTTCAAGTTAGGGTTAGGGTTAGGGTTAGGTTTCAGGTTAGGTTTAGGGTTCGGTTTAGTGTTAGGGTTAGGGTTCGGGTTCGGGTTAGGGTTAGGGTTCGGGTTAGTGTTAGGGTTAGGGTTCGGGTTAGGGTTAGGATTAGGGTTATGGTGAGGTTTAGGGTTCGGGTTAGGGTTAGGGTTAGGGTTAGGGTTCGGGTTAGGGTTAGGGTTAGGGTTCGGTTTAGGGTTCGGGTTAGGGTTAGGATTAGGGTTAGGGTTCGGGGCAGGGTGAGGGTTAGGGTTAGGGTTCGGTTTAGCGTTAGGGTTAGGGTTAAGGTTAGGGTTAGGGTTCGGGTTAGGGTTAGGGTTAAGGTTCGGGTTAGGTTTAGGGTTAGGGTTAGGGTTAGGGTTCGCGTTAGTGTTCCGGTTAGGGGTCGGGTTAGGGTTAGGTTTAGGGTTCGGGTTAGGGTTAGGGTTAAGGTTCGGGTTCGGGTTAGTGTTAGGTTTTGTGTTAGGGTTAGGGTTAGGGTTCGGGTTCGGGTTAGGATTAGGGTTCGGGATCGGGTTAGGGTTAGGGTTCGGGTTAGGGTTCGGGTTAGGGTTCGGGTTAGGGTTCGGGTACGGGTTAGGGTTAGGGTTAGGGTTAGGTTTAGGGTTCGGGTTAGGGTTAGGGTTGTGGTTAGGGTTAGGGGTTAGTGTTAGGGTTACCGTTCGGGTTAGGGTTAGGGTTAGGGTTAGGGTTAGGGTTCGGGTTAGGGTTAGGTTTAAGGTTCGGGTTCGGGTTAGGGTTAGGGTTAGGGTTCGGGTTCGGGTTAGGGTTAGGGTTAGGGTTAGGGTTAGGGTTGGGATTAGGGTTAGGGGTAGGGTTCTGGTTAGGGTTCGGGTTCGGGTTAGGGTTAGGGATAGGGTTAGGGTTAGGGTTCGGGTTAGGATTAGGTTTAGGGTTAGGGTTAGGGGTTAGGGTTAGTGTGACCGTTCGGGTTAGGGTTAGGGTTAGGGTTAGGGTTAGGGTTCGGGTTAGGGTTAGGGTTAGGGTTCGGGTTAGGTTTAGGGTTAGGGTTACGATTAGGGTTAGGGTTCGGGTTAGGGTTAGGTTTAGGATTAGGGTTCAGGTTAGGGTTAGGGTTAGGGTTCAGGTTAGGGTTCGGGTTTGGGTTAGGTTAGGGTTAGGGTTCGGGTTCGGGTTAGGGTTAGGGTTAGGTTTAGGGTTCGGGTTAGGGTTAGGTTTAGGGTTCGGTTTAGGGTTCGGGTTAGGGTTAGGATTAGGGTTAGGGTTCGGGGCAGGGTGAGGGTTAGGGTTAGGGTTCGGTTTAGCGTTAGGGTTAGGGTTAAGGTTAGGGTTAGGGTTCGGTTTAGGGTTAGGGTTAAGGTTCGGGTTAGGATTAGGGTTAGGGTTAGGGTTAGGGTTCGCGTTAGGGTTCGGGTTAGGGGACGGGTTAGGGTTAGGTTTAGGGTTCGGGTTAGGTTTAGGGTTAAGGTTCGGGTTCGGGTTAGTGTTTGGTTTTGTGTTAGGGTTAGGGTTAGGGTTCGGGTTCGGGTTAGGATTAGGGTTCGGGATCGGGTTAGGGTTCGGGTTCGGCGTTAGGGTTAGGGTTAGGATTCGGGTAAGGGGTTATGGTTCGGGTTTGGGTTAGGGTTAGTGTTAGGGTTCAGGTTAAGGTTAGGGTTAGGGTTCGGGTAGGGTTAGGGTTAGGGTTAGGGTTCGGGTTAGGGTTAGGGTTAGGGTACGGGTTAGGGTTCGGGTTAGGGTTAGGGTTAGGGTTAGGGTTAGGGTTGCGGTTAGGGTTAGGTTTCGGGTTAGGGTTAGGGTTAGGGTTAGGGTTAGGGTTAGGGTTCGGATTATGGTTAGGGGTAGGGTTCGGGTTAGGGTTCGGGTACGGGTTAGGGTTAGGGTTAGGGTTAGGTTTAGGGTTCGGGTTAGGGTAAGGGTTGTGGTTAGGGTTAGGGGTTAATGTTAGGGTTACCGTTCGGGTTAGGGTTAGGGTTAGGGTTAGGGTTAGGGTTCGGGTTAGGGTTAGGTTTAGGGTTCGGGTTAGGGTTAGGGTTAGGGTTAGGGTTAGGGTTCGGGTTAGGGTTAGGGTTAGGGTTCGGGTTAGCGTTAGGGTTCGGGTTAGGGTTAGGGTTAGGGTTCGTGTTCAGGTTAGGGTTAGGGTTCCGGTTAAGGTTAGGGTTAGTGTTCGGGTTAGGGTTAGGGTTAGGTTTCGGGTTCGGGTTAGCGTTAGTGTTAGTGTTAGAGTTCGGGTTAGGGTTAGGGTTCGGGTTCGGGTTAGGGTTAGGGTTAGGGTTAGGGTTAGGGTTGGGATTAGGGTTAGGGGTAGGGTTCGGGTTAGGGTTCGGGTTCGGGTTAGGGTTAGGGATAGGGTTAGGGTTAGGGTTCGGGTTAGGTTAGGTTTAGGGTTAGGGTTAGGGGTTAGGGTTAGTGTGACCGTTCGGGTTAGGGTTAGGGTTAGGGTTAGGGTTAGGGTTCGGGTTAGGGTTAGGGTTAGGGTTCGGGTTAGGGTTAGGGTTAGGATTAGGATTAGGGTTAGGGTTCGGTTTAGGGTTAGGTTTAGGATTAGGGTTCGGGTTAGGGTTAGGGTTAGGGTTCAGGTTAGGGTTTGGGTTTGGGTTAGGTTAGGGTTAGGGTTCGGGTTCGGTTTAGGGTTCGCGTTAGGGTTAGGGTTCGGGTTAGGTTTAGGGTTAGTGTTAGGGTTAGCGTTCGGGTTAGGGTTAGGTTTCGGGTTCGGGTTACGGTTAGGGTTAGGGTTAGGGATCGGTTTCGGGTTAGGTTTCGGGATAGGGTTAAGGTTCGGGTTAGGGTTAGGGTTCGGGTTCGGGTTAGGGTTAGGGTTCGGGTTCGGTTTAGGGTTAGGGTTAGGGTTAGGGTTAGGTTTCGGATTAGGGTTAGGGGTAGGGTACGGGATAGGGTTCGGGTTCGGGTTACTGTTTGGTTTAGGGTTAGGGTTAGGGTTCGGGTTACGGTTCGGGTTAGGGTTAGGGTTAGGGTTCGGGTTAGGGTTAGGGTTAGGGTTAGGATTAGGTTTAGGGTTCGGTTTAGGGTTAGGTTTAGGATTAGGGTTCGGGTTAGGGTTAGGGTTAGGGTTCAGGTTAGGGTTCGGGTTTTGATTAGGTTAGGGTTAGGGTTCGGGTTCGGGTTAGGGTTCGCGTTAGGGTTAGGGTTCGGGTTAGGTTTAGGGTTAGTGTTATGGTTAGGGTTCTGGTTAGGGTTAGGGTTCGGGTTCGGGTTACGGTTAGGGTTAGGGTTAGGGATCGGTTTCGGGTTAGGTTTCGGGATAGGGTTAAGGTTCGGGTTAGGGTTAGGGTTCGGTTTCGGGTTAGGGTTAGGGTTCGGGTTCGGTTTAGGGTTAGGGTTAGGGTTAGGCTTAGGTTTCGGATTAGGGTTAGGGGTAGGGTACGGGTTAGGGTTCGGGTTCGGGTTAGTGTTAGGTTTAGGGTTAGGGTTAGGGTTCGGGTTACGGTTAGGGTTAGGGTTAGGGGTTAGGGTTAGGGTTAGGGTTCGGGTTAGGGTTAGGGTTAGGGTTCGGGTTAGTGTTAGGGTTAGGGTTAGGTTTAGGGTTCGGGTTAGGGTTAGGGTTAGTGTTAGTTTTCGAGTTACAGTTAGGGTTAGGGTTCGGGTTGGGTTCGGGTTAGGGTTAGGGTTAGGGTTCGGGTTCAGGTTAGGGTTAGGGTTCGGGTTAGTGTTCGGGTTAGGGTTAGGTTTCGGGTTAGGTTTAGGGTTCGGTTTAGGGTTAGTGTTAGGGTTAGGAGGTAGGGTTAGGGTTAGGGTTCGGGTTAGGGTTAGGGTTAGGGTTAGGGTTAGGGGTTAGTGTTCGAGTTAGGCTTAGGGTTCGGGTTAGGGTTAGGGTTAGGGTTAGGGTTAGGGTTCGGGTTCGGGTTAGGGTTAGGATTAAGGTTAGGGTAAGGGTTCGGATTAGTGTTAGGTGTAGTGTTCGGGTTAGGGTTCGGGTTCATGTTAGGGTTAGGGTTAGTGTTAGGGTTCAGGTTAGGTTTAGGGTTCGGTTTAGTGTTAGGGTTAGGGTTCGGGTTCGGGTTAGGGTTAGGGTTCGGGTTAGTGTTAGGGTTAGGGTTCGGGTTAGGGTTAGGGTTAGGGTTATGGTGAGGTTTAGGGTTCGGGTTAGGGTTAGGGTTAGGGTTAGGGTTCGGGTTAGGGTTAGGGTTAGGGTTCGGTTTAGGGTTCGGGTTAGGGTTAGGATTAGGGTTAGGGTTCGGGGCAGGGTGAGGGTTAGGGTTAGGGTTCGGTTTAGCGTTAGGGTTAGGGTTAAGGTTAGGGTTAGTGTTCGGGTTAGGGTTAGGGTTAAGGTTCGGGTTAGGATTAGGGTTAGGGTTAGGGTTAAGGTTAGTGTTAGTGTTCAGATTAGGGTTAGGGGTAGGGTTCGGGTTAGGTTCGGGTTTGGGTTAGGGTTAGTGTTAGGGTTAGGGTTCGGGTTAGGGTTAGGTTTAGGGTTAGGGGTTAGGGTTAGTGTTAGGGTTCGGGTTAGGGATAGGGTTACGGTTAGGGTTTGGGTTCGGGTTAGGGTTATGGTTAGGGTTCGGGTTAGGGTTAGGGTTAGGGTTATGGTTAGGGTTAGGGTTCGGGTTAGGGTTAGGTTTAGGGTTATGGTTCGGGTTAGGGATAGGGTTAGGGTTCGGGTTAGGTTCGGGTTAGGGTTAGGGGTAGGGTTAGGGGTAGGGTTAGGTTTAGGGTTAGGGTTAGGGTTCGGTTTAGGGTTAGGGTTAGGGTTAGTGTTTGGGTTAGGTTTCGGGTTAGGGTTAGGGTTAGGGTTAGGGTTCGCGTTAGGGTTCGGGTTAGGGTTCGGGTTAGGGTTAGGGTTAGGGTTCGCGTTAGGGTTCGGGTTAGGTGTCGGGTTAGGGTTAGGGTTAGGGTTCGGTTTAGGGTTAGGGTTAGGTCAGGGTTCGGGTTAGGGTTAGGGTTCGGGTTAGGGTTAGGGTTAGGGTTCGGGTTCGGGTTAGGGTTAGGATTCGGGTAAGGGGTTAGGGTTCGGGTTCGGGTTAGGGTTAGGGTAGGGTTCGGGTTAGGGTTAGGGTTCGGGTTAGTGTTCGGGTTAGGGTTAGGGTTTGGGTTAGGGTTAGGGTTCGGGTTAGGGTTAGGGTTCCGGTTAGGGTTAGGGTTAGCGTTCGGGTTCGGGTTAGGCTTAGGGTTCGGGTTAGTGTTAGGGTTCGGCTTATGGTTAGGGTTGGGGTTAGGGTTAGGGTTAGGATTAGGGTTAGGTTTGGGGTTCGGGTTAGGTTTCGGGTTAGGTTTAGGGTTAATGTTAGGGTTAGGGTTAGGGTTCGGGTTCGGGTTCGGTTTAGGGTTAGTGTTAGGGTTAGGGTTGGGTTCGGGTTAGGGTTCGGGTTCGGGTTAGGGTTAGGGTTCGGGTTCGGGTTAGGGTTAGTGTTAGGGTTAGGGTTCGGGTTAGGGTTAGGGTTCGGGTTAGGAGTAGGGTTCGGGTTCGGGTTAGGGTCAGGGTTCGGGTTAGGGTTAGGGTTAGGGTTAGGGTTCGGGTTAGGGTTAGGGATCGGGTTAGGGTTAGGGTTAGGTTTAGGAGGTAGTGTTAGTGTTAGTGTTCGGGTTAGGGTTAGGTTTAGGGTTAGGGTTAGGGGTTAGGGTGCGGGTTAGTGTTAGGGTTAGGGTTAGGGTTAGGGTTAGGGTTAGGGTTCGGGTTCGGTATAGGTTTAGTGTTAGGGTTAAGGTTAGGGTTAGGGTTCGGATTAGGGTTAGGGGTAGGTTTCGGGTTAGGGTTCGGGTTCGGGTTAGGGTTAGGGTTAGGGTCAGGGTTCGGGTAAGGGTTAGGGTTAGGGTTAGGGGTTAGGGTTAGGGTTTGGGTTCGGGTTATGTTAGGGGTCGGGTTAGGGTTAGGTTTAGGGTTATGGTTCGGGTTAGGGATAGGGTTAGGGTTCGGGTTAGGTTCGGGTTAGGGTTAGGGGTAGGGTTAGGGGAAGGGTTAGGTTTAGGGTTAGGGTTAGGGTTCGGTTTAGGGTTAGGGTTAGGGTTAGTGTTTGGGTTAGGTTTCGGGTTAGGGTTAGGGTTAGGGTTAGGGTTCGCGTTAGGGTTCGGGTTAGGGTTCGGTTTAGGGTTAGGGTTAGGGTTAGGGTTAGGGTTAGGGTTAGGGTTCAGGTTAGGGTTAGGGTTCGGGTTAGTGTTAGGGTTAGGGTTCGGGATCGGTTTAGGTTTAGGGTTAGGGTTAGGGTTCGGGTTCGGGGTTAGGGTTATGGTTAGGGTTCGGGTTAGGGTTCGGGTTAGGGTTAGGATTCGGGTAAGGGGTTAGGGTTCGGGTTCGGGTTAGGGTTAGGGTTCGGGTTCGGTTTAGGGTTAGGGTTAGGGTTAGGCTTAGGTTTCGGATTAGGGTTAGGGGTAGGGTACGGGTTAGGGTTCGGGTTCGGGTTAGTGTTAGGTTTAGGGTTAGGGTTAGGGTTCGGGTTACGGTTAGGGTTAGGGTTAGGGGTTAGGGTTAGGGTTAGGGTTCGGGTTAGGGTTAGGGTTAGGGTTCGGGTTAGTGTTAGGGTTAGGGTTAGGTTTAGGGTTCGGGTTAGGGTTAGGGTTAGTGTTAGTTTTCGAGTTACAGTTAGGGTTAGGGTTCGGGTTGGGTTCGGGTTAGGGTTAGGGTTAGGGTTCGGGTTCAGGTTAGGGTTAGGGTTCGGGTTAGTGTTCGGGTTAGGGTTAGGTTTCGGGTTAGGTTTAGGGTTCGGTTTAGGGTTAGTGTTAGGGTTAGGAGGTAGGGTTAGGGTTAGGGTTCGGGTTAGGGTTAGGGTTAGGGTTAGGGTTCGGGTTAGGGTTAGGGTTAGGGTTAGGGTTAGGGGGTACGTTAGGGTTACCGTTCGGGTTAGGGTTAGGGTTAGGGTTAGGGTTAGGGTTAGTGTTAGGTTTAGGGTTAGGGTTCGGGTTAGGGTTTGGGTTAGGATTAGGGTTAGGGTTCGGGTTAGGGTTTGGGTTAGGGTTCGGGGTAGGGTTCGGGTTCGGGTTAGGGTTAGGGTTAGTTTTCGGGTTAGGGTTAGGGTTAGGTTTAGGGTCCGGGTTAGGGTTCGGGTTAGGGTTAGGGTTAGTTTTCGGGTTAGGGTTAGGGTTAGGGTTCGGGTCAGGGTTCGGGTTAGGGTTAGGGTTAGGGTTAGGGTTAGGCTTATGTTTCGGGTTAGAGTTAGGGTTCAGGTTAAGATTCGGGTTAGGGTTAGGGTTCGGGTTAGGGTTAGGGTTCGGGTTAGGGTTAGGGTTAGAGTTCGGGTTAGGGTTAGGGTTAGGGTTAGGGTTAGGGTTAGGGTTCGGATAAGGGTTAGGGTTAGGGTTCGTGTTAGGGTTCGGGTTCGGGTTAGGGTTAGGATTAGTGTTCGGGTTAGGGTTAGGGTTAGGGTTAGGGTCCGGGTTAGGGTTCGGGTTAGGGTTCGGGTTAGTGTTCGGGTTAGGTTTAGGGTTAGGGTTCGGGTTAGGTTTCGGGTTAGGTTTAGGGTTAGGGTTCGGGTTAGGGTTCGGGTTAGGGTTCGGGTTAGGGTTAGGGTTAGGTTTCGGGTTCGGGTTAGGTTTCGGGTTAGGGTTAGGGTTATGGTTAGGATTAGGGTTCGGGTTAGGGTTCGGGTTAGGGTTCGGTTAGGGTTAGGGTTCGGGTGAGGGTTAGGTTCAGGGTTAGAGTTAGGGTTAGGGTTAGGGTTCGGGTTAGGGTTAGGGTTAGCGTTAGGGTTAGGGTTAGGGTTCGGGTTAGGTTTAGGTTTAGGGTTCGGGTTAGGGTTCGGGTTAGGGTTAGGGTTAGGGTTCGGGTTAGGGTTCGGTTTAGGTTTCGGGTTCGGGTTAGGGTTAGGGTTAGGTTTCGGGTTCGGGTTAGGTTTCGGGTTAGGGTTAGGGTTATGGTTAGGATTAGGGTTCGGGTTAGGGTTCGGGTTAGGGTTCGGTTAGGGTTAGGGTTCGGGTGAGGGTTAGGTTCAGGGTTAGAGTTAGGGTTAGGGTTAGGGTTCGTGTTAGGGTTAGGGTTAGCGTTAGGGTTAGGGTTAGGGTTCGGGTTAGGTTTAGGTTTAGGGTTCGGGTTAGGGTTCGGGTTCGTTTTAGGGTTAGGGTTTAGTGTTCAGGTTAGGTTTAGGGTTAGGTTTCGGGTTAGGGTTCGGGTTAGGGTTAGGGTTAGGTTTCGGGTTAGGGTTAGGGTTAGGTTTAGGTTTCGGGTTAGGGTTCGGGTTCGGGTTAGGGTTAGTGTTAGGGTTCGGGTTAGGGTTAGGTTTCGGGTTAGGGTTCAGGTTAGGGTTCGGGTTAGGGTTAGGGTTTGGGTTAGGGTTAGGGTTCGGGTTAGGGTTAGGGTTCCGGTTAGGGTTAGGTTTAGGGTTAGGGTTAGGGTTAGGGTACGGGTTAGATTTAGGGATAGGGTTAGGTTTAGGGTTAGGGGTTAGGGGTTAGTGTTAGGGTTAGGGTTAGGGTTAGGGTTAGGTTACGGGTTAGGGTACGGGTTAGTGTTAGGGTACGGGTTAATTTTATGGTTAGGCTTAGGGTTATGTTTAGGGTACTGGTTAGGGTTAGGGTCCGGGTTAGGGTACGGGTTAGGGTTAGGGTTAGGGTTAGGGTTAGGGTTAGGGTTAGGGTTAGGGTTAGGAAAGGGTTAGGGTTAGGGTTTGGGTACGGGTTAGGGTTAGGGTTAGTGTTAGGGTTAGGTTACGTGTTAGGGTTAGGGTACGGGTTAGGGTTAGTGTTAGGGTTAGGGTACGGGTTAGGGTTAGGGTTAGGGGTTAGGGTTAGGTTACGGTTTATGGTAAGGTTTAGGGTTAGGGTTAGGGTTAGGTACGGGTTACGGTTAGGGTTAGGGTTAGTGTTAGGGTAAAGGTACGGGTAAGGGTTTTGGTTAGGGTTAGGGTTAGGGGTTAGGGTTAGAGTTAGGGTTAGGGTTAGGGTTAGGGTACGGGTTAGAGTTAGTGTTAGGGTTAGGGTTAGGGTTAGGGTTAGGGTACGTGTTAGGGTTAGGTTTAGGGTTACGGTACGGGTTAGGGTTAGGGTACGGGTTACGGTATGGGTTAGGGTATGTGTTAGGGTTAGGGTTAGTGTTAGGGTTAGGTTTAGGGTTAGGGTACGGGTTAGGGTTAGGGTACGGGTTAGGGTTAGGGTACGGGTTAGGGTATGGGTTAGGGTTAGGGTACGGGTTAGGGTTACGGTAATGGTTAGGGTTAAGGTTAGTGTTAGGGTACGGGTTAGGGTTAGGGTACGGGTTAGGTTACGGGTTAGGGTTAGGGTTAGGGTTAGGGTACTGGTTAGGGTTAGGGTACGGGTTAGGGTTAGGGTGATGGTACGGGTTAGGGTTAGGGTTAGGGTACTGGTTAGGGTTAGGGTTAGGGTTAGGGTACGGGTTAGTTTTAGGGTTAGGGTTAGGATTAGGGTTAGGGGTTAGGGGTTAGGGTTAGGGTTAGGGTTAGTGTTAGGGTTAGGTTACGGGTTAGGGTACGGGTTAAGGTTAGGGTACGGGTTAGTGTTAGGGTTAGGGTTAGGGTTAGGGTTAGGGTACGGGTTAGGGTTAGGGTTGGGGTTAGGTTATGTGTTAGGGTTAGGGTACGGGTTAGGGTACGGGTTAGGGTACGGGTCAGGGTTAGGGTTAGGGTTAGGGTACGGGTTAGGGTTAGGTTTAGGTTAAGGGTTAGGGTACGGGTTAGGGTTAGGGTACGGGTTAGGGTTAGGGTACGGTTTAGGGTATGGGTTAGGGTTAGGGTTAGGGTACGGGTTAGGGTTAGGGTACTGGTTAGCTTTAGGGTTAGTGTTAGGGTACGGGTTAGGGTTAGGGTACGGGTTAGATTACGGGTTAGGGTTAGGGTTAGGGTTAGGGTACGGGTTAGGGTTAGGGTGATGGTACGGGTTAGTGTTAGGGTTAGGCTACTGGTTAGGGTTAGGGTTAGGGTTAGGGTACGGGTTAGGTTTAGCTTTAGGGTTAGGGTACGGATTAGGGTTAGGGTTAGGTGTTAGGGTTAGGGTATGGGTTAGGGGTAGGGTTAGGGTTAGGTTTAGGGTTAGGGTACGGATTAGGGTTAGGGTTAGTGTTAGTGTTAGGGTTAATGTACGGGTTAGGGTTAGGGTTAGGATTAGGGTAGGGTTAGGGGTTAGGGGCTAGGGTTAGGGTTAGGGTGAGGGTACAGGTTAGGGTTAGGGTTAGGGTTAGGGTTAGTGTACGGGTTAGGTTTAGGGTTAGGGTACGGGTTAGGGTTAGGGTTACGGGTAGGGTTAGGGTTAGGGTACGGGTTAGGGTTAGGGTTACGTTTAGGGTTAGGGTACGGGTTAGGGTTAGGGTTAGTGTTAGGGTTAATGTACGGGTTAGGGTTAGGGTTAGGTTACTGGTTAGGGTTAGGTGTAGGGTTAGGTTACGTGTTAGGGTTAGGGTTAGGGTTAGGGTTAGGTTTAGAGGTTAGGGTTAGGGTTAGGTTTAGGGTTAGGATTAGGTTATGGGTTACGGTACGGGTTAGGGTTAGGGTTAGGTTTAGGGTTAGGGTACGGGTTAGGGTTAGGGAACGGGTTAGATTTAGGGTTAGGTTTAGGGTTAGGGTTAGGGGTTAGGGGTTAGGGTTAGGGTTAGCGTTATGGTACGTGTTAGTGTACGGGTTAGGGTTAGGGTACGGGTTAATTTTAGGGTTAGGGTTAGGGTTAGGTTTAGAGTACGGGTTAGGGTTAGGGTTAGGTTTAGGGTTAGGAAAGGGTTAGGGTTAGGGTTAGGGTACGTGTCAGGGTTAGGGTTAGGGTTAGGGTACGGGTTAGGTTTAGGGTACGGGTTAGGGTTAGGGTACGGGTTAAGGTACGGGTTAGGGTTAGGTACTGGAACGGGTTAGGGTTAGGGTTAGGCTTAGGGTACGGGTTAATTTTAGGGTTAGTGTTAGGGTTAGGTTTAGAGTACGGGTTAGGGTTAGGGTTAGGGTTAGGTTTAGGGTTAGGGTACGGGTTAGGGTTAGGGTTAGGGTACGGGTTAGGGTACTTTTTAGGGTTAGGGTTAGTGTTAGGGTTAAGGTACGGGTTAGGGTTAGTGTTATGGTAGGGGTTAGGGGTTAGGGTTAGGGTTAGGGTTAGGATTAGGCTTAGAGTACGGTTTAGGGTTAGTGTTAGAGTTAGGGTAGGGTTAGGGTACGGGTTATGTTTAGGGTTAGGGTTAGGGTTAGGGTACGGGTTAGGGTACGGGTTAGGTTTAGGGTTAGGGTTAGGGTTAGGTTAAGGGTACGGGTTAGGGTTAGGTTTAGGGTTATGTTTAGGGTAAGGGTTAGGTTTAGGGTTAGGCTTAGGGGAAGTGTTTGGGTTAGGGTTAGGGTTAGGGTTAGGGTACGGGTTAGGGTTAGGTTTAGGGTACGGGTTAGGGTTAGGGTTAGTGTTAGGTTACGGGTTAGGGTTCGGGTTAGGGTTAGGGTACGGGTTAGGGTTAGGGTACGGTTTAGGGTTAGGCTTAGGGTACGGGTTAGGGTTAGGGTATGTTTTAGGGTTAGGTTTAGTGTTAGGGTACGATTTAGGGTTAGGGTTAGGTTTACGGTACGGGTTAGGGTTAGGGTACGGGTTAGGGTTAGGCTTAGGGTACGGGTTAGGGTTAGGGTACGGTTTAGGGTTAGGTTTAGGGTTAGGGTTAGGGTACGGTTTAGGGTTAGGGTTAGGGTACGGGTTAGGGTTAGGGTTAGGGTTAGGGTTAGGGTACGGGTTAGATTTAGGGTTAGGGTTAGGGTTAGGTTTAGGGGTTAGGGGTTAGAGTTAGGGTTAGGGTTAGGGTTAGGTTACGGGTTAGGGTACGGGTAAGGGTTAGGGTACGGGTTAATTTTAGGGTTAGTGTTAGGGTTATGTTTAGGGTACGGGTTAGGTTTAGGGTTAGGGTACTGGTTAGGGTTAGGGTACGGGTTAGGGTTAGGGTGATGGTACGGGTTAGGGTTAGGGTTAGGGTACTGGTTAGTGTTAGGGTTAGGGTTAGGGTACGGGTTAGTGTTAGGGTTAGGGTTAGGATTAGGGTTAGGGGTTAGGGGTTAGGGTTAGGGTTAGGGTTAGTGTTAGGGTTAGGGTACGGGTTAGGGTACGGGTTAAGGTTAGGGTACGGGTTAGTGTTAGTGTTAGGGTTAGGGTTAGGGTTAGGGTACGGGTTACGTTACGGGTTAGGGTTAGGTTAGGGTTAGGGTTAGGGTACGGGTTAGGGTTAGGGTGATGCTACGGGTTAGTGTTAGGGTTAGGGTACTGGTTAGGGTTAGGGTTAGGGTTAGGGTACGGGTTAGGTTTAGCTTTAGGGTTAGGGTACGGAAAGGGTTAGGGTTAGGTGTTAGGGTTAGGGTATGGGTTAGGGGTAGGGTTAGGGTTAGGTTTAGGGTTAGGGTACGGATTAGGGTTAGGGTTAGGGTTAGTGTTAGGGTTAATGTACGGGTTAGGGTTAGGGTTAGGATTAGGGTAGGGTTAGGGGTTAGGGGCTAGGGCTAGGGTTAGGGTGAGGGTACGGGTTAGGGTTAGGGTTAGGGTTTGGGTTAGGGTTAGTGTACGGTTTAGGTTTAGGGTTAGGGTACGGGTTAGGGTTAGGGTTACGGGTAGGGTTAGTGTTAGGGTACGGGTTAGGATTAGGGTTAGGTTTAGGGTTAGGGTACGGGTTAGGGTTAGGGTTAGTGTTAGGGCTAATGTACGGGTTAGGGTTAGGGTTAGGTTACTGGTTAGGGTTAGGTTTAGGGTTAGGTTACGTGTTAGGGTTAGGGTTATGTTTAGAGGTTAGGGTTAGGGTTAGGTTTAGGGTTAGGATTAGGGTATGGGTTAGGGTACGGGTTAGTGTTAGGGTTAGGGTTAGGGTTAGGGTACGGTTTAGGGTTAGGGTACGGGTTAGGGTTAGGGTTAGGGTACGTGTTAGGGTTAGGGTACGGTTTAGGGTTAGGTTTAGGGTTAGGGTTAGGGTACGGGTTAGGGTTAGGGTTAGGGTACGGGTTAGGGTTGTTAGGGTTAGGGTTAGGGTTAGGGTTAGGGTTAGGGTTAGGGTTAGATTTAGGGTTAGGTTTAGGGTTAGGGTTAGGGGTTAGGGGTGAGGGTGAGGGTTAGGGTTAGTGTACGGGTTAGGGTACGGGTTAGTTTTAGGGTACGGGTTAATTTTAGGGTTAGGGTTAGGGTTAGGTTTAGGGTACGGGTTAGGGTAAGGGTTAGTGTTAGGGTACGGGTTAAGTTTAGCGTCCGGGTTAGGGTACGGGTTAGGGTACGGGTTAGGGTACGGGTTAGGGTTAGAATTAGGGTTAGGGTTAGTGTTAGGGTTAGGGTACGGGTTAGATTTAGTGTTAGGTTTAGGGTTAGGTTTAGGGGTTAGGGGTTAGGGTTAGGGTTAGGGTTATGGTACGTGTTAGGGTACGGGTTAGGGTTAGGGTACGGGTTAGGGTTAGGCTTAAGGTATGGGTTAGGGTTAGGGTACGGTTTAGGGTTAGGGTTAGGTTTAGGGTACGGGTTAGGGTTAGGGTACGGGTTAGGGTTAGGCTTAGTGTACGGGTTAGGGTTAGGGTACGGTTTAGGGTTAGGTTTAGGGTTAGGGTTATGGTACGGTTTAGGGTTAGGGTTAGTGTACGGGTTAGGGTTAGGGTTAGGATTAGGGTTAGGGTACGGGTTAGATTTAGGGTTAGGGTTAGGGTTAGGTTTAGCGGTTAGGGGTTAGAGTTAGGGTTAGGGTTAGGGTGAGGTTACGGGTTAGGGTACAGATTAGGGTTAGGGTACGGGTTAATTTTAGGGTTAGTGTTAGGGTTATGTTTAGGGTACGGGTTAGGGTTAGGGTTAGGGTACTGGTTAGGGTTAGGGTACGGGTTAGGGTTAGCGTGATGCTACGGGTTAGGGTTAGGGTTAGGGTACTGGTTAGGGTTAGGGTTAGGGTTAGGGTACGGTTTAGTGTTAGGGTTAGGGTTAGGATTAGGGTTAGGGGTTAGGGTTTAGGGTTAGGGTTAGGGTTAGTGTTAGGGTTAGGGTACGGGTTAGGGTACGGGTTAAGGTTAGGGTACGGGTTAGTGTTAGGGTTAGGGTTAGGGTTAGGGTACGGGTTAGGGTTAGGGTTGGGGTTAGGGTATGGGTTAGGTTTAGGGTACGGGTTAGGGTAGGGGTTAGGGTACGGGTCAGGGTTAGGGTTAGGGTTAGGGTACGGGTTAGGGTTAGGGTTAGGTTCAGGGTTAGGGTACGGGTTAGGGTTAGGGTACGGGTTAGGGTTAGGGTACGGGTTAGGGTATGGGTTAGGGTTAGGGTTAGGGTACGGGTTATAGTTAGGGTACTGGTTAGCGTTAGGGTTAGTGTTAGGGTACGGGTTAGGGTTAGGGTACGGGTTAGGTTACGGGTTAGGGTTAGGGTTAGGGTTAGGGTTAGGGTTCGGGTTAGGGTTAGGGTTAGGGTTAGGGTTTGGTTTAGGGTTAGGGTTAGGGTTTGGTTTAGGGTTAGTGTTAGGGTTAGGGTTAGGGTTCGGGTTAGGGTTAGGGTTAAGGTTCGGGTTAGGGTTAGGGTTAGGGTTAGGGTTCGGGTTAGGGTTAGGGTTAGGGTTAGGGTTAGAGTTCGGGTTAGGGTTAGGGTTAGGGTTAGGGTTAGGTGTTACGTTAGGGTTACCGTTCGGGTTAGGGTTAGGGTTAGGGTTCGGATTAGGGTTAGGGGTAGGGTTCGGGTTAGGGTTCGGGTTCGGTTTAGGGTTAGGGTTAGGGATAGGGTTCGGGTTAGGGTTAGGGTTAGGGTTAGGGTTAGGGGGTACGTTAGGGTTACCGTTCGGGTTAGGGTTAGGGTTAGGGTTAGGGTTAGGGTTAGTGTTAGGTTTAGGGTTAGGGTTCGGGTTAGGGTTTGGGTTAGGATTAGGGTTAGGGTTCGGGTTAGGGTTTGGGTTAGGGTTCGGGGTAGGGTTCGGGTTCGGGTTAGGGTTAGGGGTTAGTGTTCAGGTTAGGGTTAGGGTTAGGGTTCGGGTTAGGGTTCAGGTTAGGGTTAGGTATAGTGTTCGGGTTAGGGTTAGGGTTAGGGTTCGGGTTCGGGTTAGGGTTAGGGTTCGGGTTAGGTTTAGGGTTAGGGTTCGTGTTAGGGTTAGGGTTCGGGTTAGGGTTAGGTTTAGGGTTAGGGTTCGGATTAGGGTTAGGGTTAAGGTTAGGGTTAGGGTATGTGTTAGGGTTCGGGTTAGGGGTCGGGTTAGGGTTAGGGTTAGGGTTCGGGTTAGGGTTAGGGTTAGGGTTAGGGTTCGGGTTAGGGTTAGACTTCATGTTAGGCTTAGGTTTAGGGTTCGGGTTAGGTTTAGGGTTAGGGTTCGGTTTAGGGTTAGGGTTAGGGTTAGGGTTAGGGATAGAGTTCGGGTTAGGGTTAGGGTTAGGGTTAGGGTTAGGGTTAGGGTTCGGATAAGGGTTAGGATTAGGGTTCGGGTTAGGGTTCGGGTTCGGATTACAGTTAGGATTAGTGTTCGAGTTAGGGTTAGGGTTAGGGTTAGGGTCCGGGTTAGGGTTCGGGTTAGGGTTAGGGTTAGTTTTCGGGTTAGGGTTAGGGTTAGGGTTCGGGTCAGGGTTCGGGTTAGGGTTAGGGTTAGGGTTAGGGTTAGGGTTAGGCTTATGTTTCGGGTTAGAGTTAGGGTTCAGGTTAAGATTCGGGTTAGGGTTAGGGTTCGGGTTAGGGTTAGGGTTCGGGTTAGGGTTAGGGTTAGAGTTCGGGTTAGGGTTAGGGTTAGGGTTAGGGTTAGGGTTAGGGTTAGGGATCGGATAAGGGTTAGGGTTAGGGTTCGTGTTAGGGTTCGGGTTCGGGTTAGGGTTAGGATTAGTGTTCGGGTTAGGGTTAGGGTTAGGGTTAGGGTCCGGGTTAGGGTTCGGGTTAGGGTTCGGGTTAGTGTTCGGGTTAGGTTTAGGGTTAGGGTTCGGGTTAGGGTTCGGGTTAGGTTTAGGGTTAGGGTTCGGGTTAGGGTTCGGGTTAGGGTTCGGGTTAGGGTTAGGGTTAGGTTTCGGGTTCGGGTTAGGTTTCGGGTTAGGGTTAGGGTTATGGTTAGGATTAGGGTTCGGGTTAGGGTTCGGGTTAGGGTTCGGTTAGGGTTCGGGTGAGGGTTAGGTTCAGGGTTAGAGTTAGGGTTAGGGTTAGGGTTCGGGTTAGGGTTAGGGTTAGCGTTAGGGTTAGGGTTAGGGTTCGGGTTAGGTTTAGGTTTAGGGTTCGGGTTAGGGTTCGGGTTAGGGTTAGGGTTAGGGTTCGGGTTAGGGTTCGGGTTAGGGTTCGGGTTAGGGTTAGGGTTAGGTTTCGGGTTCGGGTTAGGTTTCGGGTTAGGGTTAGGGTTATGGTTAGGATTAGGGTTCGGGTTAGGGTTCGGGTTAGGGTTCGGTTAGGGTTAGGGTTCGTGTGAGGGTTAGGTTCAGGGTTAGAGTTAGGGTTAGGGTTAGGGTTCGTGTTAGTGTTAGGGTTAGCGTTAGGGTTAGGGTTAGGGTTCGGGTTAGGTTTAGGTTTAGGGTTCGGGTTAGGGTTCGGGTTCGGTTTAGGGTTAGGGTTTAGTGTTCAGGTTAGGTTTAGGGTTAGGTTTCGGGTTAGGGTTCGGGTTAGGGTTAGGGTTAGGTTTCGGGTTAGGGTTAGGGTTAGGGTTAGGTTTAGGTTTCGGTTTAGGGTTCGGGTTCGGGTTTCGGTTAGTGTTAGGGTTCGGGTTAGGGTTAGGTTTCGGGTTAGGGTTCAGGTTAGGGTTCGGGTTAGGGTTAGGGTTTGGGTTAGGGTTAGGGTTCGGGTTAGGGTTAGGGTTCCGGTTAGGGTTAGGTTTAGGGTTCGGGTTCGAGTTAGGGTAGGGTTCGGGTTAGGGTTAGGGTTCGGGTTAGGGTTAGGGTTCGGGTTCGGGTTAGGTTTAGGGTTAGGGTTAGGTTTCGGGTTAGGGTTCGGGTTAGGGTTAGGGTTAGTGTTAGGGTTAGGGTTAGGGTTAGGTTTCGGGTTCAGTTTAGGGTTAGTGTTAGGATTAGGGTTCGGGTTCGGGTTAGGGTTCGGGTTCGGGTTAGGGTTAGGTTTCGGGTTCGGGTTAGGGTTAGTGTTAGGGTTAGGGTTCGGGTTAGGGTTCGGATTCTGGTTAGGGGTAGGGTTCGGGTTCGGGTTAGGGTTAGGGTTCGGGTTAGGGTTCGGGTTAGGGTTAGGGTTCGGGTTAGGGTTAGGATTCGGGTTAGGGTTAGGGTTAGGTTTAGGAGGTAGGGTTACGGTTAGGATTCGGGTTAGGGTAAGGTTTAGGGTTAGGGTTAGGGGTTAGGGTTCGGGTTAGGGTTCGGGTTCGGGTTAGGGTTAGGGGTTAGTGTTCAGGTTAGGGTTAGTTTTAGGGTTCGGGTTAGGGTTCGGGTTAGGGTTAGGGTTAAGGTTCGGGTTAGGGTTAGTGTTAGGGTTAGGGTTAGGGTTCGGGTTACGGTTAGGGTTCGGGTTAGGTTTAGGGTTAGGTTTCGGGTTAGGGTTAGGTTTAGGTTTCGGGTTAGGGTTCGGGTTCGGGTTTCGGTTAGTGTTAGGGTTCGGGTTAGGGTTAGGTTTCGGGTTAGGGTTCAGGTTAGGGTTCGGGTTAGGGTTAGGGTTTGGGTTAGGGTTAGGGTTCGGGTTAGGTTTAGGGTTCCGGTTAGGGTTAGGTTTAGGGTTCGGGTTCGAGTTAGGGTAGGGTTCGGGTTAGGGTTAGGGTTCGGGTTAGGGTTAGGGTTCGGGTTCGGGTTAGGTTTAGGGTTAGGGTTAGGTTTCGGGTTAGGGTTCGGGTTAGGGTTAGGGTTAGTGTTAGGGTTAGGGTTAGGGTTAGGTTTCGGGTTCAGTTTAGGGTTAGTGTTAGGATTAGGGTTCGGGTTCGGGTTAGGGTTCGGGTTCGGGTTAGGGTTAGGTTTCGGGTTCGGGTTAGGATTAGTGTTAGGGTTAGGGTTCGGGTTAGGGTTCGGGTTCTGGTTAGGGGTAGAGTTCGGGTTCGGGTTAGGGTTAGGGTTCGGGTTAGGGTTCGGGTTAGGGTTAGGGTTCGGGTTAGGGTTAGGGTTAGGATTCGGGTTAGGGTTAGGGTTAGGTTTAGGAGGTAGGGTTACGGTTAGGTTTCGGGTTAGGGTAAGGTTTAGGGTTAGGGTTAGGGGTTAGGGTTCGGGTTAGGGTTCGGGTTCGGGTTAGGGTTAGGGGTTAGTGTTCAGGTTAGGGTTAGGTTTAGGGTTCGGGTTAGGGTTCGGGTTAGGGTTAGGGTTAAGGTTCGGGTTAGGGTTAGTGTTAGGGTTAGGGTTAGGGTTCGGGTTACGGTTAGGGTTCGGGTTAGGTTTAGGGTTAGGTTTCGGGTTAGGGTTAGGTTTAGGTTTCGGGTTAGGGTTCGGGTTCGGGTTTCGGTTAGTGTTAGGGTTCGGGTTAGGGTTAGGTTTCGGGTTAGGGTTCAGGTTAGGGTTCGGGTTAGGGTTAGGGTTTGGGTTAGCGTTAGGGTTCGGGTTAGGGTTAGGGTTCCGGTTAGGGTTAGGTTTAGGGTTCGGGTTCGAGTTAGGGTAGGGTTCGGGTTAGGGTTAGGGTTCGGGTTAGGGTTAGGGTTCGGGTTCGGGTTAGGTTTAGGGTTAGGGTTAGGTTTCGGGTTAGGGTTCGGGTTAGGGTTAGGATTAGTGTTAGGGTTCGGGTTAGGGTTCGGATCGGGTTAGGTTTCGGGTTAGGGTTAGGGTTACGGTTCGGGTTCGTGTTAGGGTTAGGGTTCGGGTTAGGTTTCGGGTTCGTGTTCGGGTTAGGGTTAGGGTTATGGTTAGTGTTCGGGTTAGGGTTCGGGTTAGGGTTCGGGTTAGGTATAGGGTTCGGTTTAGGGTTAGGTTTAGGGTTAGAGTTAGGGTTAGGGTTAGGGTTCGGGTTAGGGTTAGGGTTAGCGTTAGGGTTAGGGTTCGGGTTAGGGTTAGGGTTAGGGTTCGGGTTAGGGTCGTGTTCGGGTTAGGGTTAGGGGTTAGTGTTCAGGTTAGGGTTAGGGTTAGGGTTCGGTTTAGGGTTCGGTTAGGGTTAGGGTTAGGGTTCGGGTTCGGGTTAGGGTTAGGGTTAGGTTTAGGGTTCGGGTTGCGGTTAGGGTTCGGGTTAGGGTTAGGTTTAGGGTTCGGGTTAGGGTTAGGGTTCGGGTTCGGGTTAGGGTTAGGGTTCGGGTTAGGGTTAGGGTTAGGGTTAGGTTAGGGTTCGGGTTCGGGGTTAGGGTTAGAGTTCGGGTTAGGGTTAGGGTTCGGGTTAGGGTTAGGGTTAGGGTTCGGGTTCGGGTTAGGGTTACGGTTAGTTTTCGGGTTCGGGTTAGGGTTCGGGTTAGGGTTAGGTTTCGATTTAGTGTTCGGGTTAGGGTTTGGGTTGGAGTTAGGGTTAGGGTTAAGGTTCGGGTTCGGGTTAGGGTTCGGGTTCGTGTTGGGTTCGGTTTAGGGTTAGGGTTAGGGTTAGGCTTCGGGTTAGGGTTAGGGTTCGGGATAGGGTTAGGGTTAGGTTTCGGGTTAGGGTTATGGTTCGGGTTAGCGTTAGGTTTCGGATTAGGGTTAGGGTTAGGTTTAGGGTTAGGGTTAGGGTTCGGGTTAGGGTTTGGGTTAGGGTTCGGGTTAGGTTTAGGGTTAGGGTTCGGGTTAGGGTTCGGGTTAGGGTTCGGGTTAGGGTTAGGGTTAGGGTTTGGGTTAGGGTTAGGGTTAGGGTTAGTGTTCGGGTTAGGGTTCGGGTTAGGGTTAGGGTTAGGTTTCGGGTTAGGTTTAGGGTTAGGGTTCGGGTTAGGGTTAGGGTTAGGTTTCGGGTTAGGGTTAGGGGTTAGTGTTAGGGTTAGGGTTAGGGTTCAGGTTAGGGTTCGGGTTAGGGTTAGGGTTAGGTTTCAGGTTAGGGTTAGGTATCGGGTCAGGTTTCGGGTTAGGGTTAGGATTCGGGTAAGGGGTGAGGGTTTGGGTTAGGGATAGGATTCGGGTAAGGGGTTATGGTTCGGGTTCGGGTTAGGGTTAGTGTTAGGGTTCTGGTTAAGGTTAGGGTTAGGGTTCGGGTTAGGGTTAGGGTTAGGGTTACGGTTCGGGTTAGGGTTAGGGTTAGGGTTAGTGTTCGGGTTCGGGTTAGGGTTAGGGTTCGGGTTAGGTTTCGGAATAGTGTTAGGGTTAGGGTTCGGGTTAGGGTTCGGTTCGGGTTAGGGTTCGGGTTCGGGTTCGGTTTAGGGTTAGGGTTAGGGTTATTGTTCGGGTTCGGGTTAGGTTTAGGGTTAGGGTTCGGGTTAGGGTTAGGGTTAGGGTTAGGGTTAGGGGTAGGGTTCGGGTTAGGGTTCGGGTTAGGGTTAGGTTTAGGGTTCGGGTTAGGGTTCGGGTGAGGGTTCGGGTTAGGGTTAGGGTTAGGGTTAGGGTTAGGGTTCCGGTTAGGGTTTGGGTTCGGTTTAGGGTTAGGGTTAGGGTTCGGGTTAGGGTTAGGTTTCGGGTTAGGGTTAGGGTTCGGGTTAGGGGTTAGTGTTAGGGTTCGGGTTAGGGTTAGGGTTAGGGTTCATGTTAGGGTTAGGGTTCGGGTTAGGGTTAGGGTTCGGTTAAGGGTTAGGGTTAGGGTTTGAGTTCGGGTTTGGGTTAGGGTTAGGGTTAGTGTTAGGTTTAGGGTTCGGGTTCGGGTTAGGGTTAGGGGTTAGGGTTCGGGTTCGGGTTAGGGTTAGGGTTAGGTTTCGGGTGAGGGTTAGGGGTTAGTGTTAGGGTTAGGGTTAGGGTTAGGGTTAGGGTTAGGGTACGGTTTAGGGTTAGGGTACGGGTTAGGGTTAGGGTTAGGGTACGTGTTAGGGTTAGGGTACGGTTTAGGGTTAGGTTTAGGGTTAGGGTTAGGGTACGGGTTAGGGTTAGGGTTAGGGTACGGGTTAGGGTTGTTAGGGTTAGGGTACGGGTTAGATTTAGGGTTAGGTTTAGGGTTAGGGTTAGGGGTTAGGGGTTAGGGTGAGGGTTAGGGTTAGTGTACGGGTTAGGGTACGGGTTAGTTTTAGGGTACGGGTTAATTTTAGGGTTAGGGTTAGGGTTAGGTTTAGGGTACGGGTTAGGGTAAGGGTTAGGGTTAGGGTATGGTTTAGGGTTAGCGTCCGGGTTAGGGTATGGGTTAGGGTACGGGTTAGGGTACGGGTTAGGGTTAGAATTAGGGTTAGGGTTAGTGTTAGGGTTAGGGTTAGGTTTAGGGTTAGGGTACTGGTTAGGGTTAGGGTTAGTGTTAGGGTTAATGTACGGGTTAGGGTTAGGGTTAGGGTACTGGTTAGGGTTAGGTTTAGGGTTAGGTTACGTGTTAGGGTTAGGGTTAGGGTTAGGGTACGGGTTAGGGTTAGGGTTAGGGTACGGGTTAGGGTTAGGGTATGGGTTAAGGTACGGGTTAGGGTTAGGGTACGGGAACGGGTTAGGGTTAGGGTTAGGGTTAGGGTACGGGTTAAGGTTAGGGTTGGGGTTAGGTTATGTGTTAGGGTTAGGGTACGGGTTAGGGTACGGGTTAGGGTACGGGTCAGGTTTAGGGTTAGGGTTAGGGTACGGGTTAGGGTTAGGTTTAGATTTAGGGTTAGGGTACGGGTTAGGGTTAGGGGACGGGTTAGGGAATGGGTTAGGGTTAGGGTTAGGGTACGGGTTAGGGTTAGGGTACTGGTTATGGTTAGGGTTAGTGTTAGGGTACGGGTTAGGTTTAGGGTACGGGTTAGGTTACGGGTTAGGGTTAGGGTTAGGGTTAGGGTACGGGTTAGGGTTAGGGTGATGGTACGGGTTAGTGTTAGGGTTAGGCTACTGGTTAGGGTTAGGGTTAGGGTTAGGGTACGGGTTAGGTTTAGCTTTAGGGTTAGGGTACGGATTAGGGTTAGGGTTAGGTGTTAGGGTTAGGGTATGGGTTAGGGGTAGGGTTAGGGTTAGGTTTAGGGTTAGGGTACGGATTAGGGTTAGGGTTAGGGTTAGGGTTAGTGTTAGGGTTAATGTACGGGTTAGGGTTAGGGTTAGGGTTAGGGTACGGGTTTGGGTTAGGTTTAGGGTTAGGGTTAGGGTACGGGTTAGGGTTAGGTTTAGGTTACGGGTTAGGGTTAGGGTTAGGTTTATGGTAGGGTTAGGGTACGGGTTATGTTTAGGGTTAGGGTTAGGGTTAGTGTACGGGTTAGGGTACGGTTTGGTTTAGGGTTAGGGTTAGGGTTAGGTTAAGGGTACGGGTTAGGGTTAGGTTTAGGGTTATGTTTAGGGTACGGGTTAGATTTAGGGTTAGGGTTAGGGTCCGGGTTTGGGTTAGGGTTAGGTTTAGGGTTAGGGTACGGGTTAGGGTTAGGTTTAGGGTACGGGTTAGGGTTAGGGTTAGTGTTAGGGTACGGGTTAGGTTTAGGGTTAGGGTTAGGGTACGGGTTAGGGTTAGGGTACGGTTTAGGGTTAGGCTTAGGGTACGTGTTAGGGTTAGGGTACGGTTTAGGGTTAGGTTTAGGGTTAGGGTTAGGGTACGGTTTAGGGTTAGGGTTAGGGTACGGTTTAGGGTTAGGGTTAGGGTACGGGTTAGGGTTAGGGTTAGGGTTAGGGTACGGGTTAGATTTAGGGTTAGGGTTAGGGTTAGGGTTAGGGGTTAGGGGTTAGAGTTAGGGTTAGTCTTAGGGTTAGGTTACGGGTTAGGGTACGGGTTAGGGTTAGGGTATGGGTTAATTTTAGGGTTAGTGTTAGGGTTATGTTTAGGGTACGGGTTAGGGTTAGGGTTAGGTTACTGGTTAGGGTTAGGGTACGGGTTAGGGTTAGGGTGATGGTACGGGTTAGGGTTAGGGTTCGGGTACTGGTTAGGGTTAGGGTTAGGTTTAGGGTACGGGTTAGTGTTAGGGTTAGGGTTAGGATTAGGGTTAGGTGTTAGGGGTTAGGGTTAGGGTTAGGGTTAGTGTTAGGGTTAGGGTACGGGTTAGGGTAAGGGTTAAGGTTAGGGTACGGGTTACTGTTAGGGTTAGGGTTAGGGTTAGGGTTAGGGTTAGGGTACGGGTTAGGGTTAGGGTTGGGGTTAGGGTATGGGTTAGGTTTAGGGTACGGGTTAGGGTACGGGTTAGGGTACGGGTCAGGGTTAGGGTTAGGGTTAGGGTACGGTTTAGGTTTAGGGTTAGGTTTAGGGTTAGGGTACGGGTTAGGGTTAGGGTACGGGTTAGGGTTAGGGTACGGGTTAGGGTATGGGTTAGGGTTAGGGTTAGGGTACGGGTTAGGGTTAGGGTACTGGTTAGCGTTAGGGTTAGTGTTAGGGTACGGGTTAGGGTTAGGGTATGGGTTAGGTTACTGGTTAGGGTTAGGGTTAGGGTTAGGGTTATGGTACGGGTTAGGGTTAGGGTGATGGTACGGGTTAGTGTTAGGGTTAGGGTACTGGTTAGGGTTAGGGTTAGGGTTAGGGTACGGGTTAGGGTTAGCTTTAGGGTTAGGGTACGGATTAGGGTTAGGGTTAGGTGTTAGGGTTAGGGTATGGGTTAGGGTTAGGGTTAGGGTTAGGGTACGGGTTAGGTTTAGGGTACGGTTTAGGGTTAGGTTTAGGGTACGGGTTAGGGTTAGGGTACGGTTTAGGGTTAGGTTTAGGGTTAGGGTTAGGGTACGGTTTAGGGTTAGGGTTAGGGTTAGGGTACAGGTTAGGGTTAGGGTACGGGTTAGGGTTAGGCTTAGGGTACGGGTTAGGGTTAGGGTACGGTTTAGGGTTAGGTTTAGGGTTAGGGTTAGGATTCGGTTTAGGGTTAGGGTTAGGGTACGGTTTAGGGTTAGGGTTAGGGTTAGGGTTAGGGTACGGGTTAGATTTAGGGATAGGGTTAGGTTTAGGGTTAGGGGTTAGGGGTTAGTGTTAGGGTTAGGGTTAGGGTTAGGGTTAGGTTACGGGTTAGGGTACGGGTTAGTGTTAGGGTACGGGTTAATTTTATGGTTAGGCTTAGGGTTATGTTTAGGGTACTGGTTAGGGTTAGGATTAGGGTACTGGTTAGGGTTAGGGTCCGGGTTAGGGTACGGGTTAGGGTTAGGGTTAGGGTTAGGGTTAGGGTTAGGGTTAGGAAAGGGTTAGGGTTAGGGTTTGGGTACGGGTTAGGGTTAGGGTTAGTGTTAGGGTTAGGTTACGGGTTAGGGTTAGGGTACGGGTTAGGGTTAGTGTTAGGGTTAGGGTACGGGTTAGGGTTAGGGTTAGGGGTTAGGGTTAGGTTACGGTTTATGGTAAGGTTTAGGGTTAGGGTTAGGGTTAGGGTACGGGTTACGGTTAGGGTTAGGGTTAGTGTTAGGGTAAAGGTACGGGTTAGGGTTTTGGTTAGGGTTAGGGTTAGGGGTTAGGGTTAGAGTTAGGGTTAGGGTTAGGGTTAGGGTACGGGTTAGAGTTAGTGTTAGGGTTAGGGTTAGGGTTAGGGTTAGGGTACGGGTTAGGGTTACGGTAATGGTTAGGGTTAAGGTTAGTGTTAGGGTACGAGTTAGGGTTAGGGTACGGGTTAGGTTACGGGTTAGGGTTAGGGTTAGGGTTAGGGTACTGGTTAGGGCTAGGGTACGGGTTAGGGTTAGGGTGATGGTACGGGTTAGGGTTAGGGTTAGGGTACTGGTTAGGGTTAGGGTTAGGGTTAGGGTATGGGTTAGTTTTAGGGTTAGGGTTAGGATTAGGGTTAGGGGTTAGGGGTTAGGTTTAGGGTTAGGGTTAGTGTTAGGGTTAGGTTACGGGTTAGGGTACGGGTTAAGGTTAGGGTACGGGTTAGTGTTAGGGTTAGGGTTAGGGTTAGGGTTAGGGTACGGGTTAGGGTTAGGGTTGGGGTTAGGTTATGTGTTAGGGTTAGGGTACGGGTTAGGGTATGGGTTAGGGTACGGGTCAGGGTTAGGGTTAGGGTTAGGGTACGGGTTAGGGTTAGGTTTAGGTTTAGGGTTAGGGTACGGGTTAGGGTTAGGGTACGGGTTAGGGTTAGGGTACGGGTTAGGGTATGGGTTAGGGTTAGGGTTAGGGTACGGGTTAGGGTTAGGGTACTGGTTATGGTTAGGGTTAGTGTTAGGGTACGGGTTAGGGTTAGGGTACGGGTTAGGTTACGGGTTAGGGTTAGGGTTAGGGTTAGGGTACGGGTTAGGGTTAGGGTGATGGTACGGTTTAGTGTTAGGGTTAGGCTACTGGTTAGGGTTAGGGTTAGGGTTAGGGTACGGGTTAGGTTTAGCTTTAGGGTTAGGGTACGGATTAGGGTTAGGGTTAGGTGTTAGGGTTAGGGTATGGGTTAGGGGTAGGGTTAGGGTTAGGTTTAGGGTTAGGGTACGGATTAGGGTTAGGGTTAGGGTTAGTGTTAGGGTTAATGTACGGGTTAGGGTTAGGGTTAGGGTTAGGGTACGGGTTTGGGTTAGGGTTAGGGTTAGGGTTAGGGTACGGGTTAGGGTTAGGTTTAGGTTACGGGTTAGGGTTAGGGTTAGGTTTAGGGTAGGGTTAGGGTACGGGTTATGTTTAGGGTTAGGGTTAGGGTTAGTGTACGGGTTAGGGTACGGTTTGGTTTAGGGTTAGGGTTAGGGTTAGGTTAAGGGTACGGGTTAGGGTTAGGTTTAGGGTTATGTTTAGGGTACGGGTTAGATTTAGGGTTAGGGTTAGGGTCCGGGTTTGGGTTAGGGTTAGGTTTAGGGTTAGGGTACGGGTTAGGGTTAGGTTTAGGGTACGGGTTAGGGTTAGGGTTAGTGTTAGGGTACGGGTTAGGGTTAGGGTTAGGGTTAGGGTACGGGTTAGGGTTAGGGTACGGTTTAGGGTTAGGCTTAGGGTACGTGTTAGGGTTAGGGTACGGTTTAGGGTTAGGTTTAGGGTTAGGGTTAGGGTACGGTTAGGGTTAGGGTTAGGGTACGGTTTAGGGTTAGGGTTAGGGTACGGGTTAGGGTTAGGGTTAGGGTTAGGGTTAGGGTACGGGTTAGATTTAGGGTTAGGGTTAGGGTTAGGGTTAGGGGTTAGGGGTTAGAGTTAGGGTTAGTCTTAGGGTTAGGTTACGGGTTAGGGTACGTGTTAGGGTTAGGGTATGGGTTAATTTTAGGGCTAGTGTTAGGGTTATGTTTAGGGTACGGGTTAGGGTTAGGGTTAGGTTACTGGTTAGGGTTAGGGTACGGGTTAGGGTTAGGGTGATGGTATGGGTTAGGGTTAGGGTTAGGGTACGGGTTAGGGTACGGGTTAAGGTTAGGGTACGGGTTAGTGTTAGGGTTAGGGTTAGGGTTAGGGTTAGGGTACGGGTTAGGGTTAGGGTTGGGGTTAGGGTATGGGTTAGGTTTAGGGTACGGGTTAGGGTACGGGTTAGGGTACGGGTCAGGGTTAGGGTTAGGGTTAGGGTACGGGTTAGGGTTAGGGTTAAGTTTAGGGTTAGGGTACGGGTTAGGGTTAGGGTACGGGTTAGGGTATGGGTTAGGGTTAGGGTTAGGGTATGGGTTAGGGTTAGGGTACTGGTTAGCTTTAGGGTTAGTGTTAGGGTACGGGTTAGGGTTAGGGTACGGGTTAGGTTACTGGTTAGGGTTAGGGTTAGGGTTAGGGTTTGGGTACGGGTTAGGGTTAGGGTGATGGTACGGGTTAGTGTTAGGGTTAGGGTACTGGTTAGGGTTAGGGTTAGGGTTAGGGTATGGGTTAGGGTTAGCTTTAGGGTTAGGGTACGGATTAGGGTTAGGGTTAGGTGTTAGGGTTAGGGTATGGGTTAGGGTTAGGGTTAGGGTTAGGGTACGGGTTAGGGTTAGGGTACGGTTTAGGGTTAGGTTTAGGGTACGGGTTAGGGTTAGGGTACGGTTTAGGGTTAGGTTTAGGGTTAGGGTTAGGGTACGGTTTAGGGTTAGGGTTAGGGTTAGGGTACGGGTTAGGGTTAGGGTACGGGTTAGGGTTAGGCTTAGGGTACGGGTTAGTGTTAGGGTTAGGGTTAGGATTAGGGTTAGGTGTTAGGGGTTAGGGTTAGGGTTAGGGTTAGTGTTAGGGTTAGGGTACGGGTTAGGGTACGGGTTAAGGTTAGGGTACGGGTTAGTGTTAGGGTTAGGGTTAGGGTTAGGGTTAGGGTACGGGTTAGGGTTAGGGTTGGGGTTAGGGTATGGGTTAGGTTTAGGGTACGGGTTAGGGTACGGGTTAGGGTACGGGTCAGGGTTAGGGTTAGGGTACGGGTTAGGGTTAGGGTTAGGTTTAGGGTTAGGGTACGGGTTAGGGTTAGGGTACGGGTTAGGGTTAGGGTACGGGTTAGGGTTAGGTTTAGGTTTAGGGTTAGGGTACGGGTTAGGGTTAGGGTACGGGTTAGGGTTAGGGTACGGGTTAGGGTATGGGTTAGGGTTAGGGTTAGGGTACTGGTTATGGTTAGGGTTAGTGTTAGGGTACGGGTTAGGGTTAGGATACGGGTTAGGTTACGGGTTAGGGTTAGGGTTAGGGTTAGGGTACGGGTTAGGGTTAGGGTGATGGTACGGTTTAGTGTTAGGGTTAGGCTACTGGTTAGGGTTAGGGTTAGGGTTAGGGTACGGGTTAGGTTTAGCTTTAGGGTTAGGGTACGGATTAGGGTTAGGGTTAGGTGTTAGGGTTAGGGTATGGGTTAGGGGTAGGGTTAGGGTTAGGTTTAGGGTTAGGGTACGGATTAGGGTTAGGGTTAGGGTTAGTGTTAGGGTTAATGTACGGGTTAGGGTTAGGGTTAGGGTTAGGGTACGGGTTTGGGTTAGGGTTAGGGTTAGGGTTAGGGTACGGGTTAGGGTTAGGTTTAGGTTACGGGTTAGGGTTAGGGTTAGGTTTAGGGTAGGGTTAGGGTACGGGTTATGTTTAGGGTTAGGGTTAGGGTTAGTGTACGGGTTAGGGTACGGTTTGGTTTAGGGTTAGGGTTAGGGTTAGGTTAAGGGTACGGGTTAGGGTTAGGTTTAGGGTGATGTTTAGGGTACGGGTTAGATTTAGGGTTAGGGTTAGGGTCCGGGTTTGGGTTAGGGTTAGGTTTAGGGTTAGGGTATGGGTTAGGGTTAGGTTTAGGGTACGGGTTAGGGTTAGGGTTAGTGTTAGGGTACGGGTTAGGGTTAGGGTTAGGGTTAGGGTACGGGTTAGGGTTAGGGTACGGTTTAGGGTTAGGCTTAGGGTACGTGTTAGGGGTAGGGTACGGTTTAGGGTTAGGTTTAGGGTTAGGGTTAGGGTACGGTTTAGGGTTAGGGTTAGGGTACGGTTTAGGGTTAGGGTTAGGGTACGGGTTAGGGTTAGGGTTAGGGTTAGGGTTAGGGTACGGGTTAGATTTAGGGTTAGGGTTAGGGTTAGGGTTAGGGGTTAGGGGTTAGAGTTAGGGTTAGTCTTAGGGTTAGGTTACGGGTTAGGGTACGGGTTAGGGTTAGGGTATGGGTTAATTTTAGGGTTAGTGTTAGGGTTATGTTTAGGGTACGGGTTAGGGTTAGGGTTAGGTTACTGGTTAGGGTTAGGGTACGGGTTAGGGTTAGGGTGATGGTACGGGTTAGGGTTAGGGTTAGGTTACGGGTTAGGGTACGGGTTAAGGTTAGGGTACGGGTTAGTGTTAGGGTTAGGGTTAGGGTTAGGGTTAGGGTACGGGTTAGGGTTAGGGTTGGGGTTAGGGTATGGGTTAGGTTTAGGGTACGGGTTAGGGTACGGGTTAGGGTACGGGTCAGGGTTAGGGTTAGGGTTAGGGTACGGGATAGGGTTAGGGTTAAGTTTAGGGTTAGGGTACGGGTTAGGGTTAGGGTACGGGTTAGGGTATGGGTTAGGGTTAGGGTTAGGGTACGGGTTAGGGTTAGGGTACTGGTTAGCTTTAGGGTTAGTGTTAGGGTACGGGTTAGGGTTAGGGTACGGGTTAGGTTACTGGTTAGGGTTAGGGTTAGGGTTAGGGTACGGGTTAGGGTTAGGGTGATGGTACGGGTTAGTGTTAGGGTTAGGGTACTGGTTAGGGTTAGGGTTAGGGTTAGGGTATGGGTTAGGGTTAGCTTTAGGGTTAGGGTACGGATTAGGGTTAGGGTTAGGTGTTAGGGTTAGGGTATGGGTTAGGGTTAGGGTTAGGGTTAGGGTACGGGTTAGGGTTAGGGTACGGTTTAGGGTTAGGTTTAGGGTACGGGTTAGGGTTAGGGTACGGTTTAGGGTTAGGTTTAGGGTTAGGGTTAGGGTACGGTTTAGGGTTAGGGTTAGGGTTAGGGTACGGGTTAGGGTTAGGGTACGGGTTAGGGTTAGGCTTAGGGTACGGGTTAGTGTTAGGGTTAGGGTTAGGATTAGGGTTAGGTGTTAGGGGTTAGGGTTAGGGTTAGGGTTATTGTTAGGGTTAGGGTACGGGTTAGGGTACGGGTTAAGGTTAGGGTACGGGTTAGTGTTAGGGTTAGGGTTAGGGTTAGGGTACGGGTTAGGGTTAGGGTTAGGGTACGGGTTAGGGTTAGGGTTAGGGTTAGGGTTAGGGTACGGGTTAGATTTAGGGTTAGGGTTAGGGTTAGGGTTAGGGGTTAGGGGTTAGAGTTAGGGTTAGTCTTATGGTTAGGTTACGGGTTAGGGTACGGGTTAGGGTTAGGGTATGGGTTAATTTTAGGGTTAGTGTTAGGGTTATGTTTAGGGTACGGGTTAGGGTTAGGGTTAGGTTACTGGTTAGGGTTAGGGTACGGGTTAGGGTTAGGGTGATGGTACGGGTTAGGGTTAGGGTTAGGGTACTGGTTAGGGTTAGGGTTAGGTTTAGGGTACGGGTTAGTGTTAGGGTTAGGGTTAGGATTAGGGTTAGGTGTTAGGGGTTAGGGTTAGGGTTAGGGTTAGTGTTAGGGTTAGGGTACGGGTTAGGGTACGGGTTAAGGTTAGGGTACGGGTTAGTGTTAGGGTTAGGTTTAGGGTTAGGGTTAGGGTACGGTTTAGGGTTAGGGTTAGGGTTAGGGTACGGGTTAGGGTTAGGGTACGGGTTAGGGTTAGGCTTAGGGTACAGGTTAGTGTTAGGGTTAGGGTTAGGATTAGGGTTAGGTGTTAGGGGTTAGGGTTAGGGTTAGGGTTAGTGTTAGGGTTAGGGTACGGGTTAGGGTACGGGTTAAGGTTAGGGTACGGGTTAGTGTTAGGGTTAGGGTTAGGGTTAGGGTTAGGGTACGGGTTAGGGTTAGGGTTGGGGTTAGGGTATGGGTTAGGTTTAGGGTACGGGTTAGGGTACGGGTTAGGGTACGGGTCAGGGTTAGGGTTAGGGTACGGGTTAGGGTTAGGGTTAGGTTTAGGGTTAGGGTACGGGTTAGGGTTAGGGTACGGGTTAGGGTTAGGGTACGGGTTAGGGTTAGGTTTAGGTTTAGGGTTAGGGTACGGGTTAGGGTTAGGGTACGGGTTAGGGTTAGGGTACGGGTTAGGGTATGGGTTAGGGTTAGGGTTAGGTTACGGGTTAGGGTTAGGGTACTGGTTATGGTTAGGGTTAGTGTTAGGTACGGGTTAGGGTTAGGATACGGGTTAGGTTACGGGTTAGGGTTAGGGTTAGGGTTAGGGTACGGGTTAGGGTTAGGGTGATGGTACGGTTTAGTGTTAGGGTTAGGCTACTGGTTAGGGTTAGGGTTAGGGTTAGGGTACGGGTTAGGTTTAGCTTTAGGGTTAGGGTACGGATTAGGGTTAGGGTTAGGTGTTAGGGTTAGGGTATGGGTTAGGGGTAGGGTTAGGGTTAGGTTTAGGGTTAGGGTACGGATTAGGGTTAGGGTTAGGGTTAGTGTTAGGGTTAATGTACGGGTTAGGGTTAGGGTTAGGGTTAGGGTACGGGTTTGGGTTAGGGTTAGGGTTAGGGTTAGGGTACGGGTTAGGGTTAGGTTTAGGTTACGGGTTAGGGTTAGGGTTAGGTTTAGGGTAGGGTTAGGGTACGGGTTATGTTTAGGGTTAGGGTTAGGGTTAGTGTACGGGTTAGGGTACGGTTTGGTTTAGGGTTAGGGTTAGGGTTAGGTTAAGGGTACGGGTTAGGGTTAGGTTTAGGGTTATGTTTAGGGTACGGGTTAGATTTAGGGTTAGGGTTAGGGTCCGGGTTTGGGTTAGGGTTAGGTTTAGGGTTAGGGTATGGGTTAGGGTTAGGTTTAGGGTACGGGTTAGGGTTAGGGTTAGTGTTAGTGTACGGGTTAGGGTTAGGGTTAGGGTACGGGTTAGGGTTAGGGTACGGTTTAGGGTTAGGCTTAGGGTACGTGTTAGGGTTAGGGTACGGTTTAGGGTTAGGTTTAGGGTTAGGGTTAGGGTACGGTTTAGGGTTAGGGTTAGGGTACGGTTTAGGGTTAGGGTTAGGGTACGGGTTAGGGTTAGGGTTAGGGTTAGGGTACGGGTTAGATTTAGGGTTAGGGTTAGGGTTAGGGTTAGGGGTTAGGGGTTAGAGTTAGGGTTAGTCTTAGGGTTAGGTTACGGGTTAGGGTACGGGTTAGGGTTAGGGTATGGGTTAATTTTAGGGTTAGTGTTAGGGTTATGTTTAGGGTACGGGTTAGGGTTAGGGTTAGGTTACTGGTTAGGGTTAGGGTACGGGTTAGGGTTAGGGTGATGGTACGGGTTAGGGTTAGGGTTAGGGTACGGGTTAGGGTACGGGTTAAGGTTAGGGTACGGGTTAGTGTTAGGGTTAGGGTTAGGGTTAGGTTTAGGGTACGGGTTAGGGTTAGGGTTGGGGTTAGGGTATGGGTTAGGTTTAGGGTACGGGTTAGGGTACGGGTTAGGGTACGGGTCAGGGTTAGGGTTAGGGTTAGGGTACGGGTTAGGGTTAGGGTTAAGTTTAGGGTTAGGGTACGGGTTAGGGTTAGGGTACGGGTTAGGGTTAGGGTACTGGTTAGCTTTAGGTTTAGTGTTAGGGTACGGGTTAGGGTTAGGGTACGGGTTAGGTTACTGGTTAGGGTTAGGGTTAGGGTTAGGGTTAGGGTTAGGGGTTAGGGGTTAGGGTTAGGGTTAGGGTTAGTGTTAGGGTTAGGTTACGGGTTAGGGTACGGGTTAAGGTTAGGGTACGGGTTAGTGTTAGGGTTAAGGTTAGGGTTAGGGTTAGGGTACGGGTTAGGGTTAGGGTTGGGGTTAGGTTATGTGTTAGGGTTAGGGCACGGGTTAGGGTATGGGTTAGGGTACGGGTCAGGGTTAGGGTTAGGGTTAGGGTACGGGTTAGGGTTAGGTTTAGGTTTAGGGTTAGGGTACGGGTTAGGGTTAGGGTACGGGTTAGGGTTAGGGTACGGGTTAGGGTATGGGTTAGGGTTAGGGTTAGGGTACGGGTTAGGGTTAGGGTACTGGTTATGGTTAGAGTTAGTGTTAGGGTACGGGTTAGGGTTAGGGTACGGGTTAGGTTACGGGTTAGGGTTAGGGTTAGGGTACGGGTTAGGGTTAGGGTGATGGTACGGTTTAGTGTTAGGGTTAGGCTACTGGTTAGGGTTAGGGTTAGGGTTAGGGTACGGGTTAGGTTTAGCTTTAGGGTTAGGGTACGGATTAGGGTTAGGGTTAGGTGTTAGGGTTAGGGTATGGGTTAGGGGTAGGGTTAGGGTTAGGTTTAGGGTTAGGGTACGGATTAGGGTTAGGGTTAGGGTTAGTGTTAGGGTTAATGTACGGGTTAGGGTTAGGGTTAGGGTTAGGGTACGGGTTTGGGTTAGGGTTAGGGTTAGGGTTAGGGTTAGGGTACGGGTTAGGGTTAGGTTTAGGTTACGGGTTAGGGTTAGGGTTAGGTTTAGGGTAGGGTTAGGGTACGGGTTATGTTTAGGGTTAGGGTTAGGGTTAGTGTACGGGTTAGGGTACGGTTTGGTTTAGGGTTAGGGTTAGGGTTAGGTTAAGGGTACGGGTTAGGGTTAGGTTTAGGGTTATGTTTAGGGTACGGGTTAGATTTAGGGTTAGGGTTAGGGTCCGGGTTTGGGTTAGGGTTAGGTTTAGGGTTAGGGTACGGGTTAGGGTTAGGTTTAGGGTACGGGTTAGGGTTAGGGTTAGTGTTAGGGTACGGGTTAGGGTTAGGGTTAGGGTTATGTTTAGGGTACGGGTTAGATTTAGGGTTAGGGTTAGGGTCCGGGTTTGGGTTAGGGTTAGGTTTAGGGTTAGGGTACGGGTTAGGGTTAGGTTTAGGGTACGGGTTAGGGTTAGGGTTAGTGTTAGGGTACGGTTTAGGGTTAGGCTTAGGGTACGTGTTAGGGTTAGGGTACGGTTTAGGGTTAGGTTTAGGGTTAGGGTTAGGGTACGGTTTAGGGTTAGGGTTAGGGTACGGTTTAGGGTTAGGGTTAGGGTACGGGTTAGGGTTAGGGTTAGGGTTAGTGTTAGGGTACGGGTTAGATATAGGGTTAGGGTTAGGGTTAGGGTTAGGGGTTAGGGGTTAGAGTTAGGGTTAGTCTTAGGGTTAGGTTACGGGTTAGGGTACGGGTTAGGGTTAGGGTATGGGTTAATTTTAGGGTTAGTGTTAGGGTTATGTTTAGGGTACGGGTTAGGGTTAGGGTTAGGTTACTGGTTAGGGTTAGGGTACGGGTTAGGGTTAGGGTGATGGTACGGGTTAGGGTTAGGGTTAGGGTACTGGTTAGGGTTAGGGTTAGGTTTAGGGTACGGGTTAGTGTTAGGGTTAGGGTTAGGATTAGGGTTAGGTGTTAGGGGTTAGGGTTAGGGTTAGGGTTAGTGTTAGGGTTAGGGTACGGGTTAGGGTACGGGTTAAGGTTAGGGTACGGGTTAGTGTTAGGGTTAGGGTTAGGGTTAGGGTTAGGGTACGGGTTAGGGTTAGGGTTGGGGTTAGTGTATGGGTTAGGTTTAGGGTACGGGTTAGGGTACGGGTTAGGGTACGGGTCAGGGTTAGGGTTAGGGTTAGGGTACGGGTTAGGGTTAGGGTTAAGTTTAGGGTTAGGGTACGGGTTAGGGTTAGGGTACGGGTTAGGGTATGGGTTAGGGTTAGGGTTAGGGTACGGGTTAGGGTTAGAATTCTGGTTAGCGTTAGGGTTAGTGTTAGGGTACGGGTTAGGGTTAGGGTACGGGTTAGGTTACTGGTTAGGGTTAGGGTTAGGGTTAGGGTTAGGGTACGGGTTAGGGTTAGGGTGATGGTACGGGTTAGTGTTAGGGTTAGGGTACTGGTTAGGGTTAGGGTTAGGGTTAGGGTATGGGTTAGGGTTAGCTTTAGGGTTAGGGTACGGATTAGGGTTAGGGTTAGGTGTTAGGGTTAGGGTATGGGTTAGGGTTAGGGTTAGGGTTAGGGTACGGGTTAGGGTTAGGGTACGGTTTACGGTTAGGTTTAGGGTACGGGTTAGGGTTAGGGTACGGTTTAGGGTTAGGTTTAGGGTTAGGGTTAGGGTACGGTTTAGGGTTAGGGTTAGGGTTAGGGTACGGGTTAGGGTTAGGGTACGGGTTAGGGTTAGGCTTAGGGTACGGGTTAGGGTTAGGGTACGGTTTAGGGTTAGGTTTAGGGTTAGGGTTAGGATTCGGTTTAGGGTTAGGGTTAGTGTACGGTTTAGGGTTAGGGTTAGGTTTAGGGTTAGGGTACGGGTTAGATTTAGGGATAGGGTTAGGTTTAGAGTTAGGGGTTAGGGGTTAGTGTTAGGGTTAGGGTTAGGGTTAGGGTTAGGTTACGGTTTAGGGTACGGGTTAGTGTTAGGGTACGGGTTAATTTTATGGTTAGGCTTAGGGTTATGTTTAGGGTACTGGTTAGGGTTAGGATTAGGGTACTGGTTAGGGTTAGGGTCCGGGTTAGGGTACGGGTTAGGGTTAGGGTTAGGGTTAGGGTTAGGGTTAGGGTTAGGAAAGGGTTAGGGTTAGGGTTTGGGTACGGGTTAGGGTTAGGGTTAGTGTTAGGGTTAGGTTACGGGTTAGGGTTAGGGTACGGGTTAGGGTTAGTGTTAGGGTTAGGGTACGGGTTAGGGTTAGGGTTAGGGGTTAGGGTTAGGTTACGGTTTATGGTAAGGTTTAGGGTTAGGGTTAGGGTTAGGGTACGGGTTACGGTTAGGGTTAGGGTTAGTGTTAGGGTAAAGGTACGGGTAAGGGTTTTGGTTAGGGTTAGGGTTAGGGGTTAGGGTTAGAGTTAGGGTTAGGGTTAGGGTTAGGGTACGGGTTAGAGTTAGTGTTAGGGTTAGGGTTAGGGTTAGGGTTAGGGTACGTGTTAGGGTTAGGTTTAGGGTTACGGTACGGGTTAGGGTTAGGGTACGGGTTACGGTATGGGTTAGGGTATGTGTTAGGGTTAGGGTTAGTGTTAGGGTTAGGTTTAGGGTTAGGGTACGGGTTAGGGTTAGGGTACGGGTTAGGGTTAGGGTACGGGTTAGGGTATGGGTTAGGGTTAGGGTACGGGTTAGGGTTACGGTAATGGTTAGGGTTAAGGTTAGTGTTAGGGTACGGGTTAGGGTTAGGGTACGGGTTAGGTTACGGGTTAGGGTTAGGGTTAGGGTTAGGGTACTGGTTAGGGTTAGGGTACGGGTTAGGGTTAGGGTGATGGTACGGGTTAGGGTTAGGGTTAGGGTACTGGTTAGGGTTAGGGTTAGGGTTAGGGTACGGGTTAGTTTTAGGGTTAGGGTTAGGATTAGGGTTAGGGGTTAGGGGTTAGGGTTAGGGTTAGGGTTAGTGTTAGGGTTAGGTTACGGGTTAGGGTACGGGTTAAGGTTAGGGTACGGGTTAGTGTTAGGGTTAGGGTTAGGGTTAGGGTTAGGGTACGGGTTAGGGTTAGGGTTGGGGTTAGGTTATGTGTTAGGGTTAGGGTACGGGTTAGGGTACGGGTTAGGGTACGGGTCAGGGTTAGGGTTAGGGTTAGGGTACGGGTTAGGGTTAGGTTTAGGTTTAGGGTTAGGGTACGGGTTAGGGTTAGGGTACGGGTTAGGGTTAGGGTACGGGTTAGGGTATGGGTTAGGGTTAGGGTTAGGGTACGGGTTAGGGTTAGGGTACTGGTTATGTTTAGGGTTAGTGTTAGGGTACGGGTTAGGGTTAGGGTACGGGTTAGGTTACGGGTTAGGGTTAGGGTTAGGGTTAGGGTACGGGTTAGGGTTAGGGTGATGGTACGGGTTAGTGTTAGGGTTAGGCTACTGGTTAGGGTTAGGGTTAGGGTTAGGGTACGGGTTAGGTTTAGCTTTAGGGTTAGGGTACGGATTAGGGTTAGGGTTAGGTGTTAGGGTTAGGGTATGGGTTAGGGGTAGGGTTAGGGTTAGGTTTAGGGTTAGGGTACGGATTAGGGTTAGGGTTAGGGTTAGTGTTAGGGTTAATGTACGGGTTAGGGTTAGGGTTAGGATTAGGGTAGGGTTAGGGGTTAGGGGCTAGGGATAGGGTTAGGGTGAGGGTACAGGTTAGGGTTAGTGTTAGGGTTAGGGTTAGTGTACGGGTTAGGTTTAGGGTTAGGGTACGGGTTAGGGTTAGGGTTACGGGTAGGGTTAGGGTTAGGGTACGGGTTAGGTTTAGGGTTACGTTTAGGGTTAGGGTACGGGTTAGGGTTAGGGTTAGTGTTAGGGTTAATGTACGGGTTAGGGTTAGGGTTAGGTTACTGGTTAGGGTTAGGTGTAGGGTTAGGTTACGTGTTAGGGTTAGGGTTAGGGTTAGGGTTAGGTTTAGAGGTTAGGGTTAGGGTTAGGTTTAGGGTTAGTATAGGGTATGGGTTACGGTACGGGTTAGGGTTAGGGTTAGGTTTAGGGTTAGGGTACGGGTTAGGGTTAGGGTACGGGTTAGATTTAGGGTTAGGTTTAGGGTTAGGGTTAGGGGTTAGGGGTTAGGATTAGGGTTAGCGTTATGGTACGTGTTAGTGTACGGGTTAGGGTTAGGGTACGGGTTAATTTTAGGGTTAGGGTTAGGGTTAGGTTTAGAGTACGGGTTAGGGTTAGGGTTAGGGTTAGGTTTAGGGTTAGGAAAGGGTTAGGGTTAGGGTTAGGGTACGTGTCAGGGTTAGGGTTAGGGTTAGGGTACGGGTTAGGTTTAGGGTACGGGTTAGGGTTAGGGTACGGGTTAAGGTACGGGTTAGGGTTAGGTACTGGAACGGGTTAGGGTTAGGGTTAGGGTTAGGGTATGGGTTAATTTTAGGGTTAGTGTTAGGGTTAGGTTTAGAGTACGGGTTAGGGTTAGGGTTAGGGTTAGGTTTAGGGTTAGGGTACGGGTTAGGGTTAGGGTTAGGGTTAGGGTACGGGTTAGGGTACTTTTTAGGGTTAGGGTTAGTGTTAGGGTTAAGGTACGGGTTAGGGTTAGTGTTATGGTAGGGGTTAGGGGTTAGGGTTAGGGTTAGGGTTAGGATTAGGCTTAGGGTACGGTTTAGGGTTAGTGTTAGAGTTAGGGTAGGGTTAGGGTACGGGTTATGTTTAGGTTTAGGGTTAGGGTTAGGGTACGGGTTAGGGTACGGGTTAGGTTTAGGGTTAGGGTTAGGGTTAGGTTAAGGGTACGGGTTAGGGTTAGGTTTAGGGTTATGTTTAGGGTACGGGTTAGGTTTAGGGTTAGGCTTAGGGTACGTGTTTGGGTTAGGGTTAGGGTTAGGGTTAGGGTACGGGTTAGGGTTAGGTTTAGGGTACGGGTTAGGGTTAGGGTTAGTGTGAGGTTACGGGTTAGGTTTCGGGTTAGGGTTAGGGTATGGGTTAGGGTTAGGGTACGGTTTAGGGTTAGGCTTAGGATACGGGTTAGGGTTAGGGTACGGTTTAGGGTTAGGTTTAGTGTTAGGGTACGGTTTAGGGTTAGGGTTAGGTTTAGGGTACGGGTTAGGGTTAGGGTACGGGTTAGGGTTAGGCTTAGGGTACGGGTTAGGGTTAGGGTACGGTTTAGGGTTAGGTTTAGGGTTAGGGTTAGGGTACGGTTTAGGGTTAGGGTTAGGGTACGGGTTAGGTTTAGGGTTAGGGTTAGGGTTAGGGTACGGGTTAGATTTAGGGTTAGGGTTAGGGTTAGGTTTAGGGGTTAGGGGTTAGAGTTAGGGTTAGGGTTAGGGTTAGGTTACGGGTTAGGGTACGGGTTAGGGTTAGGGTACGGGTTAATTTTAGGGTTAGTGTTAGGGTTATGTTTAGGGTACGGGTTAGGGTTAGGGTTAGGGTACTGGTTAGGGTTAGGGTACGGGTTAGGGTTAGGGTGATGGTACGGGTTAGGGTTAGGGTTAGGGTACTGGTTAGTGTTAGGGTTAGGGTTAGGGTACGGGTTAGTGTTAGGGTTAGGGTTAGGATTAGGGTTAGGGGTTAGGGGTTAGGGTTAGGGTTAGGGTTAGTGTTAGGGTTAGGGTACGGGTTAGGGTACGGGTTAAGGTTAGGGTACGGGTTAGTGTTAGTGTTAGGGTTAGGGTTAGGGTTAGGGTACGGGTTAGGTTACGGGTTAGGGTTAGGTTAGGGTTAGGGTTAGGGTACGGGTTAGGGTTAGGGTGATGCTACGGGTTAGTGTTAGGGTTAGGGTACTGGTTAGGTTTAGGGTTAGGGTTAGGGTACGGGTTAGGTTTAGCTTTAGGGTTAGGGTACGGAAATGGTTAGGGTTAGGTGTTAGGGTTAGGGTATGGGTTAGGGGTAGGGTTAGGGTTAGGTTTAGGGTTAGGGTACGGATTAGGGTTAGGGTTAGGGTTAGTGTTAGGGTTAATGTACGGGTTAGGGTTAGGGTTAGGATTAGGGTAGGGTTAGGGGTTAGGGGCTAGGGCTAGGGTTAGGGTGAGGGTACGGGTTAGGGTTAGGGTTAGGGTTTGGGTTAGGGTTAGTGTACGGGTTAGGTTTAGGGTTAGGGTACGGGTTAGGGTTAGGGTTACGGGTAGGGTTAGTGTTAGGGTACGGGTTAGGGTTAGGGTTAGGTTTAGGGTTAGGGTACGGGTTAGGGTTAGGGTTAGTGTTAGGGCTAATGTACGGGTTAGGGTTAGGGTTAGGTTACTGGTTAGGGTTAGGTTTAGGTTTAGGTTACGTGTTAGGGTTAGGGTTATGTTTAGAGGTTAGGGTTAGGGTTAGGTTTAGGGTTAGGATTAGGGTATGGGTTAGGGTACGGGTTAGTGTTAGGGTTAGGGTTAGGGTTAGGGTTAAGGTACGGGTTAGGGTTAGGGTACGGGTTAGGGTTAGGGTTAGGGTACGTGTTAGGGTTAGGGTACGGTTTAGGGTTAGGTTTAGGGTTAGGGTTAGGGTACGGGTTAGGGTTAGGGTTAGGGTACGGGTTAGGGTTGTTAGGGTTAGGGTTAGGGTTAGGGTTAGGGTTAGGGTTAGGGTACGGGTTAGATTTAGGGTTAGGTTTAGGGTTAGGGTTAGGGGTTAGGGGTGAGGGTGAGGGTTAGGGTTAGTGTACGGGTTAGGGTACGGGTTAGTTTTAGGGTACGGGTTAATTTTAGGGTTAGGGTTAGGGTTAGGTTTAGGGTACGGGTTAGGGTAAGGGTTAGTGTTAGGGTACGGGTTAAGTTTAGCGTCCGGGTTAGGGTACGGGTTAGGGTACGGTTTAGGGTACGGGTTAGGGTTAGAATTAGGGTTAGGGTTAGTGTTAGGGTTAGGGTACGGGTTAGATTTAGGGTTAGGTTTAGGGTTAGGGTTAGGGGTTAGGGGTTAGGGTTAGGGTTAGGGTTATGGTACGTGTTAGGGTACGGGTTAGGGTTAGGGTACGGGTTAGGGTTAGGCTTAGGGTACGGGTTAGGGTTAGGGTACGGTTTAGGGTTAGGTTTAGGGTTAGGGTTAGGGTACGGTTTAGGGTTAGGGTTAGGTTTAGGGTACGGGTTAGTGTTAGGGTACGGGTTAGGGTTAGGCTTAGTGTACGGGTTAGGGTTAGGGTACGGTTTAGGGTTAGGTTTAGGGTTAGGGTTATGGTACGGTTTAGGGTTAGGGTTAGTGTACGGGTTAGGGTTAGGGTTAGGGTTAGGGTTAGGGTACGGGTTAGATTTAGGGTTAGGGTTAGGGTTAGGTTTAGCGGTTAGGGGTTAGAGTTAGGGTTAGGGTTAGGGTTAGGTTACGGGTTAGGGTACGGGTTAGGGTTAGGGTACGGGTTAATTTTAGGGTTAGTGTTAGGGTTATGTTTAGGGTACGGGATAGGGTTAGGGTTAGGGTACTGGTTAGGGTTAGGGTACGGGTTAGGGTTAGCGTGATGGTACGGGTTAGGGTTAGGGTTAGGGTACTGGTTAGGGTTAGGGTTAGGGTTAGGGTACGGTTTAGTGTTAGGGTAAGGGTTAGGATTAGGGTTAGGGGTTAGGGTTTAGGGTTAGGGTTAGGGTTAGTGTTAGGGTTAGGGTACGGGATACGGTACGGGTTAAGGTTAGGGTACGGGTTAGTGTTAGGGTTAGGGTTAGGGTTAGGGTTAGGGTACGGGTTAGGGTTAGGGTTGGGGTTAGGGTATGGGTTAGGTTTAGGGTACGGGTTAGGGTAGGGGTTAGGGTACGGGTCAGGGTTAGGGTTAGGGTTAGGGTACGGGTTAGGGTTAGGGTTAGGTTTAGGGTTAGGGTACGGGTTAGGGTTAGGGTACGGGTTAGGGTTAGGGTACGGGTTAGGGTATGGGTTAGGGTTAGGGTTAGGGTACGGGTTATAGTTAGGGTACTGGTTAGCGTTAGGGTTAGTGTTAGGGTACGGGTTAGGGTTAGGGTACGGGTTAGGTTACGGGTTAGGGTTAGGGTTAGGGTTAGGGTTAGGGTTCGGGTTAGGGTTAGGGTTAGGGTTAGGGTTTGGTTTAGGGTTAGGGTTAGGGTTTGGTTTAGGGTTAAGGTTAGGGTTAGGGTTAGGGTTCGGGTTAGGGTTAGGGTTAAGGTTCGGGTTAGGGTTAGGGTTAGGGTTAGGGTTCGGGTTAGGGTTAGGGTTAGGGTTAGGGTTAGGGTTCGGGTTAGGGTTAGGGTTAGGGTTAGGGTTAGGTGTTACGTTAGGGTTACCGTTCGGGTTAGGGTTAGGGTTAGGGTTCGGATTAGGGTTAGGGGTAGGGTTCGGGTTAGGGTTCGGGTTCGGTTTAGGGTTAGGGTTAGGGTTAGGGTTCGGGTTAGGGTTAGGGTTAGGGTTAGGGTTAGGGGGTACGTTAGGGTTACCGTTCGGGTTAGGGTTAGGGTTAGGGTTAGGGTTAGTGTTAGGTTTAGGGTTAGGGTTCGGGTTAGGGTTTGGGTTAGGATTAGGGTTAGGGTTCGGGTTAGGGTTTGGGTTAGGGTTCGGGGTAGGGTTCGGGTTCGGGTTAGGGTTAGGGTTTAGTGTTCAGGTTAGGGTTAGGGTTAGGGTTCGGGTTAGGGTTCAGGTTAGGGTTAGGGTTAGTGTTCGGTTTAGGGTTAGGGTTAGGGTTCGGGTTCGGGTTAGGGTTAGGGTTCGGGTTAGGTTTAGGGTTAGGGTTCGGGTTAGGGTTAGGGTTCGGGTTAGGGTTAGGGTTAGGGTTAGGGTTCGGATTAGGGTTAGGGTTAAGGTTAGGGTTAGGGTATGTGTTAGGGTTCGGGTTAGGGGTCGGGTTAGGGTTAGGGTTAGGGTTCGGGTTAGGGTTAGGGTTAGGGTTAGGGTTCGGGTTAGGGTTAGAGTTCATGTTAGGCTTAGGTTTAGGGTTCGGGTTAGGTTTAGGGTTAGGGTTCGGTTTAGGGTTAGGGTTAGGGTTAGGGTTAGGGATAGAGTTCGGGTTAGGGTTAGGGTTAGGGTTAGGGTTAGGGTTAGGGTTCGGATAAGGGTTAGGATTAGGGTTCGGGTTAGGGTTCGGGTTCGGGTTACAGTTAGGATTAGTGTTCGAGTTAGGGTTAGGGTCATGGTTAGGGTCCGGGTTAGGGTTCGAGTTAGGGTTAGGGTTAGTTTTCGGGTTAGGGTTAGGGTTAGGGTTCGGGTCAGGGTTCGGGTTAGGGTTAGGGTTAGGGTTAGGTTTAGGCTTATGTTTCGGGTTAGAGTTAGGGTTCAGGTTAAGATTCGGGTTAGGGTTACCGTTCGGGTTAGGGTTAGGGTTCGGGTTAGGGTTAGGGTTAGAGTTCGGGTTAGGGTTAGGGTTAGGGTTAGGGTTAGGGTTAGGGTTCGGATAAGGGTTAGGGTTAGGGTTCGTGTTAGGGTTCGGGTTCGGGTTAGGGTTAGGATTAGTGTTCGGGTTAGGGTTAGGGTTAGGGTTAGGGTCCGGGTTAGGGTTCGGGTTAGGGTTCGGGTTAGTGTTCGGGTTAGGTTTAGGGTTAGGGTTCGGGTTAGGGTTCGGGTTAGGTTTAGGGTTAGGGTTCGGGTTAGGGTTCCGGTTAGGGTTCGGGTTAGGGTTAGGGTTAGGTTTCGGGTTCGGGTTAGGTTTCGGGTTAGGGTTAGGGTTATGGTTAGGATTAGGGTTCGGGTTAGGGTTCGGGTTAGGGTTCGGTTAGGGTTAGGGTTCGGGTGAGGGTTAGGTTCAGGGTTAGAGTTAGGGTTAGGGTTAGGGTTCGGGTTAGGGTTAGGGTTAGCGTTAGGTTTAGGGTTAGGGTTCGGGTTAGGTTTAGGTTTAGGGTTCGGGTTAGGGTTCGGGTTAGGGTTAGGGTTCGGGTTAGGGTTCGGGTTAGGGTTCGGGTTAGGGTTCGGGTTAGGGTTAGGGTTAGGTTTCGGGTTCGGGTTAGGTTTCAGGTTAGGGTTAGGGTTATGGTTAGGATTAGGGTTCGGGTTAGGTTTCGGGTTAGGGTTCGGTTAGGGTTAGGGTTCGGGTGAGGGTTAGGTTCAGTGTTAGAGTTAGGGTTAGGGTTAGGGTTCGTGTTAGGGTTAGGGTTAGCGTTAGGGTTAGGGTTAGGGTTCGGGTTAGGTTTAGGTTTAGGGTTCGGGTTAGGGTTCGGG
>JAVLSZ010000043.1:1227500-1230000 GCA_032313775.1 Urocyon cinereoargenteus | reverse complement strand
GGTTCGAGTTAGGGATAGGGTTAGGGTTAGGGTAGGGTTCGGGTTAGGGTTAGGGTTAGGGTTCCGGTTAGGGTTAGGGTTAGGGTTAGGGTTAGGGTAAGGTTTTAGAGTTAGAGTTAGGGTTAGGGTTAGGGTTAGGGGTTAGGGTTAGGGTTAGGGTTAGTGTTATGGTTCGGGTTAGCGTTAGGTTTCGGATTAGGGTTAGGGTTAGGTTTAGGGTTAGGGTTAGGGTTCGGGTTAGGGTTTGGGTTAGGGTTCGGGTTAGGTTTAGGGTTAGGGTTCGGGTTAGGGTTCGGGTTAGGGTTCGGGTTAGGTTTAGGGTTAGGGTTTGGGTTAGGGTTAGGGTTAGGGTTAGTGTTCGGGTTAGGGTTCGGGTTAGGGTTAGGGTTAGGATTCGGGTTAGGTTTAGGGTTAGGTTTCGGGTTAGGGTTAGGGTTAGGTTTCGGGTTAGGGTTAGGGGTTAGTGATAGGGTTAGGGTTAGGGTTCAGGTTAGGGTTCGGGTTATGGTTAGGGTTAGGTTTCGGTTTAGGGTTAGGTATCGGGTCAGGTTTCGGGTTAGGGTTAGGATTCGGGTAAGGGGTTAGGGTTTGGGTTAGGGTTAGGTTTCGGGTAAGGGGTTATGGTTCGGGTTCGGGTTAGGGTTAGTGTTAGGGTTCTGGTTAAGGTTAGGGTTAGGGTTCGGGTTAGGGTTAGGTTTAGGGTTACGGTTCGGGTTAGGGTTAGGGTTAGGGTTAGTGTTCGGGTTCGGGTTAGGGTTAGGGTTCGGGTTAGGTTTCGGAATAGTGTTAGGGTTAGGGTTCGGGTTAGGGTTCGGTTCGGGTTAGGGTTTGGGTTCGGGTTCGGTTTAGGGTTAGGATTAGGGTTAGTGTTCGGGTTCGGGTTAGGGTTAGGGTTAGGGTTCGGGTTAGGGTTAGGGTTAGGTTTAGGGTTAGTGGTAGGGTTCGGGTTAGGGTTCGGGTTAGGGTTAGGTTTAGGGTTCGGGTTAGGGTTCGGGTGAGGGTTCGGGTTAGGGTTAGGGTTAGGGTTAGGGTTAGGGTTCCGGTTAGGGTTAGGGTTCGGTTTAGGGTTAGGGTTAGGGTTCGGGTTAGGGTTAGGTTTCGGGTTAGGGTTAGGGTTCGGGTTAGGGGTTAGTGTTAGGGTTCGGGTTAGGGTTAGGGTTAGGGTTAGGGTTCATGTTAGGGTTAGGGTTCGGGTTAGGGTTAGGGTTCGGTTTAGGGTTAGGGTTAGGGTTTGGGTTCGGGTTTGGGTTAGGGTTAGGGTTAGTGTTAGGTTTAGGGTTCGGGTTCGGGTTAGGGTTAGGGGTTAGGGTTCGGGTTCGGGTTAGGGTTAGGGTTAGGTTTCGGGTGAGGGTTAGGGGTTAGTGTTAGGGTTAGGGTTAGGGTTAGGGTTCGGATTAGGGTTCGGTTAGGGTTAGGGTTAGGGTTCGGGTTAGGGTTAGGTTTAGGGTTAGGGTTAGGGTTAGGGTTTGGGTTAGGGTTAGGGTTAGGGTTCAGGTTAAGGTTCGGGTTAGGTTTAGGTTTAGGGTTAGTGTTCGGTTTAGGGTTAGGGTTAGGGTTAGGTTTCGGGTTAGGGTTAGGATTCGGGTTCGGGTTAGGGTTAGGGTTAGGGTTAGGGTTCGGGTTCGGATTAGGGTTAGGGTTAGGGTTCGGGTTAGGGTTCGGGTTCGGGTTAGGGTTAGGATTAGGGTTAGGTTTCGGGTTAGGGTTAGGGTTAGGGTTAGGGTTATGGTTCGGGTTAGGGTTCGGGTTAGGGTTAGGGTTATGGTTCCAGTTAGGGTTAGCGTTAGGGTTCGGGTTAGGGTTCGGGTTAGGGTTAGCTTAGGGTTCGGGTTAGGGTTCAGGTTAGGGTTCGGGTTAGGGTTAGGGTTAGGGTTAGGGTTCAGGTTAGGGTGAGGGTTCGGGTTAGGGTTAGGTTTAGGGTTAGGTTTAGGGTTCGGGTTAGGGATCGGTTTAGGGTTCGGGTTATGGTTAGGGTTCGGGTGAGGGTTAGGTTTAGGGTTAGAGTTAGGGTTAGGGTTAGGGTTCGGGTTCGGGTTAGGGTTAGGGTTCGGGTTAGGGTTCGGGTTCGGGTTAGGGTTAGGGGTTAGTGTTCAGGTTAGGGTTAGGGTTAGGGTTCGGTTTAGGGTTCGGGTTAGGGTTAGGGTTAGTGGTCCGGTTAGGTTTAGGGTTAAGGTTCGGGTTCGGGTTAGGGTCAGGGTTCGGGTTAGGTTTAGGGTTAGGGTTCGGGTTAGGGTTAGGGTTCGGGTTAGGTTTAGGGTTAGGGTTCGGGTTAGGGTTAGGGTTCGGGTTAGGGTTAGTGTTAGGTTTAGGGTTCGGGTTAGGGTTAGGGTTCGGGTTAGGGTTAGGTTTAGGGTTCGGGTTAGGTTTAGGGTTAGGGTTCGGGTTAGGGTTAGGGTTAGGGTTAGGGTTAGGGTTAGGGTTAGGGTTTGGGTTAGGGTTAGGATTAGGGTTAGTGTTCGGTTTAGGGTTCGGGTTAGGGTTAGGGTTAGGATTCGGGTTA
>JAVLSZ010000043.1:1107500-1225000 GCA_032313775.1 Urocyon cinereoargenteus | reverse complement strand
GGGTTCGGGCTAGGGTCAGTGTTAGGGTTCGGGTTAGGGTTAGGGTTAGGGTTAGGGTTCATGTTAGGGTTAGGGTTCGGGTTAGGGTTAGGGTTCGGGTTAGGGTTAGGGTTAGGGTTCGGGTTCGGGTTCGGGATAGGGTTAGGGTTCGGGTTAGGGTTAGGTTTCGGGTTAGGGTTAGGGTTCGGGTTAGGGTTAGTGTTAGGGTTCGGGTTAGGTTTAGGCTTCTGGTTAGGGTTAGGGTTAGGGTTCGGGTTCGGGTTCGGGTTAGGTTTAGGGTTAGGTTTCGGTTTAGGGTTAGGGTTCGGTTTAGGGTTAGGTTTCGGGTTAGGGTTAGGGTTCGGGCTAGGGGTTAGTGTTAGGGTTCGGGTTAGGGTTAGGGTTAGGGTTAGGGTTCATGTTAGGGTTAGAGTTCGGGTTAGGGTTAGGGTTCGGGTTAGGATTATGGTTAGGGTTTTGGTTCGGGTTTGGGTTAGGGCTAGGGTTAGGGTTAGGTTTAGGGTTCGGGTTCAGGTTATGGTTAGGGGTTAGGGTTCGGGTTCGCGTTAGGTTTAGGGTTAGGTTTCGGGTGAGGGTTAGGGGTTATTGTTTGGGTTAGGGTTAGGGTTAGGGTTAAGGTTAGGGTTCGGATTAGGGTTCGGTTAGGGTTAGGGTTAGGGTTCGGGTTAGGGTTAGGGTTAGGGTTAGGGTTAGGGTTAGGGTTAGGGTTTGGGTTAGGGTTAGGGTTAGGGTTCAGGTTAAGGTTCGGGTTAGGTTTAGGTTTAGGTTTAGGGTTCGGGTTAGGGTTAGGGTTAGAGTTAGGTTTCGGGTTAGGGTTAGGTTTCGGGTTCGGGTTAGGGTTAGGGTTAGGGTTAGGGTTCGGATTCGGATTAGGGTTAGGGTTAGGGTTCGGGTTAGGTTTCGGGTTCGGGTTAGGGTTAGGGTTAGGGTTAGGGTTCGGTTTAGGGTTAGGGTTAGGGTTAGGGTTATGGTTCGGGTTAGGGTTCGGGTTAGGGTTAGGGTTATGGTTCCAGTTAGGGTTAGCGTTAGGGTTCGGGGTAGGTTTCGGGTTAGGGTTAGCTGAGGGTTCGGGTGAGGGTTCGGGTTAGGGTTCGGGTTAGGGTTAGGGTTAGGGTTAGGGTTCGGGTTAGGGTGAGGGTTCGGGTTAGGGTTAGGTTTAGGGTTAGGTTTAGGTTTCGGGTTAGGGATCGGTTTAGGGATCGGGTTAGGGTTAGGGTTCGGGTGAGGGTTAGGTTTAGGGTTAGAGTTAGGGTTAGGGTTAGGGTTCGGGTTAGGGTTAGGGTTAGGGTTCGGGTTAGGGTTCGGGTTCGGGTTAGGGTTAGGGGTTAGTGTTCAGGTTAGGGTTAGGTTAGGGTTCGGGTTAGGGTTCTGGTTAGGGTTAGGGTTAGTGTTCCGGTTAGGTTTTGGGTTAGGGTTCGGGTTCGGGTTAGGGTCAGGGTTCGGGTTAGGTTTAAGGTTAGGGTTCGGGTTAGGGTTAGGGTTTGGTTAGGTTTAGTGTTAGGGTTCGGGTTAGGGTTAGGGTTCGGGTTAGGGTTAGTGTTAGGGTTAGGGTTCGGGATAGGGTCCGGGTTCGGGTTACGGTTAGGTTTAGGGTTCGGGTTAGGTTTAGGGTTAGGGTTCGGGTTAGGGTTTGGTTAGGGTTAGGGTTCGGGTTAGGGTTAGGGTTAGGGTTCGGGTTAGGGTTAGGGTTAGGGTTCGGGTTAGGTTTAGGCTTCGGGTTAGGGTTAGGGTTAGGTTCGGGTTCGGGTTCGGGTTAGGTTTATGGTTAGGTTTCGGGTTAGGGTTAGGGTTCGGGTTAGGGTTCGGGTTCGGGTTAGGGTTAGGGGTTAGTGTTCAGGTTAGGGTTAGGGTTAGGGTTCGGGTTAGGGTTCGGGTTAGGGTTAGGGTTAGTGTTCCGGGTAGGTTTAGGGTTAGGGTTCGGTTTCGGGTTAGGGTCAGGGTTCGGGTTAGGTTTAGGGTTAGGGTTCGGGTTAGGGTTAGGGTTCGGGTTAGGTTTAGGGTTAGGGTTCGGGTTAGGGTTAGGGTTCGGGTTAGGGTTAGTGTTAGGGTTAGGCTTCGGGTTAGGGTTAGGGTTCGGGTTAGGATTAGGTTTAGGGTTCGGGTTAGGTTTAGGGTTAGGGTTCGGGTTAGGGTTAGTGTTAGGGTTAGGGTTAGGGTTCGGGTTAGGGTTAGGGTTAGGGTTCGGTTTAGGGTTAGGTTAGGGTTTGGGTTAGGGTTAGGATTAGGTTTAGTGTTCGGGTTAGGTTTAGGGTTAGGGTTCGGGTTAGGGTTCGGGTTCGGGTTAGGCTTAGGACTAGGGTTCGGATTAGGGTTCGGGTTCGGGTTAGGCTTTGGACTAGGGTTCGGGTTAGGGTTTGGGTTAGGGTTCGGGTTAGGGTTATGGTTAGGTTTAGGGTTAAGGTTCGGGTTAGGGTTCGGGTTAGGGTTAGGGTTAGGGTTCGGTGTAGGGTTAGGGTTTGGGTTCGGGTTAGGGTTCGAGTTAGGGTTAGGGTTTTGGTTAGGATTAGGGTTCGGGTTAGGGTTCGGGTTAGGGACCGGTTTAGGGTTCGGTTTAGGGTTAAGGTTCGGGTGAGGGTTATGTTTAGGGTTAGAGTTAGGGTTAGGGTTAGGGTTCGTGTTAGGGTTAGGGTTCGGGTTCGGGTTAGGGTTCGGGTTCGGGTTAGGGTTAGGGGTTAGTGTTCAGGTTAGGGTTAGGGTTAGGGTTCGGGTTAGGGTTCGGGTTAGGTTTAGGGTTAGTGTTCCGGTTAGGTTTAGGGTTAGGGTTCGGGTTCGGGTTAGGGTCAGGGTTCGGGTTAGGTTTAGGGTTAGGGTTCGGGTTAGGGTTAGGGTTCGGGTTAGGTTTAGGGTTAGGGTTCGGGTTAGGGTTAGGGTTCGGGTTAGGGTTAGTGTTAGGGTTAGGGTTCGGGTTAGGGTTAGGGTTCGGGTTAGGGTTAGTTTTAGGGTTCGTGTTAGGTTTAGGTTTAGGGTTCGGGTTAGGGTTAGGGTTAGGGTTAGGGTTCTGGTTAGGGTTAGGGTTAGGGTTCGGGTTAGGGTTAGGGTTTGGGTTAGGGTTAGGATTAGGGTTAGTGTTCGGGTTAGGGTTCGGGTTAGGGTTAGGGTTAGGATTCGGGTTAGGTTTAGGGTTAGGGTTCGGGTTAGGGTTAGGGTTCGGGTTCGGGTTAGGTTTAGGGTTCGGGTTAGGTTTAGGGTTAGGGTTCGGGTTAGGGTTAGATTTCGGGTTAGGGTTAGGGTTAGGGTTCGGGTTAAGGTTAGGGTTAGGGTTCGGGTTCGGGTTAGGGTTCGGGTTCGGGTTAGGGTTCGGGTTAGGGTAGGGTTAGGGTTCGGGTTAGGGTTAGGGTTCGGGTTCGGGTTCGGGTTAGGGTTAGGGTTCGGGTTAGAGTTAGGGTTCGGGTTAGGGTTAGCGTTAGGGTTCGGGTTAGGGTTAGGGTTAGGGTTCGGGTTAGGTTTAGGCTTCGGGTTAGGGTTAGGGTTAGGGTTCGGGTTCGGTTTCGGGTTAGGTTTAGGGTTAGGTTTCGGGTTAGGGTTAGGGTTCGAGTTAGGGTTCGGGTTCGGGTTAGGTTTAGGGGTTAGTGTTCAGGTTAGGGTTAGGATTAGGGTTCGGGTTAGGGTTCGGGTTAGGGTTAGGGTTAGTGTTCCGGTTAGGTTTAGTGTTAGGGTTCGGGTTCGGGGTAGGGTCAGGTTTCGGGTTAGGTTTAGGGTTAGGGTTCGGGTTAGGGTTAGGGTTCGGGTTAGGTTTAGTGTTAGGGTTCGGGTTAGGGTTAGGGTTCGGGTTAGGGTTAGTGTTAGGGTTAGAGTTCGGGTTAGGGTTAGGGTTCGTATTAGGGTTAGGTTTAGGGTTCGGGTTAGGTATAGGGTTAGGGTTCGTGTTAGGGTTAGGGTTAGGGTTAGGGTTAGGTTTCGGGTTAGGGTTAGGTTTAGGGATCGGGTTAGGGTTAGGGTTAGTGTTTGGGTTAGGGTTAGGATTAGGGTTAGTGTTCGGGTTAGGGTTCGGGTTAGGGTTAGGGTTAGGATTCGGTTTAGGTTTAGGGTTAGGGTTCGGGTTAGGGTTAGGGTTCGGGTTCGGGTTAGGTTTAGGGTTCGGGTTAGGGTTAGGGTTCGGGTTAGGGTTAGGGTTCGGGTTAGGGTTAGGGTTAGGGTTCGGGTTAGGTTTAGGGTTAGGTTTCGGGTTCGGGTTAGGGTTCGGGTTCGGGTTAGGGTTCGGGTTAGGGTAGGGTTAGGGTTCGGGTTAGGGTTAGGGTTCGAGTTCGGGTTCGGGTTAGGGTTAGGGTTCGGGTTAGGGTTAGGGTTCGGGTTAGGGTTAGGGTTAGGGTTCGGGTTAGGGATAGGGTTAGGGTTCGGTTTAGGTTTAGGCTTCTGGTTAGGGTTAGGGTTAGGGTTCGGGTTCGGGTTCGGGTTAGGTTTAGGGTTAGGTTTCGGGTTAGGGTTAGGGTTCGGGTTAGGGTTAGGTTTCGGGTTAGGGTTTGGGTTCAGGCTAGGGGTTAGTGTTAGGGTTCGGGTTAGGTTTAGGGTTAGGGTTAGGGTTCATGTTAGGGTTAGGGTTCGGGTTAGGGTTAGGGTTCAGGTTAGGGTTAGGGTTAGGGTTTGGGTTCGGGTTTGGGTTAGGGTTTGGGTTAGGTTTAGGTTTCGGGTTCGGGTTAGGTTTAGGGGTTAGGGTTCGGGTTCGCGTTAGGGTTAGGGTTAGGTTTCGGGTGAGGGTTAGGGGTTAGTGTTAGGGTTATGGTTAGGGTTAGGGTTAGGGTTCGGATTAGGGTTCGGTTAGGGTTAGGGTTAGGGTTCGGGTTAGGGTTAGGGTTAGGGTTAGGGTTAGGGTTAGGGTTAGGGTTTGGGTTAGGGTTAGGGTTCAGGTTAAGGTTCGGGTTAGGTTTAGGTTTAGGGTTAGGGTTCGGGTTAGGGTTAGGGTTAGGGTTAGGTTTCGGGTTAGGGTTAGGTTTCGGGTTCGGGTTAGGGTTAGGGTTAGGGTTAGGGTTCGGGTTCGGATTAGGGTTAGGGTTAGGGTTCGGGTTAGGTTTCGGGTTCGCGTTAGGGTTAGGGTTAGGGTTAGGTTTCGGGTTAGGGTTAAGGTTAGGGTTAGGGTTATGTTTCGGGTTAGGGTTCGGGTTAGGGTTAGGGTTATGGTTCCAGTTAGGGTTAGCGTTAGGGTTCGGGTTAGGGTTCGGGTTAGGGTTAGCTTAGGGTTCGGTTTAGGGTTCGGGTTAGGGTTCGGGTTAGGATTAGGGTTAGGGTTAGGGTTCGGGTTAGGGTGAGGGTTCGGGTTAGGGTTAGGTTTAGGGTTAGGTTTAGGGTTCGGGTTAGGGATCGGTTTAGGGTTCGGGTTAGGGTTAGGGTTCGTGTGAGGGTTAGGTTTAGGGTTAGAGTTAGGGTTAGGGTTAGGGTTCGGGTTAGGGTTAGGGTTAGGGTTCGGGTTAGGGTTCGGGTTCGGGTTAGGGTAAGGGGTTAGTGTTCAGGTTAGGTTTAGGTTAGGGTTCGGGTTAGGGTTCGGGTTAGGGTTAGGGTTAGTGTTCCGGTTAGGTTTAGGGTTAGGGTTCGGGTTCGGGTTAGGGTCAGGGTTCGGGTTAGGTTTAGGGTTAGGGTTCGGGTTAGGGTTAGGTTTCGGGTTAGGTTTAGGGTTAGGGTTCGGGTTAGGGTTAGGGTTCGGGTTAGGGTTAGTGTTAGGGTTAGGGTTCGGGTTAGGGTTAAGGTTCGGGTTAGGGTTAAGTTTAGGGTTCGGGTTAGGTTTAGGGTTAGGGTTCGGGTTAGGGTTAGGGTTAGGGTTAGGTTTAGGGTTCGGGTTAGGGTTAGGGTTAGGGTTCGGGTTAGGGTTAGGGTTAGGGTTTGGGTTAGGGTTAGGATTAGGGTTAGTGTTCGGGTTAGGGTTCTGGTTAGGGTTAGGGTTATGATTTGGGTTAGGTTTAGGTTTAGGGTTCGGGTTAGGGTTAGGGTTCGGGTTCGGTTTAGGTTTAGGGTTCGGGTTAGGGTTAGGGTTAGGGTTCGGGTTAGGGTTAGGTTTCGGGTTAGGGTTAGGGTTAGGGTTCGGGTTAGGGTTAGGGTTAGGGTTCGGGTTCGGGTTAGGGTTCGGGTTCGGGTTAGGTTTCGGGTTAGGGTAGGGTTAGGATTCGGTTTAGGGTTAGGGTTCGGGTTCGCGTTCGGGTTAGGGTTAGGGTTCGGGTTAGGGTTCGGGTTCGGGTTAGGTTTAGGGTTAGGGTTCGGGTTAGGGTTAGGGTTAGGGTTCGGGTTAGGTTTAGGCTTCGGGTTAGGGTTAGGGTTAGGGTTCGTGTTCGGGTTTGGGTTAGGTTTAGGGTTAGGTTTCGGGTTAGGGTTAGGGTTCGGGTTAGGGTTCGGGTTCGGGTTAGGGTTAGGGGTTAGTGTTCAAGTTAGGGTTAGGGTTAGGGTTCGGGTTAGGGTTCGGGTTAGGGTTAGGGTTAGTTTTCCGGTTAGGTTTAGGGTTAGGGTTCGGGTTCGGGTTAGGGTCAGGGTTCGTGTTAGGTTTAGGGTTAGGGTTCGGGTTAGGGTTAGGGTTCGGGTTAGGTTTAGGGTTAGGGTTCGGGTTAGGGTTAGGGTTCGGGTTAGGGTTAGTGTTAGGGTTAGGGTTCGGGTTAGGGTTAGGGTTCGGGTTAGGGTTAGGTTTAGGGTTCGGGTTAGGTTTAGGGTTAGGGTTCGGGTTAGGGTTAGGGTTAGGGTTATGGTTAGGGTTCGGGTTAGGGTTAGGGTTAGGGTTCGGGTTAGGGTTAGGTTAGGGTTTAGGTTAGGGTTAGGATTAGGGTTAGTGTTAGGGTTAGGGTTCGGGTTAGGGTTAGGGTTAGGATTCGGGTTAGGTTTAGGGTTAGGGTTCGGGTTAGGGTTAGGGTTCGGGTTCGGGTTAGGTTTAGGGTTCGGGTTAGGGTTAGGGTTAGGGTTCGGGTTAGGGTTAGGTTTCGGTTTAGGGTTAGGGTTAGGGTTCGGGTCAGGGTTAGGGTTAGGTATCGGGTTCGGGTTAGGGTTCGGGTTCGGGTTAGGGTTCGGGTTAGGGTAGGGTTAGGGTTCGGGTTAGGGTTAGGGTTCGGGTTCGGGTTCGGGTTAGGGTTAGGGTTCGGGTTAGGGTTAGGGTTCGGGTTAGGGTTAGGGTTAGGGTTCGGGTTAGGGTTAGGGTTAGGGTTCGGGTTAGGTTTAGGCTTCTGGTTAGGGTTAGGGTTAGGGTTCGGGTTCGGGTTCGGGTTAGGTTTAGGGTTAGGTTTCGGGTTAGGGTTAGGGTTCGGGTTAGGGTTAGGGTTCGGGTTAGTATTAGGGTTAGGGTTAGGGGTTAGGTTTAGGGTTAGGGTTCGGGTTCGGGTTAGGGTTAGGTTTAGGGTTAGGGGTTAGGGTTAGGGTTCGGGTTAGGGTTATGGTTAGGGTTAGTGTTCGGGTTAGGGTTAGGGTTATGGTTCGGGTTAGGGTTAGGTTTAGGGTTAGGGTTAGGGTTCGGTTTAGGGTTAGGGTTAGGGTTCGGGTTTGGGATCGGGTTAGGGTTCGGGTTAGGGTTAGGGTTCGGGTTAGGGTTCGGGTTAGGGTTCGGGTTAGGTTTGGGGTTAGGGTTAGTGTTCGGGTACGTGTTAGGCTTACGGTTCGGGTTAGGTTTTGGAATAGGGTTAGGTTTAGGGTTCGGGTTACGGTTCGGGTTAGGGTTCGGGTTAGGGTTCGGGTTAGGTTTCGGGTCCGGGTCGGGTTAGGGTTAGGGTTAGGGTTCGGGTTAGGGTTTGGTTTAGGGTTCGGGTTAGGGTTTGGGTTAGGGTTAGGGTTAGAGGTAGGGTTCGGGTTAGGGTTTGGGTTAGGGTTAGGGTTAGGGTTCGGGTTAGTGTTCAGGTTAGGGTTCGGGTTAGGTTTAGGGTTAGGGTTAGGGTTAGGTTTCGGGTTAGGGTTAGGTTTCGGGTTAGGGTTAGGTTTAGGGTTCGGGTTAGGGTTAGGGTTCGGGTTAGGGTTAGGTTTCCGGTTAGGGGTTAGGGTTAAGTTCAGGTTAGGGTTAGGGTTAGGGTTACGGTTCATGTTAGGGATAGGGTTCGTGTTAGGGTTAGGGTTAGGGTTCAGGTTAGGGTTAGGGTTCGGGTTAGGCTTAGGGTTAGGTTTAGGGTTCGGGTTCGGGTTAGGGTTAGGTGTTAGGGTTCGGGTTCGGGTTAGGTTTAGGGTTAGGTTTCGGGTTCGGGTTAGGGTTAGGGTTGGGGTTCGGGATAGGGTTCGGGTTAGGGTTCGGGTTAGGGTTAGGGTTAGTGTTAGGGTTCGGGTTCGGGATTAGGGTTAGGGTTAGGGTTCGGGTTAGGGTTAGGGTTCGGGTTAGGGTTAGGGTTAGGCTTCGGGTTCGGGTTAGGGTTAGGGTTAAGTTTCGGGTTCGGGTTAGGGTTCGGGTTAGGGTTAGGGTTCGAGTTAGGGTTCGGGTTAGGGTTTGGTTTAGAGTTAGGGTTAGGGTTAGGGTTCTGGTTCGGGTTAGGGTTCGGGTTCGTGTTGGGTTCGGTTTAGGGTTAGGGTTAGGGTTAGGGTTCGGGTTAGGGTTAGGGTTCGGGATAGGGTTAGGGTTAGGTTTCGGGTTAGGGTTAGGGTAAAGGGTTAGGGTTAGGGTCGAGTTAGAGTTCGGGTTAGGGTTCTGGTTAGGTTTAGGGTTAGGGTTAGGTTTCGGGTTAGGGTTCGAGTTAGGGTTCGTGTTAGGGTTAGGGTTAGGGTTCGGGTTAGGATTAGGGTTAAGGTTCGGGTTAGGTTTAGGGTTTGGTTTAGGTTAAGGGGTTAGGGTTAGGGTTAGGGTTAGGGTTAGGGATCGGGTTAGGGATAGGTTTAGGGTTAGGGTTAGGGTTCGGGTTAGGGTTAGGGTTAGGGTTCGGGTTCGGGTTCGGGTTAGGGTTAGGGTTCGGGTTAGGGTTAGGTTTCGTGTTAGGTTTAGGGTTAGGGTTCGGTTAGGGTTAGGGTTAGGGTTCGGGTTAGGGTTAGGCCTCGGGTTAGGGTTAGGGTTAGTGTTCGGGTTCGGGTTCCGGTTAGGTTTAGGGTTAGTTTTCGGGTTAGGGTTAGGGTTCGGGTTAGGGTTAGGGTTCGGGTTAGGGTTAGGGTTAGGGTTAGGGGTTAGGGTTAGGGTTAGGGTTCGGGTTCGGGTTAGGGTTAGGGTTAGGGTTAGCGGTTAGGGTTAGGGTTCGGGTTAGGGTTAGGGTTAGTGTTAGGGTTCGGGTTATGGTTAGGGTTAGGGTTCGGGTTCGGGTTAGGGTTAGGGTTAGTGTTAACGTTCGGTTTAGAGTTAGGGTTAGGGTTCGGGTTTGGGATCGGTTTAGGGTTCGGGTTAGGGTTCGGGTTAGGGTTAGGGTTCGGGTTAGGGTTCGGGTTAGGTTTCGGGTTAGGTTTGGGGTTAGGGTTAGTGTTCGGGTTCGTGTTAGGCTTAGGGTTCGGGTTAGGTTTCGGAATAGGGTTAGTTTTAGGGTTCGGGTTACGGTTCAGGTTAGGGTTCGGGTTAGGGTTCGGGTTAGGGTTCGGGTTAGGGTTTGGGTTAGGGTTCGGGTTAGGGTTTGGGTTAGGGTTAGCGTTAGGGCTAGGGTTCGGGTTATGGTTTGGGTTAGGTTTAAGGTTAGGGTTCGGGTTAGGGTTCAGGTTAGGGTTCGGGTTAGGGTTAGGGTTAGGGTTAGGGTTAGGGTTCGGGTTAGGTTTAGGTGTCGGGTTATGTTTAGGGTTAGGGTTCGGGTTAGGGTTAGGGTTCGGGTTAGGTTTAGGGTTCGGGTTAGGGGTTAGGGTTACGGTTCGGGTTAGGGTTAGGGTTAGGGTTAGGGTTCATGTTAGGGTTAGGGTTCGGGTTAGGGTTAGGGTTAGGGTTCGTGTTAGGGTTAGGGTTCGGGTTAGGGTTAGGGTTAGGGTTAGGTTTAGGATTCGATTTCGGGTTAGGGTTAGGTGTTAGGGTTCGGGATCGGGTTAGGGTTAGGGTTAGGTTTCGGGTTAGGGTTAGGGGTTAGTGTTAGGGTTAGGGTTAGGGTTAGGGTTAGGGTTCGGATTAGGGTTCGGTTAGGGTTAGGGTTAGGGTTCGGGTTAGGTTTAGGGTTATGGCAAGGGTTAGGGATAGGGTTCGGGTTAGGGTTAGGGTTAGGGTTCAGGTTAAGGTTCGGGTTAGGGTTATGGTTAGGGTTAGGGTTCGGGTTAGGGTTAGGGTTCGGGTTCGGGTTAGGTTTCGGGTTCGGGGTAGGTTTAGGGTTAGGGTTAGGGTTAGGGTTAGGTTTAGGGTTCGCGTTAGGGTTCGGTTAGGGGTCGGGTTAGGGTTTGGTTTAGGGTTCGGGTTAGGGTTAGGGTTAGGGTTAGAGTTCGGGTTAGGGTTAGGGTTCGGTTTAGGGTTAGGGTTAGGGTTCGGGTTCGGGTTCGGGTTAGGGATAGGGTTCGGGATCGGGTTAGGTTTAGAGTTCGGGTTAGGGTTCGGGTTAGGGTTAGGATTAGGGTTCGGGTTAGGGTTCGGTTTAGGGTTAGGATTCGGGTAAGGGGTTATGGTTCGGGTTCGGGTTAGGGTTAGTGTTAGGGTTCCGGTTAAGTTTAGGGTTAGGGTTCGGGTTAGGGTTAGGGTTAGGGTTAGGGTTCGGGTTAGGGTTAGGGTTAGGGTTCGGGTTAGGGTTCGGGTTAGGGTTAGGGTTAGGGTTAGGGTTCCGGTTAGGGTTAGGGTTCAGTTTAGGGTTAGGTTTAGGGTTAGGGTTAGGGTTAGGGTTAGGGTTCGGATTAGGGTTAGGGGTAGGGTTAGGGTTAGGGTTCGGGTTAGGGTTAGGGTTAGGGTTAGGGTTAGGGTTAGGGTTAGTGTTAGGGTTAGGGTTCGGGTTAGGGTTAGGGTTCGGGTTAGGGTTAGGGTTTGGGTTAGGATTCGGGTTAGGGTTAGGGTTCGGGTTAGGGTTAGGGTTCGGGTTAGAGTTAGGGTTAGTGTTAGTGTTAGGGTTCAGGTTAGGGTTCGGGTTCGGGTTACGGTTAGGGTTAGGGTTAGGGTTCGGTTTCGGGTTAGTGTTAGGGTTAGGGTTAGGGTTAGGGTCAGGGTTCGGGTTAGGGTTCGGGTTCGGGTTCGGGTTATGGTTAGGGTTAGGGTTCGGGTTAGGTTTAGGGTTAGCGTTAGGGGTTAGGGTTAGGGTAGGGTTCGGGTTAGGGTTAGGGTTACGGTTAGGGTTAGGTTTCGGGTTAGGGTTAGGGTTGGGTTCGGGTTAGGGTTAGGCTTAGGGTTATGGTTAGGGTTAGGGTTAGGGTTCCGGATAGGGTTACGGTTAGTGTTGGGGTTCGGGTTAGGGTTAGGGTTCGGGTTAGGGTTAGGGTTCTGGTTAGGGTTAGGCTTAGTGTTAGGGTTAGGGTTAGGGTTAGGGTTCGGGTTCGGTTTAGGGTTAGTGTTAGTTATAGGGTCCTGGTTCTGGTCAGGGTTCGGGTTCGGGTTAGGGTTAGGTTTCCAGTTCGGGTTAGGGTTAGTGTTAGGGTTAGGTTTCGGGTTAGGGTTAGGGTTCGTGTTAGGGTTCGGGTTAGGGTTAGGATTCGGGTAAGGTGTTATGGTTCAGGTTCGGGTTAGGGTTAGTGTTAAGGTTCCGGTTAAGGTTAGGGTTACGGCTCAGGTTAGGGTTAGGGTTAGGGTTCGGGTTAGGGTTATGGTTAGTGTTCGGGTTAGGGTTAGGGTTAGGGTTAGGGTTAGGGTTAGGGTTCGGGTTAGGGTTGGGGTTAGGGTTCGGGTTAGGGTTAGGGTTAGGGTTCGAGTTAGGGTTAGGGTTAGGGTTCGGTTTCGGGTTAGGGTTAGTGTTAGGGTTAGGGTTCGGGTTAGGGTTAGTGTTCGGGTTAGGGTTAGGGTTCGGATTCGTGTTAGGGTTAGTGTTAGGGTTAGTGTTCATGTTAGGGTTAGGGTTCGGGTTAGGTTTAGGGTTCGGGTTCGTGTTAGGGTTAGGGTTAGGGTTAGGGTTAGGGTTAGGGGTTAGGGTTAGGGTTACCGTTCAGGTTAGGGTTAGGGTTAGGGTTCGGGTTAGGGTTAGGGTTCGGGTTCGGGTTAGGGTTAGGGTTCCGGTTCTGGTTAGGGTTAGTGTTAGGGTTAGGGTTGGGGTTAGGGTTAGGGTTCGGGTTAGGGTTAGGGTCTGGTTCGGGTTAGGGTTAGAGTTTTGTTTAGGTTTCGGTTTAGGGTAAGGGTTCGGGTTAGGGTTAGGGTTCGGGTTAGGGTTAGCGTTAGTGTTAGGGTTAGGGTTCGGGTTAGGGTTAGGGTTCGTGTTCGGGTTACGGTTAGGGCTAGGGTTAGGGTTCGGGTTCGGGTTAGGGTTCGGGTTAGGGTTAGGTTTAGTGTTATGGTTAGGGTTCGGTTTAGGGTTAGAGTTAGGGTTAGGGTTCGGGTTCGGGTTAGGTTTCGGGTTCGGGTAAGGTTAGGGTTAGGGTTCGGGTTATGGTTAGGGTTCCGGTTAGGGTTAGGGTTAGGGTTCGTTTTCGGGTTAGGGTTAGGGTTCGGGTTATGGTTAGGGTTCCGGTTAGGGTTAGGGTTAGGGTTCGTTTTCGGGTTAGGGTTAGGGTTCGGGTTATTGTTAGTGTTCGAGTTAGGGTTAGGGTTCGGGTTAGGGTTAAGGTTAGGGCTAGGGTTAGGGTGCGGGTTCGGGTTAGGGTTCGGGTTAGGGTTAGGTTTAGTGTTATGGTTAGGGTTCGGTTTAGGGTTAGAGTTAGGGTTAGGGTTCGGGTTCGGGTTAGGTTTCGGGTTCGGGTAAGGTTAGGGTTCGGGTTCGGTTTAGGGTTAGTGTTAGGGTTAGGGTTAGGGTTAGGGTTCGTGTTAGGGTTAGGTTTAGGGTTAGGGTTCGGTTTAGGGTTAGGGTTTGGGTTAGGGTTATGGTTAGGGTTCGGGTTCGGGTTAAGGTTAGGGTTCGGGATCGGGTTAGGGTTAGGGTTCGTGTTAGGGCTCGGATTAGGGTTAGGGTTAGGGTTCGGGTTCGGGGTTAGGGTTAGGGTTAGGGTTCGGGTTAGGGTTCGGGTAAGGGTTCGGGTTAGGGTTCGGGTTAGGGTTAGGGTTCGGGTAAGGGTTCGGGTTATGGTTAGGGTTAGGATTAGGGTTAGTGTTCGGGTTCGGGTTAGCGTTAGGGTTAGGGTTCGGGTTAGGGTTAGGGTTCGGGTTCGGGTTAGGGTTAGGGTTAGGGTTCGGGTTCGGGTTAGGGTTAGGATTCGGGTAAGGTGTTATGGTTCGGGTTCGGGTTAGGGTTAGTGTTAGCGTTCCGGTTAAGGTTAGGGTTACGGTTCGGGTTAGGGTTAGGGTTAGGGTTCGGGTTAGGGTTAGGGTTAGTGTTCGGGATAGGGTTCGGGTTAGGGTTAAGGTTAGGGTTAGGGTTAGGGTTCCGGTTAGGTTTAGGGTTCGGGTTAGGGTTAGGGTTCGGGTTAGGGTTCGGATTAGGGTTAGGGATAGGGTTCGGGTTAGGGTTCGGGTACGGGTTAGGGTTAGGGTTAGGGTTAGGGTTAGGGTTCGGGTTCGGGTTAGGGTTAGGGTTAGGGTTAGGGGTTAGGGTTAGGGTTACCGTTCGGGTTATGGTTAGGGTTAGGGTTAGGGTTCGGGTTAGGGTTAGGGTTAGGGTTCGGGTTAGGGTTAGGTTTAGGGTTCGGGTTCGGGTTAGGGTTAGTGTTAGGGTTAGGGTTCGGGTTAGGGTTAGGGTTCGGGTTAGGGTTAGGTTTCGGGTTCGTGTTAGGGTTAGGGTTAGGGTTAGGGTTCGGGTTAGGGTTAGGGTTCGGGTTAGGGTTAGGGTTCGGGTTCGGGTTAGGGTTAGGGTTAGGGTTAGGGTTAGGGTTAGGGGTTAGGGTTAGGGTTACCGTTCGGGTTAGGGTTAGGGTTTGGGTTCGGATTAGGGTTCGGATTAGGGTTAGGGTTAGGGTTCGGGTTAGGGTTCGGGTTCGGGTTAGGGTTAGGGTTAGGGTTAGTGTTAGGGTTCGGGTTAGGGTTAGGGTTAGGGTTCGGGTTAGGGTTAGGGTTCGGGTTCGGGTTAGGGTTAGGGTTAGGGTTCGTGTTCGGGTTAGGGTTAGGGTTCCGGTTAATGTTACGGTTAGGTTTCGGGTTAGGGTTAGGTTTAGGGTTCGGGTTCGGGTTAGGGTTCGGGTTCGGGTTAGGGTTAGGGTTCGGGTTAGGGTTAGGGTTCTGGTTCGGGTTAGGGTTAGAGTTTTGTTTAGGTTTCGGTTTAGGGTAAGGGTTCGGGTTAGGGTTAGGGTTCGGGTTAGGGTTAGCGTTAGTGTTAGGGTTAGGGTTCGGGTTAGGGTTAGGGTTCGGGTTAGGGTTAGCGTTAGTGTTAGGGTTAGGGTTTGGGTTAGGGTTAGGGTTCGGGTTCGGGTTACGGTTAGGGTTAGGGTTAGGTTTCGGTTTCGGGTTAGTGTTAGGGTTAGGGTTAGGGTTAGGGTCAGGGTTCGGTTAGGGTTAGGGTTACGGTTCGGGTTCGGGTTAGGGTTAGGTTTAGGGTTCGGGTTATGGTTAGGGTTAGGGTTAGGGTTAGTGTTCGTGTTCGGGTTAGCGTTAGGGTTAGGGTTCGGGTTAGGGTTAGGGTTCGGGTTAGGTTTCGGGTAAGGGTTCATGTTAGGGTTAGGGTTTGGGTTAGCGTTAGGGTTCGGGTTATGGTTAGGGTTCCGGTTAGGGTTAGGATTAGGGTTCGTTTTCGGGTTAGGGTTAGGGTTCGGGTTATGTTAGTGTTCGAGATAGGGTTAGGGTTCGGGTTAGGTTTAAGGTTAGGGGTAGGGTTAGGGTTCGGTTTCGGGTTAGGGTTCGGGTTAGGGTTAGGGTTAGTGTTATGGTTAGGGTTAGGGTTAGGGTTCGGGTTCGGTTTAGGGTTAGTCTTAGGGTTAGGGTTAGGGTTAGGGTTCGTGTTAGGGTTTGGTTTAGGGTTAGGGTTCGGGTTAGGGTTAGGGTTCGGGTAGGGTTATAGTTAGGGTTCGGGTTCGGGTTATGGTTAGGGTTCGGGATCGGGTTAGGGTTAGGGTTCGGTTTAGTGTTCGGGTTAGGGTTAGGTTTAGGGTTCGGTTTCGGGGTTAGGGTTAGGGTTAGGGTTCGTGTTAGAGTTCGGGTTAGGGTTCGGGTTAGGGTTCGTGTTAGGGTTAGGGTTCGGGTAAGGGTTCGGGTTATGGTTAGGGTTAGGGTTAGGGTTAGTGTTCGGGTTCGGGTTAGCGTTAGGGTTAGGGTTCGGGTTAGGTTTAGGGTTCGGGTTCGGGTTAGGGTTAGGGTTAGGGTTAGGGTTCGGGTTAGGGTTAGGATTCGGGTAAGGTGTTATGGTTCGGGTTCGGGTTAGGGTTAGTGTTAGGGTTCCGGTTAAGGTTAGGGTAACGGTTCGGGTTAGGGTTAGGGTTAGGGTTCGGGTTAGGGTTAGGGTTAGTGTTCGGGTTAGGTTTCGGATTAGGGTTAGGGTTAGGGTTAGGGTTAGGGTTCCGGTTAGGTTTAGGGTTCGGGTTAGGGTTAAGGTTCGGGTTAGGGTTCGGATTAGGGTTAGGGATAGTGTTCGGGTTAGGGTTCGGGTTCGGGTTGGGGTTAGGGTTAGGGTTAGGGTTAGGGTTCGGGTTAGGGTTAGGGTTAGGGTTAGGGGTTAGGGTTAGTGTTACCGTTCGGGTTATGGTTAGGGTTAGGTTTAGGGTTCGGGTTAGGGTTAGGGTTAGGGTTCGGGTTAGGGTTAGGGTTAGGGTTCGGGTTCGGGTTAGGGTTAGTGTTAGGGTTAGGGTTCGGGTTAGGGTTAGGGTTCGGGTTAGGGTTAGGGTTCGGGTTCGTGTTAGGGTTAGGGTTAGGGTTAGGGTTCGGGTTTGGGTTAGGGTTCGGGTTAGGGTTAGGGTTCGGGTTCAGGTTAGGGTTAGGGTTAGGGTTAGGGTTAGGGTTAGGGGTTAGGGTTAGGGTTACCGTTCGGGTTAGGGTTAGGGTTAGGGTTCGAATTAGGGTTCGGATTAGGGTTAGGGGTAGTGTTCGGGTTAGGGTTCGGGTTCGTGTTAGGGTTAGGGTTAGGGTTAGGGTTCGGGTTAGGGTTAGGGTTCGGGTTAGGGTTAGGGTTCGGGTTCGGGTTAGGGTTAGTGTTAGGGTTAGGGTTCGGGTTAGGGTTAGTGTTCGGGTTAGGGTTAGGGTTCGGGTTCGTGTTAGGGTTAGGGTTAGGGTTAGGGTTCGGGTTAGGGTTAGGTTTCGGGTTAGGGTTAGGGTTCTGGTTCGGGTTAGGGTTAGGGTTAGGGTTAGTGTTAGGGTTAGGGGTAGGGTTCGGGTTAGGGTTCGGTTTCGGGTTAGGTTTAGGGTTAGGATTAGGTTTAGGGTTCGGGTTAGGGTTAGGGTTAGGGTTAGGGTTAGGGGTTAGGGTTAGGGTTACCGTTCGGGTTAGGGTTAGGGTTCGGGTTAGGATTAGGGTTAGGGTTCGGGTTAGGGTTAGGGTTAGGATTCGGGTTAGGGTTAGGGTTAGGGTTAGGGTTAGGGTTCGGGTTAGGGTTAGGGTTAGGGTTCGGGTTAGGGTTAGGGTTCGGTTTAGGGTTAGGTTTAGGGTTCGGGTTCGGGTTAGGGTTAGGGTTCCTGTTAAGGTTACGGTTAGGGTTCCGGTTAGGGTTAGGGTTAGGGTTCGGGTTCGGGTTAGGGTTAGTGTTAGGGTTAGGGTTCGAGTTAGGTTTAGGGTTCGGGTTAGGGTTAGGGTTCTGGTTCGGGTTAGGGTTAGAGTTTTGTTTAAGTTTCGGTTTAGGGTAAGGGTTCGGGTTAGGGTTAGGGTTCGTGTTAGGGTTAGGGTTAGTGTTAGGGTTAGGGTTCGGGTTAGGGTTAGGGTTCGGGTTCGGGTTACAGTTAGGGTTAGGGTTAGGTTTCGGTTTCGGGTTAGTGTTAGGGTTAGGGTTAGGGTTAGGGTCAGGGTTCGGGTTAGGGTTAGGGTTACGGTTAGGGTTCGGGTTAGGGTTAGGTTTAGGGTTCGGGTTAGGGTTCGGGTTAGGGTTCGGGTTATGGTTAGGGTTAGGGTTAGGGTTAGTGTTCGGGTCCGGGTTAGCGTTAGGGTTAGGGTTTGGGTTAGGGTTAGGGTTCTGGTTAGGTTTCGGGTTAGGGTTCGTGTTAGGGTTAGGGTTTGGGTTAGGGTTAGGGTTCGGGTTATGGTTAGGGTTCCGGTTAGGGTTAGGGTTAGGGTTCGGTTTCGGGTTAGGGTTAGGGTTCGGGTTAGTGTTAGTGTTCGAGTTAGGGTTAGGGTTCGGGTTAGGGTTAAGGTTAGGGCTAGGGTTAGGGTTCGGGTTCGGGTTAGGGTTCGGGTTAGTGTTAGGGTTAGTGTTATGGTTAGGGTTAGGGTTAGGGTTCGGGTTCGGTTTAGGGTTAGTGTTAGGTTTAGGGTTCGGGTTCGGTTTAGGTTTCGGGTTCGGGTTAGGGTTAGGGTTCGGGTTCGGTTTAGGGTTAGTTTTAGGGTTAGGGTTCGGGTTAGGGTTAGGGTTCGGGTTAGGGGTAGGGTTCGTGTTCGGGTTAGGGTTAGGGTTAGGGTTCGGGTTAGGTTTCCGGTTAGGGTTAGGGGTAGGGTTCGGGTTAGGGTTCGGGTTCGGGTTAGGGTTAGGATTAGGGTTAGGTTTAGGGTTCGGGTTAGGGTTAGGGTTAGGGTTAGGGTTAGGGGTTAGGGTTAGGGTTACCGTTCGGGTTAGGGTTAGGGTTAGGGTTAGGGTTAGAGTTAGGTTTCGGGTTAGGGTTAGGGTTAGGATTCGGGTTAGGGTTAGGGTTAGGGTTAGCGTTAGGGTTAGGGTTCGGTTTAGGGTTAGGGTTAGGGTTCGGGTTAGGGTTCGGGTTAGGGTTAGGTTTAGGGTTCGGGATCGGGTTAGGGTTAGGGTTCCGGTTAAGGTTACGGTTAGGGTTCGGGTTAGGGTTAGGGTTCGGGTTCGGTTTAGGGTTAGTGTTAGGGTTAGGGTTCGGGTTAGGGTTAGGGTTCGGGTTAGGTTTAGGGTTCTGTTTCGGGTTAGGGTTAGAGTTTGGTTTAGGTTTCGGTTTAGGGTAAGGGTTCGGGTTAGGGTTAGGGTTCGGGTTAGGGTTAGGGTTAGTGTTAGGGTTAGGGTTCGGGTTAGGGTTAGGGTTCGGGTTCGGGTTACGGTTAGGGTTAGGGTTTAGGTTTCGGTTTCGGGTTAGTGTTAGGGTTAGGGTTAGGGTTAGGGTCAGGGTTCGGGTTAGGGTTAGGGTTACGGTTAGGGTTCGGGTTAGGGTTAGGTTTAGGGTTCGGGTTAGGGTTCGGGTTAGGGTTCGGGTTAGGGTTCGGGTTAGGGTTAGGGTTCGTGTAAGGTTTCGGGTTATGGTTAGGGTTAGGGTTAGGGTTAGTGTTCGGGTTCGGGTTAGCGTTAGGGTTAGGGTTCGGGTTAGGGTTAGGGTTCGGTTTAGGTTTCGGGTTAGGGTTCGTGTTAGGGTTAGGGTATGGGTTAGGGTTAGGGATCGGGTTATGGTTAGGGTTCCGGTTAGGGTTAGGTTAGCGTTCCGTTTCGGGTTAGGGTTAGGGTTCGGGTTAGTGTTAGTGTTCGAGTTAGGGTTAGGGTTCGGGTTAGGGTTAAGGTTAGGGCTAGGGTTAGGGTTCGGGTTCGGGTTAGGGTTCGTGTTAGGGTTAGGGTTCGGTTTCGGGTTAGGTTTCGGGTTCGGGTTAGGGTTAGGGTTCGGGTTCGGTTTAGGGTTAGTGTTAGGTTTAGGGTTCGGGTTAGGGTTAGGGTTCGGGTTAGGGGTAGGGTTCGTGTTCGGGTTAGGGTTAGGGTTCGGGTTAGGTTTAGGGTTCGGGTTCGTGTTAGGGTTAGGGTTAGGGTTAGGGTTAGGGTTAGGGGTAGGGTTCGGGTTAGGGTTCGGGTTCTGGTTAGGTTTAGGGTTAGGGTTAGGGTTAGGGTTCGGGTTAGGGTTAGGGTTAGGGTTAGGGGTTAGGGTTAGGGTTACCGTTCGGGTTAGGGTTAGGGTAAGGGTTCGGGTTAGGGTTAGGGTTCGGGTTCGGGTTAGGGTTAGGGTTCCAGTTCTGGTTAGGGTTAGTGTTAGGGTTAGGGTTGGGGTTAGGGTTAGGGTTCGGGTTAGGGTTAGGGTTCTGGTTCGGGTTAGGGTTAGAGTTTTGTTTAGGTTTCGGTTTAGGGTAAGGGTTCGGGTTAGGGTTAGGGTTCGGGTTAGGGTTAGGGTTCGGGTTAGGTTTCGGGTTAGGGTTCGTGTTAGGGTTAGGGTTTGGGTTAGGGTTAGGGTTCGGGTTATGGTTAGGGTTCCGGTTAGGGTTAGGGTTAGGGTTCGTTTTCGGGTTAGGGTTAGGTTTCGGGTTATTGTTAGTGTTCGAGTTAGGGTTAGGGTTCGGGTTAGGGTTAAGGTTAGGGCTAGGGTTAGGGTTCGGGTTCGGGTTAGGGTTCGGGTTAGGGTTAGGTTTAGTGTTATGGTTAGGGTTAGGGTTAGGGTTCGGGTTCGGTTTAGGGTTAGAGTTAGGGTTAGGGTTCGGGTTCGGGTTAGGTTTCGGGTTCGGGTAAGGTTAGGGTTCGGGTTCGGTTTAGGGTTAGTGTTAGGGTTAGGGTTAGGTTAGGGTTCGTGTTAGGGTTAGGTTTAGGGTTAGGGTTCGGTTTAGGGTTAGGGTTCGGGTTAGGGTTATGGTTAGGGTTCGGGTTCGGGTTAAGGTTAGGGTTCGGGATCGGGTTAGGGTTAGGGTTCGTGTTAGGGCTCGGATTAGGGTTAGGGTTAGGGTTCGGGTTCGGGGTTAGGGTTAGGGTTAGGGTTCGGGTTAGGGTTCGGGTTAGGGTTCGGGTTAGGGTTCGGGTTAGGTTTAGGGTTCGGGTAAGGGTTCGGGTTATGGTTAGGGTTAGGATTAGGGTTAGTGTTCGGGTTTGGGTTAGCGTTAGGGTTAGGGTTCGGGTTAGGGTTAGGGTTCGGGTTCGGGTTAGGGTTAGGGTTAGGGTTTTGGTTCGGGTTAGGGTTAGGATTCGGGTAAGGTGTTATGGTTCGGGTTCGGGTAAGGGTTAGTGTTAGGGTTCCGGTTAAGGTTAGGGTTACGGTTCGGGTTAGGGTTAGGGTTAGGGTTCGGGTTAGGGTTAGAGTTAGTGTTCGGGATAGGGTTCGGGTTAGGGTTAAGGTTAGGGTTAGGGTTAGGGTTCCGGTTAGGTTTAGGGTTCGGGTTAGGGTTAGGGTTCGGGTTAGGGTTCGGATTAGGGTTAGGGATAGGGTTCGGGTTAGGGTTCGGGTACGGGTTAGGGTTAGGGTTACGGTTAGGGTTAGGGTTCGGGTTCGGGTTAGGGTTAGGGTTAGGGTTAGGTTTAGGGGTTAGGGTTAGGGTTAGCGTTCGGGTTATGGTTAGGGTTAGGGTTAGGGTTCGGGTTAGGGTTAGGGTTAGGGTTCGGGTTAGGGTTAGGTTTAGGGTTCGGGTTCGGGTTAGGGTTAGTGTTAGGGTTAGGGTTCGGGTTAGGGTTAGGGTTCGGGTTAGGGTTAGGTTTCGGGTTCGTGTTAGGGTTAGGGTTAGGGTTAGGGTTCGGGTTCGGGTTAGGGTTAGGGTTAGGGTTAGGGTTAGGGTTAGGGGTTAGGGTTAGGGTTACCGTTCGGGTAAGGGTTAGGGTTTGGGTTCGGATTAGGGTTCGGATTAGGGTTAGGGTTAGGTTTCGTGTTAGGGTTCGGGTTCGGGTTAGGGTTAGGTTTAGGGTTAGTGTTAGGGTTCGGGTTAGGGTTAGGGTTAGGTTCGGGTTAGGGTTAGGGTTAGGGTTCGGGTTAGGGTTAGGGTTAGGGTTCGGGTTCGGGTTAGGGTTAGGGTTCCGGTTAATGTTACGGTTAGGGTTCGGGTTAGGGTTAGGTTTAGGGTTCGGGTTCGGGTTAGGGTTAGTGTTAGGGTTAGGGTTCGGGTTAGGGTTAGGGTTCGGTTTAGGGTTAGGGTTCTGGTTCGGGTTAGGGTTAGAGTTTTGTTTAGGTTTCGGTTTAGGGTAAGGGTTCGGGTTAGGGTTAGGGTTCGGGTTAGGGTTAGCGTTAGTGTTAGGGTTAGGGTTCGGGTTAGGGTTAGGGTTCGGGTTAGGGTTAGCGTTAGTGTTAGGGTTAGGGTTCGGGTTAGGGTTAGGGTTCGGGTTCGGGTTACGGTTAGGGTTAGGGTTAGGTTTCGGTTTCGGGTTAGTGTTAGGGTTAGGGTTAGGGTTAGGGTCAGGGTTCGGTTAGGGTTAGTGTTACGGTTAGGGTTCGGGTTAGGGTTAGGTTTAGGGTTCGGTTTAGGGTTCGGGTTAGGGTTCGGGTTAGGGTTCGGGTTAGGGTTAGGGATCGGGTAAGGGTTCGGGTTATGGTTAGGGTTAGGGTTAGGGTTAGTGTTCGGGTTCGGGTTAGCGTTAGGGTTAGGGTTAGGGTTCGGGTTAGGGTTAGGTTTCGGATTAGGTTTCGGGTAAGGGTTCATGTTAGGGTTAGGTTTTGGGTTAGGGTTAGGGTTCGGGTTATGGTTAGGGTTCCGGTTAGGGTTAGGATTAGGGTTCGTTTTCGGGTTAGGGTTAGGGTTCGAGTTATGTTAGTGTTCGAGTTAGGGTTAGGGTTCGGGTTAGGGTTAAGGTTAGGGGTAGGGTTAGGGTTCGGGTTCGGGTTAGGGTTCGGGTTAGGGTTAGGGTTAGTGTTATGGTTAGGGTTAGGGTTAGGGTTCGGGTTCGGTTTAGGGTTAGTGTTAGGGTTAGGGTTCGGGTTCGGGTTAGGTTTCGGTTTCGGGTTAGGGTTAGGGTTCGGGTTCGGTTTAGGGTTAGTGTTAGGGTTAGAGTTAGGGTTAGGGTTCGTGTTAGGGTTAGGTTTAGGGTTAGGGTTCGGGTTAGGGTTAGGGTTCGGTTAGGGTTATAGTTAGGGTTCGGGTTCGGGTTATGGTTAGGTTTCGGGATCGGGTTAGGGTTAGGGTTCGGGTTAGTGTTCGGGTTAGGGTTAGGTTTAGGGTTCGGTTTCGGGGTTAGGGTTAGGGTTAGGGTTCGGGTTATGGTTCGGGTTAGGGTTCGGGTTAGGGTTAGGGTTAGGGTTAGGGTTCGGGTAAGGGTTCGGGTTATGGTTAGGGTTAGGGTTAGGGTTAGTGTTCGGGTTCGGGTTAGCGTTAGGGTTAGGGTTCGGGTTAGGTTTAGGGTTCGGGTTCGGGTTAGGGTTAGGGTTAGGGTTAGGGTTAGGGTTAGGGTTCGGGTTAGGGTTAGGATTCGGGTAAGGTGTTATGGTTCGGGTTCGGGTTAGGGTTAGTGTTAGGGTTCCGGTTAAGGTTAGGGTAACGGTTCGGGTTAGGGTTAGGGTTAGGGTTCGGGTTAGGGTAAGGGTTAGTGTTCGGGTTAGGGTTCGGATTAGGGTTAGGGTTAGGGTTAGGGTTAGGGTTAGGGTTAGGGTTCCGGTTAGGTTTAGGGTTCGGGTTAGGGTTAGGGTTCGGGTTAGGGTTCGGATTAGGGTTAGGGATAGGGTTCGGGTTAGGGTTCGGGTTCGGGTTGGGGTTAGGGTTAGGGTTAGGGTTAGGGTTCGGGTTAGGGTTAGGGTTAGGGTTAGGGGTTAGGGTTAGTGTTACCGTTCGGGTTATGGTTAGGGTTAGGTTTAGGGTTCGGGTTAGGGTTAGGGTTAGGGTTCGGGTTAGGGTTCGGGTTAGGGTTCGGGTTCGTGTTAGGGTTAGTGTTAGGGTTGGGTTCGGGTTAGGGTTAGGGTTCGGGTTAGGGTTAGGGTTCGGGTTCGTGTTAGGGTTAGGGTTAGGGTTAGGGTTCGGGTTAGGGTTAGGGTTCGGGTTAGGGTTAGGGTTCTGGATCGGGTTACGGTTAGGGTTAGGGTTAGTGTTAGGGTTAGGGGTAGGGTTCGGGTTAGGGTTCGGGTTCGGGTTAGGTTTAGGGTTAGGATTAGGGTTAGGGTTTGGGTTAGGGTTAGGGTTAGGGTTAGGGTTAGGGGTTAGGGTTAGGGTTAGGTTTAGGGTTAGGATTCGGGTTAGGGTTAGGGTTCGGGTTAGGGTTAGGGTTAGGATTCGGGTTAGGGTTAGGGTTAGGGTTAGGGTTAGGGTTAGGGTTCGGGTTAGGGTTAGGGTTAGGGTTCGGGTTAGGGTTAGGGTTCGGGTTAGGTTTAGGTTTAGGGTTCGGGTTCGGGTTCGGGTTAGGGTTCCGGTTAAGGTTACGGTTAGGGTTCGGGTTAGGGTTAGGGTTAGGGTTCGGGTTCGGGTTAGGGTTAGTGTTAGGGTTAGGGTTCGGGTTAGGGTTAGGTTTCGGGTTAGGGTTAGGTTTCTGGTTCGGGTTAGGGTTAGAGTTTTGTTTAGGTTTCGGTTTAGGGTAAGGGTTCGGGTTAGGGTTAGGGTTCTTGTTAGGGTTAGGGTAGTGTTAGGGTTAGGGTTCGGGTTAGGGTTAGGGTTCGGGTTCGGGTTACAGTTAGGGTTAGGGTTAGGTTTCGGTTTCGGGTTAGTGTTAGGGTTAGGGTTAGGGTTAGGGTCAGGGTTCGGGTTAGGGTTAGGGTTACGGTTAGGGTTCGGGTTAGGGTTAGGTTTAGGGTTCGGGTTAGGGTTCGGGTTAGGGTTCGGGTTATGTTTATGGTTAGGGTTAGGGTTAGTGTTCGGGTTCGGGTTAGCGTTAGGGTTAGGGTTTGGGTTAGGGTTAGGGTTCTGGTTAGGTTTCGGGTTAGGGTTCGTGTTAGGGTTAGGGTTTGGGTTAGGGTTAGGTTTCGGGTTATGGTTAGGGTTCCGTTTAGGGTTAGGGTTAGGGTTCAGTTTCGGGTTAGGGTTAGGGTTCGGGTTAGTGTTAGTGTTCGAGTTAGGGTTAGGGTTCGGGTTAGGGTTAAGGTTAGGGCTAGGGTTAGGGTTCGGGTTCGGGTTAGGGTTCGGGTTAGTGTTAGGGTTAGTGTTATGGTTAGGGTTAGGGTTAGGGTTCGGGTTCGGTTTAGGGTTAGTGTTAGGTTTAGGGTTCGGGTTCAGTTTAGGTTTCGGGTTCGGGTTAGGGTTAGGGTTCGGGTTCGGTTTAGGGTTAGTTTTAGGGTTAGGGTTCGGGTTAGGGTTAGGGTTCGGGTTAGGGGTAAGGTTCGTGTTCGGGTTAGGGTTAGGGTTCGGGTTAGGTTTCCGGTTAGGGTTAGGGGTAGGGTTCGGGTTAGGGTTCGGGTTCGGGTTAGGGTTAGGATTAGGGTTAGGTTTAGGGTTCGGGTTAGGGTTAGGGTTAGGGTTAGGTTTAGGGGTTAGGGTTAGGGTTACCGTTCGGGTTAGGGTTAGGGTTAGGGTTAGGGTTAGAGTTAGGTTTCGGGTTAGGGTTAGGGTTAGGATTCGGGTTAGGGTTAGGGTTAGGGTTAGGGTTAGGGTTAGGGTTCGGTTTAGGGTTAGGGTTAGGGTTCGGGTTAGGGTTCGGGTTAGGGTTAGGTTTAGGGTTCGGGTTAGGGTTAGGGTTAGGGTTCCGGTTAAGGTTACGGTTAGGGTTCGGGTTAGGGTTAGGATTCGGGTTCGAATTAGGGTTAGTGTTAGGGTTAGGGTTCGGGTTAGGGTTAGGGTTCGGGTTAGGTTTAGGGTTCTGGTTCGGGTTAGGGTTAGAGTTTGGTTTAGGTTTCGGTTTAGGGTAAGGGTTCGGGTTAGGGTTAGGGTTCGGGTTAGGGTTAGGGTTAGTGTTAGGGTTAGGGTTCGGGTTAGGGTTAGGGTTCGGGTTCGGGTTACGGTTAGGGTTAGGGTTAGGTTTCGGTTTCGGGTTAGTGTTAGGGTTAGGGTTAGGGTTAGGGTCAGGGTTCGGGTTAGGGTTAGGGTTACGGTTAGGGTTCGGGTTAGGGTTAGGTTTAGGGTTCGGGTTAGGGTTCGGGTTAGGGTTCGGGTTAGGGTTCGGGTTAGGGTTAGGGTTCGGGTAAGGGTTCGGGTTATGGTTAGGGTTAGGGTTAGGGTTAGTGTTCGGGTTCGGGTTAGCGTTAGGGTTAGGGTTCGGGTTAGGGTTAGGGTTCGGTTTAGGTTTCTGGTTAGGGTTCGTGTTAGGGTTAGGGTATGGGTTAGGGTTAGGGTTCGGGTTATGGTTAGGGTTCCGGTTAGGGTTAGGTTAGCGTTCCGTTTTGGGTTAGGGTTAGGGTTCGGGTTAGTGTTAGTGTTCGAGTTAGGGTTAGGGTTCGGGTTAGGGTTAAGGTTAGGGCTAGGGTTAGGGTTCGGGTTCGGGTTAGGGTTCGGGTTAGGGTTAGGGTTAGTGTTATGGTTAGGGTTAGGGTTAGGGTTCGGGTTCGGTTTAGTTTTAGTGTTAGGGTTAGGGTTCGGGTTCGGGTTAGGTTTCGGGTTCGGGTTAGGGTTAGGGTTCGGGTTCGGTTTAGGGTTAGTGTTAGGTTTAGGGTTCGGGTTAGGGTTAGGGTTCGGGTTAGGGGTAGGGTTCGTGTTCGGGTTGGGGTTAGGGTTCGGGTTAGGTTTCCGGTTAGGGTTAGGGTTCGGGTTAGGGTTAGGTTTCGGGTTAGGGTTAGGGTTAGGTTTAGGAGGTAGGGTTAGGGTTAGGGTTCGGGTTCGGGTTAGGGTTAGGGTTAGGGTTAGGGGTTAGGATTCGGGTTAGGGTTAGTGTTAGGTTTAGGGTTAGGATTAGGGTTAGGGTTCGGGTTCGGGTTAGGTTTAGGGTTAGGGTTAAGGTTAGGGTTAGTGTTCGGATTAGGGTTAGGGGTACGGTTCGGGTTAGGGTTCGGGTTCGGGTTAGGGTTAGGGTTAGGCTTAGGGTTCGGGTTATGGTTAGGTTTAGGGTTAGGGGTTAGGGATAGTGTTATGGTTCGGGTTAGGGTTAGAGTTACGGTTAGGGTTAGGGTTCGGGTTAGGGTTATGGTTAGGTTTCTGGTTAGGGTTAGGTTTAGGGTTATGGTAGGGTTAGGGTTCGGGTTAGGGTTAGGGTTAGGGTTAGGGTTTGGGTTAGGGTTAGGGTTAGGGTTCGGGTTAGGGTTCAGGTTAGGGTTAGGGTTAGGCTTAGGGTTCGGTTTAGGGTTAGGGTTAGGATTAGGGTTCGGTTTAGGGTTAGGGTTAGGGTTAGGTTTTGGGTTAGGGTTCGGTTTAGGGTTCGGGTTAGGGTTAGGTTTAGGGTTCGGGTTCGGGTTAGGGTTAGGGTTCCGGTTAAGGTTACGGTTAGGGTTCGGGTTAGGGTTAGGGTTCGGGTTCGGTTTAGGGTTAGTGTTAGGGTTAGGGTTCGGGTTAGGGTTAGGGTTCGGGTTAGGTTTAGGGTTCTGGTTCGGGTTAGGGTTAGAGTTTGGTTTAGGTTTCGGTTTAGGGTAAGGATTCGGGTTAGGGTTAGGGTTCGGGTTAGGGTTAGGGTTAGTGTTAGGGTTAGGGTTCGGGTTAGGGTTAGGGTTCGGGTTCGGGTTACGGTTAGGTTTAGCATTTAGGTTTCGGTTTCGGGTTAGTGTTAGGGTTAGGGTTAGGGTTAGGGTCAGGGTTCGGGTTAGGGTTAGGGTTACGGTTAGGGTTCGGGTTAGGGTTAGGTTTAGTGTTCGGGTTAGGGTTCGGGTTAGGGTTCGGGTTAGGGTTCGGGTTAGGGTTAGGGTTCGGGTAAGGGTTCGGGTTATGGTTAGGGTTAGGGTTAGGGTTAGTGTTCGGGTTCGGGTTAGCGTTAGGGTTAGGGTTCGGGTTAGGGTTAGGGTTCGGTTTAGGTTTCGGGTTAGGTTTCGTGTTAGGGTTAGGGTATGGGTTAGGGTTAGGGTTCTGGTTATGGTTAGGGTTCCGGTTAGGGTTAGGTTAGCGTTCCGTTTCGGGTTAGGGTTAGGGTTCGGGTTAGTGTTAGTGTTCGAGTTAGGGTTAGGGTTCGGGTTAGGGTTAAGGTTAGGGCTAGGGTTAGGGTTCGGGTTCGGGTTAGGGTTCGGGTTAGGGTTAGGGTTAGTGTTATGGTTAGGGTTATGGTTAGGGTTCAGGTTCGGTTTAGGGTTAGTGTTAGGGTTAGGGTTCGGGTTCGGGTTAGGTTTCGGGTTCGGGTTAGGGTTAGGGTTCGGGTTCGGTTTAGGGTTAGTGTTAGGTTTAGGGTTCGGGTTAGGGTTAGGGTTCGGGTTAGGGGTAGGGTTCGTGTTCGGGTTAGGGTTAGGGTTCGGGTTAGGTTTCCGGTTAGGGTTAGGGTTCGGGTTAGGGTTAGGTTTCGGGTTAGGGTTAGGGTTAGGTTTAGGAGGTAGGGTTAGGGTTAGGGTTCGGGTTAGGGTTAGGGTTAGGGTTAGGGTTAAGGGTTAGGGTTCGGGTTAGGGTTAGTGTTAGGTTTAGGGTTAGGATTAGGGTTAGGGTTCGGGTTCGGGTTAGGTTTAGGGTTAGGGTTAAGGTTAGGGTTAGTGTTCGGATTAGGGTTAGGGGTACGGTTCGGGTTACGGTTCGGGTTCGGGTTAGGGTTAGGGTTAGGGTTAGGGTTCGGGTTATGGTTAGGTTTAGGGTTAGGGGTTAGGGATAGTGTTATGGTTCGGGTTAGGGTTAGAGTTACGGTTAGGGTTAGGGTTCGGGTTAGGGTTATGGTTAGGTTTCTGGTTAGGGTTAGGTTTAGGGTTATGGTAGGGTTAGGGTTCGGGTTAGGGTTAGGGTTAGGGTTAGGGTTCGGGTTCGGGTTAGGGTTAGGGTTCGGGTTAGGGTTCAGGTTAGGGTTAGGGTTAGGCTTAGGGTTCGGTTTAGGGTTAGGGTTAGGATTAGGGTTCGGTTTAGGGTTAGGGTTAGGGTTAGGTTTTGGGTTAGGGTTCGGGTTAGGGTTAGGTTTAAGGTTAGGGTTAGGGTTAGGGTTAGGGTTAGGGTTAGGGTTCGGTTTAGGGTTAGGGTTAGGGTTAGGTTTAGGGGTTAGGGTTAGGGTTACCGTTCGGGTTATGGTTAGGGTTAGGGTTAGGGTTCGGGTTAGGGTTAGGGTTAGGGTTCGGGTTAGGGTTAGGGTTAGGGTTCGGGTTCGGGTTAGGGTTAGTGTTAGGGTTAGGGTTCGGGTTAGGGTTAGGGTTCGGGTTAGGGTTAGGGTTCGGGTTCGTGTTAGGGTTAGGGTTAGGGTTAGGGTTCGGGTTAGGGTTAGGGTTCGGGTTAGGGTTAGGGTTCGGGTTCGGGTTAGGGTTAGGGTTAGGGTTAGGGGTTAGGGTAAGATTTACCGTTCGGGTTAGGGTTAGGGTTAGGGTTTGGATTAGGGTTCGAATTAGGGTTAGGGGTAGGGTTAGGGTTAGGGGTTAGGGTTAGGTTTCGGGTTGGTGTTAGGTTTAGGTTTAGGGTTAGGTTTCGGGTTAGGGTTAGGGTTCGGGTTAGGGATAGGGTTCGGGTTCGGGTTAGGGTTAGGGTTAGGGTTAGGGTTAGGGTTAGGGTTTAGGGTTAGGGTTACCGTTCGGGTTAGGGTTCGGGTTAGGGTTAGGGTTAGGGTTCGGGTTCGGGTTAGGGTTAGGTTTAGGGTTAGGGTTAGGGGTAGGGGTAGGGTTCAGTTTAGGGTTCGGGTTCGGGTTAGGTTTAGGGTTAGGGTTAGGTTTAGGGTTCGGGTTAGGGTTAGGGTTAGGGTTAGGTTTAGGGGTTAGGGTTAGGGTTACCGTTCGGGTTAAGGTTAGGGTTAGGATTAGGGTTAGGGTTCGGGTTAGCGTTAGGGTTAGGATTCGGGTTAGGGTTAGGGTTAGGGTTAGGGTTAGGGTTAGGGTTCGAGTTAGGGTTAGGGTTAGGGTTCGGGTTAGGGTTAGGGTTCGGGTTCGGGTTAGGGTTATGGTTCGGGTTCGGGTTAGAGTAAGGGTTCCGGTTAAGGTTACGTTTAGGGTTCGGGTTAGGGTTAGGGTTAGGTTTCGGGTTCGGGTTAGGGTTAGTGTTAGGGTTAGGGTTAGGGTTAGGGTTAGGGTTAGGGTTAGGGTTCGGGTTAGGGTTAGGGTTCTGGTTCGGGTTAGGGTTAGAGTTTTGTTTAGGTTTCGGTTTAGGGTAAGGGTTCGGGTTAGGGTTAGGGTTCGGGTTAGGGTTAGGGTTAGTGTTAGGGTTAGGGTTCGGGTTAGGGTTAGGGTTCGGGTTCGGGTTACGGTTAGGGTTAGGGTTAGGTTTCGGTTTCGGGTTAGTGTTAGGGTTAGGGTTAGGGTTAGGTTCAGGGTTCGGGTTAGGGTTAGGGTTACGGTTAGGGTTCGGGTTAGGGTTAGGTTTAGGGTTCGGGTTAGGGTTCGGGTTAGGGTTCGGGTTAGGGTTAGGGTTCGCGTAAGGGTTCGGGTTATGGTTAGGGTTAGGGTTAGGGTGAGTGTTCGGGTTCGGGTTAGCGTTAGGGTTAGGGTTCGGGTAGGGTTACGGTTCGGGTTAGGTTTCGGGTTAGGGTTCATGTTAGGGTTAGGGTTTGGGTTAGGGTTAGGGTTCGGGTTATGGTTAGGGTTCCGGTTAGGTTTAGGGTTAGGGTTCGGTTTCGGGTTAGGGTTAGGGTTCGGGTTAGTGATAGTGTTCGAGTTAGGGTTAGGGTTAGTGTTATGGTTAGGGTTAGGGTTAGGGTGCGGGTTCGGTTTAGGGTTAGTGTTAGGGTTAGGGTTCGGGTTAGGGTTAGGGTTCGGGTTAGGGGTAGTGTTCGTGTTCGGGTTAGGGTTAGGGTTCGGATTAGGTTTCCGGTTAGGTTTAGGTTTCGGGTTAGGGTTAGGTTTCGGGTTAGGGTTAGGGTTAGGTTTAGGAGGTAGGGTTAGGGTTAGGGTTCGGGTTAGGGTTAGGGTTAGGGTTGGGGTTAGGTGTTAGTGTTCGGGTTAGGCTTATTGTTAGGGTTAGGGTTAGGATTAGGATTAGGGTTCGGGTTCGGGTTAGGGTTAGGGTTAGGGTTAGGGTTAAGGTTAGGGTTAGGGTTCGGATTAGGGTTAGGGGTAGGGTTCGGTTTAGGGTTCGGGTTCGGGTTAGGGTTAGGGTTAGGGTTAGGGTTAGGGTTCGGGTGACGGTTAGGTTTAGGGTTAGGGGTTAGGGTTAGGTTTATGGTTCGGGTTAGGGTTAGAGTTACGGTTGGGGTTAGGGTTCGGGTTAGGGTTATGGTTAGGTTTCTGGTTAGGGTTAGGTTTAGGGTTATGGTTAGGGTTAGGTTTCGGGTTAGGGTTAGGGTTAGGGTTAGGGTTCGGGTTAGGGTTAGGGTTAGGGTTCGGGTTAGGGTTCAGGTTAGGGTTAGGGTTAGGTTTAGGGTTCGGTTTAGGGTTAGGGTTAGGGTTAGGGTACGGTTTAGGGTTAGGGTTAGGGTTAGGGTTTGGGTTAGGGTTCGGGTTAGGGTTAGGTTTAAGGTTAGGGTTAGGGTTAGGGTTAGGGTTAGGGTTAGGGTTCGCGTGAGCGTTCGGGTTAGGGGTCGGTTTAGGGTTAGTGTTAGGGTTCGGGTTAGTGTTAGGGTTAGGGTTCAGGTTAGGGTTAGGGTTCGGGTTAGTGTTAGGTTTAGGTTTCGGGTTCGGTTTAGGGTTAGGGTTAGGGTTCGGGTTCGGGTTAGGGTTAGGGTTCTAGTTAGGGTTCGGGTTAGGGTTAGGGTTAGGGTTAGGGTTCGGGTTCGGGGTTAGGGTTATGGTTAGGGTTCGGGTTAGGGTTCGGTTTAGGGTTAGGATTCGGGTAAGGGGTTAGGTTTCTGGTTCGGGTTAGGGTTAGGGTTAGGGTTCCGGTTAAGTTTAGGGTTAGGGTTCGGTTTAGGTTTAGGGTTAGGGTTAGGGTTAGGGTTCGGGATAGGGTTAGGGGTAGTGTTCGGGTTAGGGTTCGGGTTCGGGTTAGGGTTAGGGTTAGGGTTAGGGTTCGGGTTAGGGTTAAGGTTCGGGTTAGGGTTCGGGTTAGGGTTAGGGTTAGGGTTCGGATTAGGGTTAGGGGTAGGTTTCGGGTTAGGGTTCGGGTTAGGGTTAGGGTTCGGGTTAGGGTTCGGGTTAGGGTTAGGGTGAGGGTTCGGGTTCGGGTTAGGGTTAGGGTTCGGATTCGGCGTTAGGGTTAGGGTTAGGGTTCGGGATAGTGTTCGGGTTAGGGTTAGGATCGGGTAAGGTTGTTAGGGTTCGGGTTCGGGTTAGGGTTAGGGTTAGGGTTAGGGTTCCGGTTAGGGCTGTGTTAGGTTTCGGGTTCGGGTTAGGGTTAGTGTTCGGGTTAGTGTTAGTGTTCGGGTTAGGGTTAGGGTTCGGGTTAGGTTTAGGGTTAGGCTTAGGGTTCGGTTTCGGGTGAGGGTTAGGGTTAGGGTTCGGGTTAGGGTTAGGGATCGGTTTAGGGTTAGGGTTAGGGTTCGGGTTAGGGTTAGGTTTTGGGTTAGGGTTAGATTTCGGGTTAGGGTTAGGGTTCCGGTTAGGGTTAGTGTTAGTGTTCGGGTTCGGGTTAGGGTTAGGGTTCGGGTTAGTGTTAGGGTTAGGGTTAGGGTTAGGGTTCAGGTTAGGGTTCGGGTTAGGGTTAGGTTTAGGGTTAGTGTTAGGGTTAAGGTTCGGGGTAGTGTTAGGGTTAAAGTTCGGGTTAGGGTTATGGTTAGGGTTCGGGTTAGGGTTAGGGTTAGGGTTAGGGTTCGTGTTCGGGTTAGGGTTGGGGTTCGGGTTAGGGTTAGTGTTAGGGTTAGGGTTAGGGTTAGGGTTAGGGTTCACGTTAGGGTTCGGGATAGGTGTCGGGTTAGGGTTAGGTTTAGGGTTCGGGTTCGGGTTAGGGTTAGGTTTAGGGTTCGTGTTAGGGTTAGGGTTCGGGTTAGGGTTAGGGTTAGGGTTCGGGTTCGGGTTAGGGTTAGGGTTCGGGTTCGTGTTAGGGTTCGGGTTAGGGTTAGGGTTAGGGTTAGGGTTCTGGTTCGGGGTTAGGGTTAGGTTTAGGGTTCGGGTTAGGGTTCGGGTTGGGGTTAGGATTCGGGTAAGGGGTTTGGGTTCGGGTTCGGGTTAGGGGTAGGGTTAGGGTTAGGTTTAGGGTTCAGGTTAGGTTTAGGGTTAGGGTTCGGGTTAGGGTTAGGGTTACGGTTAAGGTTAGGGTTCGGGTTAGGGTTAGGGTTAGGGTTCGGGTTAGGGTTAGGGTTAGGGTTATGGTTAAGGGTAGGGTTTGGTTAGGGTTAGGGTTAGGATTAGGGTTCGGGTTAGGGTTCGGGTTAGGGTTCGGGTTCGGTTTAGGGTGAGGGTTAGGGTTAGGGTTCGGGTTAGGTTTAGGGTTAGGTTTAGGGTTCTGGTTAGCGTTAGGGTTCGGGTTAGGGTTAGGGTTAGTGTTAGGATTAGCGTTCGGATTAGGGTTAGGGGTAGGGTTCGGGTTAGGTTTCGGGTTCGAGTTAGGGTTAGGGTTAGGGTTAGGGTTAGGGCTAGGGTTCAGGTTAGGTTTAGGGTTAGGGTTAGGGGTTAGGGTTAGGGTTACCGTTCCGGTTAGGGTTAGGGTTAGGGTTCGGTTTAGGGTTAGGGTTCGGGTTAGGGTTAGGGTTCGGGTTAGGCTTAGTGTTAGGGTTAGGGTTCGGGTTAGGGTTAGGGTTCGGGTTAGGGTTAGGGTTCGGGTTAGGGTTAGTGTTAGGGTTAGGGTTCGGGTTTAGGGTTAGGTTTCAGGTTAGGGTTAGGGTTAGGGTTCGGGTTAGGGTTAGGGTTCGGGTTAGGGTTAGTGTTAGGGTTAGGGTTCGGGTTAGGGTTAGGGTTCGGGTTAGGGTTAGGTATAGGGTTCGGGTTAGGTTTAGGTTTAGGGTTCGGGTTAGGGTTCGGTTTAGGGTTAGGGTTAGGGTTCGGGTTAGGGTTAGTGTTAGGGTTAGGATTAGGTTTAGTGTTCGGGTTAGGGTTCGGGTTAGGGTTAGGGTTAGGATTCGGTTTAGGTTTAGGGTTCGGGTTAGGGTTAGGGTTAGGGATCGGGTTAGGGTTAGGGTTCGGGTTAGGGTTAGGGTTAGGGTTCGGGTTAGGGTTAGGGTTAGGTTTCGGGTTCGGGTTAGGGTTCGGGTTCGGGTTAGGTTTCGGGTTAGGGTAGGGTTAGGGTTCGGGTTAGGGTTAGGGTTCGGGTTCGGGTTCGGGTATGGGTTAGGGTTCGGGTTAGGGTTAGGGTTCGGGTTAGGGTTAGGGTTAGGGTTCGGGTTAGGGTTAGGGTTCGGGTTAGGGTTAGGCTTCAGGTTAGGGTTAGGGTTAGGGTTCGTGTTCGGGTACGGGTTAGGTTTAGGGGTAGGTTTCGGGTTAGGGTTAGGGTTCGGGTTAGGGTTAGGGTTCGGGTTAGGGTTAGTGTTAGGGTTAGGGGTTAGTGTTAGGGTTAGGGTTTGGGTTCGGGTTAGGTTTAGGGTTAGGGTTAGGGTTCGGGTTAGGGTTCGGGTTAGGGTTAGGGTTAGGGTTAGGGTTCATGTTAGGGTTAGGGTTCGGGTTAGGGTTCGGGTTAGGGTTAGGGTTCGGGTTAGGGTTCGGGTTAGGGTTCGGGTTAGGGTTGGGTTTAGGGTTAGTGTTCGGGTTCGTGTTAGGCTTAGGGTTCGGGTTAGGTTTCGGAATAGGGTTAGGTTTAGGGTTCGGGTTACGGTTCGGTTTAGGGTTCGGGTTAGGGTTCGGGTTCGGGTTCGGGTTAGGGTTAGGGTTAGGGTTCGGGTTAGGGTTTGGGTTAGGGTTCGGGTTAGGGTTTGGGTTAGGGTTAGGTTTAGGGGTAGGGTTCGGGTTAGGATTTGGTTTAGGGTTAGGGTTAGGGTTCGGGTTAGGGTTCAGGTTAGGGTTCGGGTTAAGCTTAGTGTTAGGGTTAGGGTTAGGGTTCCGGTTAGGGTTAGGTTTCGGGTTAGGGTTAGGGTTAGGGTTCGGGTTAGGGTTAGGGTTCGGGTTAGGGTTAGGGTTCGGGTTAGGGGTTAGGGTTACGGTTCGGGTTAGGGTTAGGGTTAGGGTTAGGGTTCATGTTAGGGTTAGGGTTCGGGTTAGGGTTAGGTTTAGGGTTCGGGTTAGGGTTAGGGTTCGGGTTAGGGTTAGGGTTAGGTTTCGGGTTAGGGTAGGGGTTAGTGTTAGGGTTAGGGTTAGGGTTAGGGTTAGGGTTCGGATTAGGGTTCGGTTAGGGTTAGGGTTAGGGTTCGGGTTAGGGTTAGGTTAGGGTAAGGGTTAGGGTTAGGGTTCGGGTTAGGGTTAGGGTTAGGGTTCAGGTTAAGGTTCGGGGTAGGGTTAGGGTTAGGGCTGGGTTCAGGTTAGGGTTAGGTTCAGGGTTCGGGTTCGGGTTAGGTTTCGGGTTCGGGGTAGGGTTAGGGTTAGGGTTAGGCTTCGGGTTAGGTTTAGGGTTCGCGTTAGGCTTCGGTTAGGGGTCGGGTAAGGGTTTGGTTTAGAGTTCGGGTTAGGGTTAGGGTTAGTGTTAGAGTTCGGGTTAGGGTTAGGGTTCGGGTTAGGGTTAGGTTAGGGTTCGGGTTCGGGTTCGGGTTAGGGTTAGGGTTCGGGTTCGGGTTAGGGTTAGGGTTCTAGTTAGGGTTCGGGTTAGGGTTAGGGTTAGGGTTCGGGTTCGGGGTTAGGGTTATGGTTAGGGTTCGGGTTAGGGTTCGGTTTAGGGTTAGGATTCGGGTAAGGGGTTAGGTTTCTGGTTCGGGTTAGGGTTAGGGTTAGGGTTCCGGTTAAGTTTAGGGTTAGGGTTCGGTTTAGGTTTAGGGTTAGGGTTAGGGTTAGGGTTCGGGATAGGGTTAGGGGTAGTGTTCGGGTTAGGGTTCGGGTTCGGGTTAGGGTTAGGGTTAGGGTTAGGGTTCGGGTTAGGGTTAAGGTTCGGGTTAGGGTTCGGGTTAGGGTTAGGGTTAGGGTTCGGATTAGGGTTAGGGGTAGGTTTCGGGTTAGGGTTCGGGTTAGGGTTAGGCTTCGGGTTAGGGTTCGGGTTAGGGTTAGGGTGAGGGTTCGGGTTCGGGTTAGGGTTCGGGTTCGGATTCGGCGTTAGGGTTAGGGTTAGGGTTCGGGATAGTGTTCGGGTTAGGGTTAGGATCGGGTAAGGTTGTTAGGGTTCGGGTTCGGGTTAGGGTTAGGGTTAGGGTTCCGGTTAGGGCTGTGTTAGGGTTCGGGTTCGGGTTAGGGTTAGTGTTCGGGTTAGTGTTAGGGTTCGGGTTAGGGTTAGGGTTCGGGTTAGGGTTAGGGTTAGGCTTAGGGTTCGGTTTCGGGTGAGGGTTAGGGTTAGGGTTCGGGTTAGGGTTAGGGATCGGTTTAGGGTTAGGGTTAGGGTTCGGGTTAGGGTTAGGTTTTGGGTTAGGGTTAGATTTCGGGTTAGGGTTAGGGTTCCGGTTAGGGTTAGTGTTAGTGTTCGGGTTCGGGTTAGGGTTAGGGTTCGGGTTAGTGTTAGGGTTAGGGTTAGGGTTAGGGTTCAGGTTAGGGTTCGGGTTAGGGTTAGGTTTAGGGTTAGTGTTAGGGTTAAGGTTCGGGGTAGTGTTAGGGTTAAGGTTCGGGTTAGGGTTATGGTTAGGGTTCGGGTTAGGGTTAGGGTTAGGGTTAGGGTTCGTGTTCGGGTTAGGGTTGGGGTTCGGGTTAGGGTTAGTGTTAGGGTTAGGGTTAGGGTTAGGGTTAGGGTTCACGTTAGGGTTCGGGATAGGTGTCGGGTTAGGGTTAGGTTTAGGGTTCGGGTTCGGGTTAGGGTTAGGTTTAGGGTTCGTGTTAGGGTTAGGGTTCGGGTTAGGGTTAGGGTTAGGGTTCGGGTTCGGGTTAGGGTTAGGGTTCGGGTTCGTGTTAGGGTTCGGGTTAGGGTTAGGGTTAGGGTTAGGGTTCGGGTTCGTGGTTAGGGTTAGGTTTAGGGTTCGGGTTAGGGTTCGGGTTGGGGTTAGGATTCGGGTAAGGGGTTTGGGTTCGGGTTCGGGTTAGGGGTAGGGTTAGGGTTAGGTTTAGGGTTCGGGTTAGGTTTAGGGATAGGGTTCGGGTTAGGGTTAGGGTTACGGTTAAGGTTAGGGTTCGGGTTAGGGTTAGGGTTCGGGTTAGGGTTAGGGTTAGGGTTATGGTTAAGGTTAGGGTTTGGTTAGGGTTAGGGTTAGGATTAGGGTTCGGGTTAGGGTTCGGGTTAGGGTTCGGGTTCGGTTTAGGGTGAGGGTTAGGGTTAGGGTTCGGGTTAGGTTTAGGGTTAGGTTTAGGGTTCTGGTTAGCGTTAGGGTTCGGGTTAGGGTTAGGGTTAGTGTTAGGATTAGCGTTCGGATTAGGGTTAGGGGTAGGGTTCGGGTTAGGTTTCGGGTTCGAGTTAGGGTTAGGGTTAGGGTTAGGGTTAGGGCTAGGGTTCAGGTTAGGTTTAGGGTTAGGGTTAGGGGTTAGGGTTAGGGTTACCGTTCCGGTTAGGTTTAGGGTTAGGGTTAGGGTTCGGTTTAGGGTTAGGGTTAGGGTTCGGGTTAGGGTTAGTGTTCGGGTTAGGCTTAGTGTTAGGGTTAGGGTTCGGGTTAGGGTTAGGGTTCGGGTTAGGGTTAGGGTTCGGGTTAGGGTTAGTGTTAGGGTTAGGGTTCGGGTTTAGGGTTAGGTTTCAGGTTAGGGTTAGGGTTAGGGTTCGGGTTAGGGTTAGGGTTCGGGTTAGGGTTAGTGTTAGGGTTAGGGTTCGGGTTAGGGTTAGGGTTCGGGTTAGGGTTAGGTATAGGGTTCGGGTTAGGTTTAGGTTTAGGGTTCGGGTTAGGGTTCGGTTTAGGGTTAGGGTTAGGGTTCGTGTTAGGGTTAGTGTTAGGGTTAGGATTAGGTTTAGTGTTCGGGTTAGGGTTCGGGTTAGGGTTAGGGTTAGGATTCGGTTTAGGTTTAGGGTTCGGGTTAGAGTTAGGGTTAGGGATCGGGTTAGGGTTAGGGTTCGGGTTAGGGTTAGGGTTAGGGTTCGGGTTAGGGTTAGGGTTAGGGTTCGGGTTCGGGTTAGGGTTCGGGTTCGGGTTAGGTTTCGGGTTAGGGTAGGGTTAGGGTTCGGGTTAGGGTTAGGGTTCGGGTTCGGGTTCGGGTATGGTTTAGGGTTCGGGTTAGGGTTAGGGTTCGGGTTAGGGTTAGGGTTAGGGTTCGGGTTAGGGTTAGGGTTCGGGTTAGGGTTAGGCTTCAGGTTAGGGTTAGGGTTAGGGTTCGTGTTCGGGTTCGGGTTAGGTTTAGGGGTAGGTTTCGGGTTAGGGTTAGGGTTCGGGTTAGGGTTAGGGTTCGGGTTAGGGTTAGTGTTAGGGTTAGGGGTTAGTGTTAGGGTTAGGGTTTGGGTTCGGGTTAGGTTTAGGGTTAGGGTTAGGGGTTAGGCTTAGGGTTCGTGTTAGGGTTATGGTTAGTGTTAGGGTTCGGGTTAGGGTTAGGGTTAGGGTTCGGGTTAGGGTTAGGGTTAGTGTTAGGGTTAGCGTTCGGTTTAGGGTTAGGGTTAGGGTTCGGGTTTAGGATCGGGTTAGGGTTCGGGTTAGGGTTCGGGTTAGGGTTAGGGTTCGGGTTAGGGTTCGGTTTAGGGTTCGGGTTAGGGTTGGGTTTAGGGTTAGTGTTCGGGTTCGTGTTAGGCTTAGGGTTCGGGTTAGGTTTCGGAATAGGGTTAGGTTTAGGGTTCGGGTTACGGTTCGGGTTAGGGTTCGGGTTAGGGTTCGGGTTCGGGTTCGGGTTAGGGTTAGGGTTAGGGTTCGGGTTAGGGTTTGGGTTAGGGTTCGGGTTAGGGTTTGGGTTAGGTTTAGGTTTAGGGGTAGGGTTCGGGTTAGGATTTGGTTTAGGGTTAGGGTTAGGGTTCGGGTTAGGGTTCAGGTTAGGTTTCGGGTTAAGCTTAGTGTTAGGGTTAGGGTTAGGGTTCCGGTTAGGGTTAGGTTTCGGGTTAGGGTTAGGGTTAGGGTTCGGGTTAGGGTTAGGGTTCGGGTTAGGGGTTAGGGTTACGGTTCGGGTTAGGGTTAGGGTTAGGGTTAGGGTTCATGTTAGGGTTAGGGTTCGGGTTAGGGTTAGGTTTAGGGTTCGGGTTAGGGTTAGGGTTCGGGTTAGGGTTAGGGTTAGGTTTCGGGTTAGGGTAGGGTTTAGTGTTAGGTTTAGGGTTAGGGTTAGGGTTAGGGTTCGGATTAGGGTTCGGTTAGGGTTAGGGTTAGGGTTCGGGTTAGGGTTAGGTTAGGGTAAGGGTTAGGGTTAGGGTTCGGGTTAGGGTTAGGGTTAGGGTTCAGGTTAAGGTTCGGGGTAGGGTTAGGGTTAGGGTTAGGGTTCAGGTTAGGGTTAGGTTCAGGGTTCGGGTTCGGGTTAGGTTTCGGGTTCGGGGTAGGGTTACGGTTAGTGTTAGGCTTCGGGTTAGGTTTAGGGTTCGCGTTAGGCTTCGGTTAGGGGTCGGGTAAGGGTTTGGTTTAGAGTTCGGGTTAGGGTTAGGGTTAGTGTTAGAGTTCGGGTTAGGGTTAGGGTTCGGGTTAGGGTTAGGTTAGGGTTCGGGTTCGGGTTCGGGTTAGGGTTAGGGTTCGGGATCGGGTTAGGTTTAGGGTTCGGGTTAGGGTTCGGGTTAGGGTTAGGGTTAGGGTTCGGGTTAGGGTTCGGGTTAGGGTTAGGATTCGGGTAAGCGGTTATGGTTCGGGTTCGGGTTAGGTATAGTGTTAGTGTTCCGGTTACGGTTAGGGTTAGGGTTCGGGTTGGGGTTAGGGTTAGGGTTAGGGTTCGGGTTAGGGTTAGGGTTAGTGTTCGGGTTAGGGTTCGGGTTAGGGTTAGGGTTAGGGTTAGGGTTAGGGTTCCGTTTAGGGTTAGGGTTCAGGTTTGGGTTAGGGTTAGGGTTAGGGTTAGGGTTCGGATTAGGGTTAGGGGTAGGGTTAGGGTTAGGGTTCGGGTTAGGGTTAGGGTTAGGGTTAGGGTTAGGGTTCGGGTTAGGGTTAGGGTTAGGGTTAGGGTTAGGGTTAGGGGTTAGGGTTAGGGTTACCGTTCGGGTTAGGGCTAGGGTTAGGGTTAGGGTTAGGGTTCGGGTTAGGGTTAGGGTTAGGGTTTGGGTTAGTGTTAGGGTTAGGGTTAGGGTTAGCGTTCGGGTTAGGGTTAGGGTTAGGGTTTGGTTTAGCGTTAGGGTTCGGGTTAGGGTTAGGTTTAGGGTTCGGGTTCGGTTTAGGGTTAAGTTTCCGGTTAAGGTTAGGGTTAGGGTTAGGGTTCGGGTTAGGGTTAGGGTTAGGGTTCGGGTTCGGGTTAGGGTTAGTGTTAGGGTTAGGGTTAGGGTTAGGGTTCGGGTTAGGGTTAGGGTTTGGGTTCGGGTTAGGGTTAGAGTTTGGGTTAGGTTTCGGGTTAGGTTTAGGGTTTGGTTATGGTTAGTGTTCGGGTTAGGGTTAGGGTTGGGTTCGGGTTAGGTTTAGGCTTAGGGTTATGGTTAGGGTTAGGGTTCGGGTTAAGGTTAGGGTTAGGGTTAGGTTTCAGGTTAGGGTTAGGGTTAGGGTTCGGGTTAGGGTTCGGGTTCGGGTTAGGGTTAGGTTTAGGGTTAGGGTTCGTGTTAGGGTTAGGGTTAGGGTTAGGGTTCGGTTTAGGGTTAGGGTTAGGGTTAGGGTTAGGGTTCAGGTTAGGGTTAGGGTAAAGGTTCGGGTTAGGGTTAGGGTTAGGGTTAGGGTTAGGGTTCGCGTTAGGTTTCGGGTTAGGTGTCGGGTTAGGGTTTGTTTTAGGGTTCGGGTTAGGGTTAGGGTTACGGTTAGTGTTCGGGTTAGGGTTAGGTTTCGGGTTAGGGTTAGGGTTCGGTTTCGGGTTCGGGTTAGGGTTAGGGTTCGGGTTCGGGTTAGCGTTAGGGTTTGGGTTAGGGTTCGGGTTAGGGTTAGGTTTAGGGTTAGGGTTCGGGTTAGGGTTATGTTTAGGTTTCCGGTTAAGGTTAGGGTTAGGGTTCGGGTTAGGGTTAGGGTTAGGGTTAGGGTTAGGGTTAGGGTTTGGGTTAGGGTTAGGTTAGGGTTCGGGTTAGGTTTCGGGTTAGGGTTAAGGTTAGGGTTCGGGTTAGGGTTCGGGTTAGGGTTAGGATTCGGTTAAGGTGTTATGGTTCGGGTACGGTTTAGGGTTAGTGTTAGGGTTCCAGTTAAGGTTAGGGTTACGGATCGGGTTAGGGTTAGGGTTAGGGTTCGGGTTAGGGTTAGGGTTAGGGTTCGGGTTAGGGTTCGGTTTAGGGATAGGTTTAGGGTTAGGGTTAGGGTTCCGGTTAGGGTTAGGGTTCGGGTTAGGGTTAGGGTTCGGGTTAGGGTTAGGATTAGTGTTAGGGGTAGGGTTCGGGTTAGGGTTCGGGTTCGGGTTAGTGTTAGGGTTAGGGTTAGGGTTCGGGTTAGGGTTAGGGTTACGGTTAGGGTTAGGGATTAGGGTTAGGGTTACCGTTCGGGTTAGGGTTAGGGTTAGGGTTAGGGTTCGGGTTAGGGTTAGGGTTAGGGTTCGGGTTAGGGTTAGGGTTAGGGTTCGGGTTCGGGTTAGGGTTAGTGTTAGTGTTAGGTTTCGGGTTAGGGTTAGGGTTAGGGTTCCGGTTAGGGTTAGGTTTCGGGTTCGGGTTAGGGTTAGGGTTAGAGTTAGGGTTCTGGTTAGGGTTAGGGTTCGGGTTAGGGTTAGGTTTCGGGTTCGGGTTAGGGTTAGGGTTAGGGTTAGGGTTAGGGTTAGGGTTCGGGTTAGGGTTCGGGTTAGGGTTCGGTTTAGGGTTGGGTTTAGGGTTAGTGTTCGGGTTCGTGTTAGGCTTAGGGTTCGGGTTAGGTTTCGGAATAGGGTTAGGTTTAGGGTTCGGGTTACGGTTCGGGTTAGGGTTCGGGTTTGGGTTCGGGTTAGGGTTCGGGTTAGGGTTAGGGTTAGGGTTAGGGTTCAGGTTAGGGTTAGGCTTCGGGTTAGTGTTAGGTTTAGGGTTCGGGTTCGGTTTAGGGTTATGGTTAGGTTTCGGGTTCGGGTTAGGGTTACAGTTAGGGTTTGGGTTAGGGTTCGTGTTAGGGTTAGGGTTAGGGTTAGGGTTCGGGTTCGGGGTTAGGGTTATGGTTAGGGTTCGGGTTAGGGTTCGGTTTGGGGTTAGGATTCGGGTAAGGGGTTAGGTTTCGGGTTCGGGTTAGGGTTAGGGTTAGGGTTCCGGTTAAGTTTAGGGTTATGGTTCGGTTTTGGTTTAGGGTTAGGGTTAGGGTTAGGGTTCGGGTTAGGGTTAGGGGTAGTGTTCGGGTTAGGGTTCGGGTTCGGGTTAGGGTTAGGGTTAGGGTTAGGGTTCGGGTTAGGGTTAAGGTTCGGGTTAGGGTTAGGGTTCGGGTTAGGGTTCAGGTTAGGGTTCGGGTTAAGGTTAGGTTTAGGGTTCGGGTTAGGGTTCGGGTTAGGTTTCGGGTTAGGGTTAGGGTTCGGGTAAGGGTTCGGGTTATGGTTAGGGTTAGGGTTAGGGTTAGTGTTCGGGTTCGGGTTAGCGTCAGGGTTAGGGTTCGGGTTAGGGTTACGGTTCGGGTTAGGTTTCGGGTTAGGGTTCGTGTTAGGGTTAGTGTTTGGGTTAGGGTTAGGGTTCGAGTTAAGGTTAGGGTTCCGGTTAGGTTTAGGGTTAGGGTTCGGTTTCGGGTTAGGGTTAGGTTTCGGGATAGTGTTAGTGTTCGAGTTAGGGTTAGGGTTCGGGTTAGGGTTAAGGTTAGGGCTAGGGTTAGGGTTCGGGTTAGGGTTCGGGTTCGGGTTAGGGTTAGTGTTAGGGTTAGGGTTAGGGTTAGGGTTAGGGTTAGGGTTCACGTTAGGGTTCGGGATAGGTGTCGGGTGAGGGTTAGGTTTAGGGTTCTGGTTCGGGTTAGGGTTAGGGTTAGGGTTAGTGTTAGGGTTAGGGGTAGGGTTCGGGTTAGGGTTCGGGTTCGGGTTAGGGTTAGGGTTAGGGTTAGGGTTCGGGTTAGGGTTAAGGTTCGGGTTAGGGTTCGGGTTAGGGTTAGGATTAGGGTTCGGATTAGGGTTAGGGGTAGGTTTCGGGTTAGGGTTCGGGTTAGGGTTAGGGTTCGGGTTAGGGTTCGGGTTAGGGTTAGGGTGAGGGTTCGGGTTCGGGTTGGGGTTAGGATCGGGTAAGGTTGTTAGGGTTCGGATTCGGGTTAGGGTTAGGGTTAGGGTTCCGGTTAGGGCTGTGTTAGTGTTCGGGTTCGGGTTAGGATTAGTGTTCGGGTTAGTGTTAGGTTTCGGGTCAGGGTTAGGGTTCGGGTTAGGGTTAGGGTTAGGCTTAGGGTTCGGTTTCGGGTTAGGGTTAGGGTTAGGGTTCGGGTTAGGGTTAGGGATCGGTTTAGGGTTAGGGTTAGGGTTCGGGTTAGGGTTAGGGTTTGGGTTAGGGTTAGATTTCGGTTTAGGGTTAGGGTTCCGGTTAGGGTTAGTGTTAGTGTTCGGGTTCGGGTTAGGGTTAGGGTTTGGGTTAGTGTTAGGGTTAGGGATAGGGTTAGGTTTCAGGTTAGGGTTCGGGTTAGGGTTAGGTTAGGGTTAGGGTTAGGGTTAAGGTTCGGGGTAGTGTTAGGGTTAAGGTTCGGGTTAGGGTTATGGTTAGGGTTCGGGTTAGGGTTAGGGTTAGGGTTAGGGTTCGTGTTCGGGTTAGGGTTCGGGTTCGGGTTAGGGTTAGTGTTAGGGTTAGGGTTAGGGTTAGGGTTAGGGTTCACGTTAGGGTTCGGGATAGGTGTCGGGTGAGGGTTAGGTTTAGGGTTCTGGTTCGGGTTAGGGTTAGGGTTAGGGTTAGTGTTAGGGTTAGGGGTAGGGTTCGGGTTAGGGTTCGGGTTCGGGTTAGGTTTAGGGTTAGGATTAGGGTTAGGGTTCGGGTTAGGGTTAGGGTTAGGGTTAGGGTTAGGGGTTAGGGTTAGGGTTAGGGTTAGGGTTAGGATTCGGGTTAGGGTTAGGGTTCGGGTTAGGGTTAGGGTTAGGATTCGGGTTAGGGTTAGGGTTAGGGTTAGGGTTAGGGTTCGGGTTAGGGTTAGGGTTAGGGTTCGGGTTAGGGTTAGGGTTCGGGTTAGGGTTAGGTTTAGGGTTCGGGTTCGGGTTAGGGTTAGGGTTCCGGTTAAGGTTACGGTTCGGGTTAGGGTTAGGGTTAGTGTTCGGGTTCGGGTTAGGGTTAGGGTTTGGGTTAGTGTTAGGGTTAGGGATAGGGTTAGGTTTCAGGTTAGGGTTCGGGTTAGGGTTAGGTTTAGGGTTAGGGTTAGGGTTAAGGTTCGGGGTAGTGTTAGGGTTAAGGTTCGGGTTAGGGTTATGGTTAGGGTTCGGGTTAGGGTTAGGGTTAGGGTTAGGGTTCGTGTTCGGGTTAGCGTTCGGGTTCGGGTTAGGGTTAGTGTTAGGGTTAGGGTTAGGGTTAGGGTTAGGGTTAGGGTTCACGTTAGGGTTCGGGATAGGTGTCGGGTGAGGGTTAGGTTTAGGGTTCTGGTTCGGGTTAGGATTAGGGTTAGGGTTCGGGTTAGGGTTAGGGTTAGGGTTAGGGTTAGTGGTTAGGGTTAGGGTTAGGGTTAGGGTTAGGATTCGGGTTAGGGTTAGGGTTCGGGTTAGGGTTAGGGTTAGGATTCGGGTTAGGGTTAGGGTTAGGGTTAGGGTTAGGGTTAGGGTTCGGGTTAGGGTTAGGGTTAGGGTTCGGGTTAGGGTTAGGGTTCGGGTTAGGGTTAGGTTTAGGGTTCGGGTTCGGGTTAGGGTTAGGGTTCCGGTTAAGGTTACGGTTAGTGTTCGGGTTAGGGTTAGGGTTAGGGTTCGGGTTCGGGTTAGGGTTAGTGTTAGGGTTAGGGTTCGGGTTAGGGTTAGGTTTCGGGTTAGGGTTAGGGTTCTGGTTCGGGTTAGGGTTAGAGTTTTGTTTAGGTTTCGGTTTAGGGTAAGGTTTCGGGTTAGGGTTAGGGTTCGGGTTAGGGTTAGGGTTAGTGTTAGGGTTAGGGTTCGGGTTAGGGTTAGGGTTCGTGTTCGGGTTACAGTTAGGGTTAGGGTTAGGTTTCGGTTTCGGGTTAGTGTTAGGGTTAGGGTTAGGGTTAGGGTCAGGGTTCGGGTTAGGGTTAGGGTTACGGTTAGGGTTCGGGTTAGGGTTAGGTTTAGGGTTCGGGTTAGGGTTCGGGTTAGGGTTCGGGTTATGTTTAGGGTTAGGGTTAGGGTTAGTGTTCGGGTTCGGGTTAGCGTTAGGGTTAGGGTTTGGGTTAGGGTTAGGGTTCTGGTTAGGTTTCGGGTTAGGGTTCGTGTTAGGGTTAGGGTTTGGGTTAGGGTTAGGGTTCGGGTTATGGTTAGGGTTCCGGTTAGGGTTAGGGTTAGGGTTCGGTTTCGGGTTAGTGTTAGGGTTCGGGTTAGTGTTAGTGTTCGAGTTAGGGTTAGGGTTCGGGTTAGGGTTAAGGTTAGGGCTAGGGTTAGGGTTCGGGTTCGGGTTAGGGTTCGGGTTAGTGTTAGGGTTAGTGTTATGGTTAGGGTTAGGGTTAGGGTTCGGGTTGGGTTTAGGGTTAGTGTTAGGTTTAGGGTTCGGGTTCGGTTTAGGTTTCGGGTTCGGGTTAGGGTTAGGGTTCGGGTTCGGTTTAGGGTTAGTTTTAGGTTTAGGGTTCGGGTTAGGGTTAGGGTTCGGGTTAGGGGTCGGGTTCGTGTTCGGGTTAGGGTTAGGGTTCGGGTTAGGTTTCCGGTTAGGGTTAGGGGTAGGGTTCGGGTTAGGGTTCGGGTTCGGGTTAGGGTTAGGATTAGGGTTAGGTTTAGGGTTCGGGTTAGGGTTAGGGTTAGGGTTAGGTTTAGGGGTTAGGGTTAGGGTTACCGTTCGGGTTAGGGTTAGGGTTAGGGTTAGGGTTAGAGTTAGGTTTCGGTTTAGGGTTAGGGTTAGGGTTCGGGTTAGGGTTCGGGTTAGGGTTAGGTTTAGGGTTCGGGTTCGGGTTAGGGTTAGGGTTCCGGTTAAGGTTACGGTTAGGGTTCGGGTTAGGGTTAGGGTTCGGGTTCGAATTAGGGTTAGTGTTAGGGTTAGGGTTCGGGTTAGGGTTAGGGTTCGGGTTAGGTTTAGGGTTCTGGTTCGGGTTAGGGTTAGAGTTTGGTTTAGGTTTCGGTTTAGGGTAAGGGTTCGGGTTAGGGTTAGGGTTCGGGTTAGGGTTAGGGTTAGTGTTAGGGTTAGGGTTCGGGTTAGGGTTAGGGTTCGGGTTCGGGTTACGGTTAGGGTTAGGGTTTAGGTTTCGGTTTCGTGTTAGTGTTAGGGTTAGGGTTAGGGTTAGGGTCAGGGTTCGGGTTAGGGTTAGGGTTACGGTTAGGGTTCTGGTTAGGGTTAGGTTTAGGGTTCGGGTTAGGGTTCGGGTTAGGGTTCGGGTTAGGGTTCGGGTTAGGGTTAGGGTTCGGGTAAGGGTTCGGGTTATGGTTAGGGTTAGGGTTAGGGTTAGTGTTCGGGTTCGGGTTAGCGTTAGGGTTAGGGTTCGGGTTAGGGTTAGGGTTCGGTTTAGGTTTCGGGTTAGGGTTCGTGTTAGGGTTAGGGTATGGGTTAGGGTTAGGGTTCGGGTTATGGTTAGGGTTCCGGTTAGGGTTAGGTTAGCGTTCCGTTTCGGGTTAGGGTTAGGGTTCGGGTTAGTGTTAGTGTTCGAGTTAGGGTTAGGGTTCGGGTTAGGGTTAAGGTTAGGGCTAGGGTTAGGGTTCGGGTTCGGTTTAGGGTTCGGGTTAGGGTTAGGGTTAGTGTTATGGTTAGGGTTAGGGTTAGGGTTCGGGTTCGGTTTAGGGTTAGTGTTAGGGTTAGGGTTCGGGTTCGGGTTAGGTTTCGGGTTCGGGTTAGGGTTAGGGTTCGGGTTCGGTTTAGGGTTAGTGTTAGGTTTAGGGTTCGGGTTAGGGGTAGGGTTCGGGTTAGGGGTAGGGTTCGTGTTCGGGTTGGGGTTAGGGTTCGGGTTAGGTTTCCGGTTAGGGTTAGGGTTCGGGTTAGGGTTAGGTTTCGGGTTAGGGTTAGGGTTAGGTTTAGGAGGTAGGGTTAGGGTTAGGGTTCGGGTTAGGGTTAGGGTTAGGGTTAGGGTTAGGGGTTAGGGTTCGGGTTAGGATTAGTGTTAGGTTAGGGTTAGGGTTAGGGTTAGGGGTTAGGGTTAGGGTTACCGTTCGGGTTAGGGTTCGGGTTAGGGTTAGGGTTCGGGTTAGGGTTAGGTTTCGGGTTCGGGTTAGGGTTAGGTTTAGGGTTAGGGTTAGGGGTTAGGGTAAGGGTTACCGTTCGGGTTAGGGTTAGGGTTAGGGTTTGGATTAGGGTTCGAATTAGGGTTAGGGGTAGGGTTAGGGTTAGGGGTTAGGGTTAGGTTTCGGGTTGGTGTTAGGTTTAGGTTTAGGGTTAGGTTTCGGGTTAGGGTTAGGGTTCGGGTTAGGGATAGGGTTCGGGTTCGGGTTAGGGTTAGGGTTAGGGTTAGGGTTAGGGGTTAGGGTTAGGGTTACCGTTCGGGTTAGGGTTCGGGTTAGGGTTAGGGTTCGGGTTCGGGTTAGGGTTAGGGTTAGGGGTAGGGGTAGGGGTAGGGTTCGGTTTAGGGTTCGGGTTCGGGTTAGGTTTAGGGTTAGGGTTAGGTTTAGGGTTCGGGTTAGGGTTAGGGTTAGGGTTAGGGTTAGGGGTTAGGGTTAGGGTTACCGTTCGGGATAGGGTTAGGGTTAGGATTAGGGTTAGGGTTCGGGTTAGCGTTAGGGTTAGGATTCGGGTTAGGGTTAGGGTTAGGGTTAGGGTTAGGGTTAGGGTTCGGGTTAGGGTTAGGGTTAGGGTTCGGGTTAGGGTTAGGGTTCGGGTTCGGGTTAGGGTTATTGTTCGGGTTCGGGTTAGAGTTAGGGTTCCGGTTAAGGTTACGTTTAGGGTTCGGGTTAGGGTTAGGGTTAGGGTTCGGGTACGGGTTAGGGTTAGGGTTAGGGTTAGGGTTCGGGTTAGGGTTAGGGTTAGGGTTCGGGTTAGGGTTAGGGTTCTGGTTCGGGTTAGGGTTAGAGTTTTGTTTAGGTTTCGGTTTAGGGTAAGGGTTCGGGTTAGGGTTAGGGTTCGGGTTAGGGTTAGGGTTAGTGTTAGGGTTAGGGTTCGGGTTAGGGTTAGGGTTCGGGTTCGGGTTACGGTTAGGGTTAGGGTTAGGTTTCGGTTTCGGGTTAGTGTTAGGGTTAGGGTTAGGGTTAGGGTCAGGGTTCGGGTTAGGGTTAGGGTTACGGTTAGGGTTCGGGTTAGGGTTAGGTTTAGGGTTCGGGTTAGGGTTCGGGTTAGGGTTAGGGTTCGCGTAAGGGTTCGGGTTATGGTTAGGGTTAGGGTTAGGGTTAGTGTTCGGGTTCGGGTTAGAGTTAGGGTTAGGGTTCGGGTAGGGTTACGGTTCGGGTTAGGTTTCGGGTTAGGGTTCATGTTAGGGTTAGGGTTTGGGTTAGGGTTAGGGTTCGGGTTATGGTTAGGGTTCCGGTTAGGTTTAGGGTTAGGGTTCGGTTTCGGGTTAGGGTTAGGGTTCGGGTTAGTGATAGTGTTCGAGTTAGGGTTAGGGTTCGGGTTAGGGTTAAGGTTAGGGCTAGGGTTAGGGTTCGGGTTCGGGTTAGGGTTCGGGTTAGGGTTAGGGTTAGTGTTATGGTTAGGGTTAGGGTTAGGGTGCGGGTTCGGTTTAGGGTTAGTGTTAGGGTTAGGGTTCGGGTTAGGGTTAGGGTTCGGGTTAGGGGTAGGGTTCGTGTTCGGGTTAGGGTTAGGGTTCGGGTTAGGTTTCCGGTTAGGGTTAGGTTTCGGGTTAGGGTTAGGTTTCGGGTTAGGGTTAGGGTTAGGTTTAGGAGGTAGGGTTAGGGTTAGGGTTCGTGTTAGGGTTAGGGTTAGGGTTAGGGTTAGGGGTTAGTGTTCGGGTTAGGCTTATTTTTAGGGTTAGGGTTAGGATTAGGATTAGGGTTCGGGTTCGGGTTCGGGTTAGGGTTAGGGTTAGGGTTAAGGTTAGGGTTAGGGTTCGGATTAGGGTTAGGGGTAGGGTTCGGGTTAGGGTTCGGGTTCGGGTTAGGGTTAGGGTTAGGGTTAGGGTTCGGGTGACGGTTAGGTTTAGGTTTAGGGGTTAGGGTTAGGTTTATGGTTCGGGTTAGGGTTAGAGTTACGGTTAGGGTTAGGGTTCGGGTTAGGGTTATGGTTAGGTTTCTGGTTAGGGTTAGGTTTAGGGTTATGGTTAGGGTTCGGGTTAGGGTTAGGGTTAGGGTTAGGGTTCGGGTTAGGGTTAGGGTTAGGGTTCGGGTTAGGGTTCAGGTTAGGGTTAGGGTTAGGTTTAGGGTTCGGTTTAGGGTTAGGGTTAGGGTTAGGGTACGGTTTAGGGTTAGGGTTAGGGTTAGGGTTTGGGTTAGGGTTCGGGTTAGGGTTAGGTTTAAGGTTAGGGTTAGGGTTAGGGTTAGGGTTAGGGTTAGGGTTCGCGTGAGCGTTCGGGTTAGGGGTCGGTTTAGGGTTAGTGTTAGGGTTCGGGTTAGTGTTAGGGTTAGGGTTCAGGTTAGGGTTAGGGTTCGGGTTAGTGTTAGGTTTTGGTTTCGGGTTCGGTTTAGGGTTAGGGTTAGGGTTCGGGTTCGGGTTAGGGTTAGGGTTCTAGTTAGGGTTCGGGTTAGGGTTAGGGTTAGGGTTAGGGTTCGGGTTCGGGGTTAGGGTTATGGTTAGGGTTCGGGTTAGGGTTCGGTTTAGGGTTAGGATTCGGGTAAGGGGTTAGGTTTCTGGTTCGGGTTAGGGTTAGGGTTAGGGTTCCGGTTAAGTTTAGGGTTAGGGTTCGGTTTAGGTTTAGGGTTAGGGTTAGGGTTAGGGTTCGGGATAGGGTTAAGGTTCGGGTTAGGGTTCGGGTTAGGGTTAGGGTTAGGGTTCGGATTAGGGTTAGGGGTAGTGTTCGGGTTAGGGTTCGGGTTCGGGTTAGGGTTAGGGTTAGGGTTAGGGTTCGGGTTAGGGTTAAGGTTCGGGTTAGGGTTCGGGTTAGGGTTAGGGTTAGGGTTCGGATTAGGGTTAGGGGTAGGTTTCGGGTTAGGGTTCGGGTTAGGGTTAGGGTTCGGGTTAGGGTTCGGGCTAGGGTTAGGGTGAGGGTTCTGGTTCGGGTTAGGGTTAGGGTTCGGATTCGGCGTTAGGGTTAGGGTTAGGGTTCGGGATAGTGTTCGGGTTACGGTTAGGATCCGGTAAGGTTGTTAGGGTTCGGGTTCGGGTTAGGGTTAGGGTTAGGGTTCCGGTTAGGGCTGTGTTAGGGTTCGGGTTCGGGTTAGGGTTAGTGTTCGGGTTAGTGTTAGGGTTCGGGTTAGGGTTAGGGTTCGGGTTAGGGTTAGGGTTAGGCTTAGGGTTCGGTTTCGGGTGAGGGTTAGGGTTAGGGTTCGGGTTAGGGTTAGGGATCGGTTTAGGGTTAGGGTTAGGGTTCGGGTTAGGGTTAGGTTTTGGGTTAGGGTTAGATTTCGGGTTAGGGTTAGGGTTCCGGTTAGGGTTAGTGTTAGTGTTCGGGTTCGGGTTAGGGTTAGGGTTCGGGTTAGTGTTAGGGTTAGCGTTAGGGTTAGGGTTCAGGTTAGGGTTCGGGTTAGGGTTAGGTTTAGGGTTAGTGTTAGGGTTAAGGTTCGGGGTAGTGTTAGGGTTAAGGTTCGGGTTAGGGTTATGGTTAGGGTTCGGGTTAGGGTTAGGGTTAAGGTTAGGGTTAGGGTTCGTGTTCGGGTTAGGGTTGGGGTTCGGGTTAGGGTTAGTGTTAGGGTTAGGGTTAGGGTTAGGGTTAGGGTTAGGGTTCACGTTAGGGTTCGGGATAGGTGTCGGGTTAGGGTTAGGTTTAGGGTTCGGGTTCGGGTTAGGGTTAGGTTTAGGGTTCGTGTAGGGTTAGGGTTCGGGTTAGGGTTAGGGTTAGGGTTCGGGTTCGGGTTAGGGTTAGGGTTCGGGTTCGTGTTAGGGTTCGGGTTAGGGTTAGGGTTAGGGTTAGGGTTCGGGTTCGGGGTTAGGGTTAGGTTTAGGGTTCGGGTTAGGGTTCGGGTTAGGGTTAGGATTTGGGTAAGGGGTTTGGGTTCGGGTTCGGGTTAGGGGTAGGGTTAGGGTTAGGTTTAGGGTTCGGGTTAGGTTTAGTGTTAGGGTTCGGGTTAGGGTTAGGGTTACGGTTAAGGTTAGGGTTCGGGTTAGGGTTAGGGTTAGGGTTCGGGTTAGGGTTAGGGTTAGGGTTATGGTTAAGGTTAGGGTTCGGGTTAGGGTTAGGGTTAGGATTAGGGTTCGGGTTAGGGTTCGGGTTAGGGTTCGGGTTAGGGTTCGGGTTCGGTTTAGGGTGAGGGTTAGGGTTAGGGTTCGGGTTAGGTTTAGGGTTAGGTTTAGGGTTCTGGTTAGCGTTAGGGTTCGGGTTAGGGTTAGGGTTAGTGTTAGGATTAGCGTTCGGATTAGGGTTAGGGGTAGGGTTCGGGTTAGGTTTCGGGTTCGAGTTAGGGTTAGGGTTAGGGTTAGGGTTAGGGCTAGGGTTCAGGTTAGGTTTAGGGTTAGGGTTAGGGGTTAGGGTTAGGGTTACCGTTCCGGTTAGGGTTAGGGTTAGGGTTAGTTTTCGGTTTAGGGTTAGGGTTCGGGTTAGGGTTAGGGTTCGGGTTAGGCTTAGTGTTAGGGTTAGGGTTCGGGTTAGGGTTAGGGTTCGGGTTAGGGTTAGGGTTCGGGTTAGGGTTAGTGTTAGGGTTAGGGTTCGGGTTTAGGGTTAGGTTTCAGGTTAGGGTTAGGGTTAGGGTTCGGGTTAGGGTTAGGGTTCGGGTTAGGGTTAGTGTTAGGGTTAGGGTTCGGGTTAGGGTTAGGGTTCGGGTTAGGGTTAGGTATAGGGTTCGGGTTAGGTTTAGGTTTAGGGTTCGGGTTAGGGTTCGGTTTAGGGTTAGGGTTAGGGTTCGGGTTAGGGTTAGTGTTAGGGTTAGGATTAGGTTTAGTGTTCGGGTTAGGGTTCGGGTTAGGGTTAGGGTTAGAATTCGGTTTAGGTTTAGGGTTCGGGTTAGGGTTAGGGTTAGGGATCGGGTTAGGGTTAGGGTTCGGGTTAGCGTTAGGGTTAGGGTTCGGGTTAGGGTTAGGGTTAGGTTTCGGGTTCGGGTTAGGGTTCGGGTTCGGGTTAGGTTTCGGGTTAGGGTAGGGTTAGGGTTCGGGTTAGGGTTAGGGTTCGGGTTCGGTTTCGGGTATGGGTTAGGGTTCGGGTTAGGGTTAGGGTTCGGGTTAGGGTTAGGGTTAGGGTTCGGGTTAGGGTTAGGGTTCGGGTTAGGGTTAGGCTTCGGGTTAGGGTTTGGGTTAGGGTTCGTGTTCGGGTTCGGGTTAGGTTTACGGGTAGGTTTCGGGTTAGGGTTAGGGTTCGGGTTAGGGTTAGGGTTCGGGTTAGGGTTAGTGTTAGGGTTAGGGGTTAGTGTTAGGGTTAGGTTTTGGGTTCGGGTTAGGTTTAGGGTTAGGGTTAGGGGTTAGGCTTAGGGTTCGTGTTAGGGTTATGGTTAGTGTTAGGGTTCGGGTTAGGGTTAGGGTTAGGATTCGGGTTAGGGTTAGGGTTAGGGTTAGGGTTAGCGTTCGGTTTAGGGTTAGGGTTAGGGTTCGGGTTTAGGATCGGGTTAGGGTTCGGGTTAGGGTTCGGGTTAGTGTTAGGGTTCGGGTTAGGGTTCGGGTTAGGGTTCGGGATAGGGTTGGGTTTAGGGTTAGTGTTCGGGTTCGTGTTAGGCTTAGGGTTCGGGTTAAGTTTCGGAATAGGGTTAGGTTTAGGGTTCGGGTTACGGTTCGGGTTAGGGTTCGGGTTAGGGTTCGGGTTCGGGTTCGGGTTAGGGTTAGGGTTAGGTTTCGGGTTAGGGTTTGGGTTAGGGTTTGGGTTAGGGTTTGGGTTAGGGTTAGGTTTAGGGGTAGGGTTCGGGTTAGGATTTGGTTTAGGGTTAGGGTTAGGGTTCGGGTTAGGGTTCAGGTTAGGGTTCGGGTTAAGGTTAGTGTTAGGGTTAGGGTTAGGGTTCCGGTTAGGGTTAGGTTTCGGGTTAGGGTTAGGGTTAGTGTTCGGGTTAGGGTTAGGGTTCGGGTTAGGGTTAGGGTTCGGGTTAGGGGTTAGGGTTACGGTTCGGGTTAGGGTTAGGGTTAGGGTTAGGGTTCATGTTAGGGTTAGGGTTCGGGTTAGGGTTAGGTTTAGGGTTCGGGTTAGGGTTAGGGTTCGGGTTAGGGTTAGGGTTAGGTTTCGGATTAGGGTAGGGGTTAGTGTTAGGGTTAGGGTTAGGGTTAGGGTTAGGGTTCGGATTAGGGTTCGGTTAGGGTTAGGGTTAGGGTTCGGGTTAGGGTTAGGTTAGGGTAAGGGTTAGGGTTAGGGTTCGGGTTAGGGTTAGGGTTAGGGTTCAGGTTAAGGTTCGGGGTAGGGTTAGGGTTAGGGTTAGGGTTCAGGTTAGGGTTAGGTTCAGGGTTCGGGTTCGGGTTAGGTTTCGGGTTCGGGGTAGGGTTAGGGTTAGGGTTAGGCTTCGGGTTAGGTTTAGGGTTCGCGTTAGGCTTCGGTTAGGGGTCGGGTAAGGGTTTGGTTTAGAGTTCGGGTTAGGGTTAGGGTTAGTGTTAGAGTTCGGGTTAGGGTTAGGGTTCGGGTTAGGGTTAGGTTAGGGTTCGGGTTCGGGTTCGGGTTAGGGTTAGGGTTCGGGATCGGGTTAGGTTTAGGGTTCGGGTTAGGGTTCGGGTTAGGGTTAGGGTTAGGGTTCGGGTTAGGGTTCGGGTTAGGTTTAGGATTCGGGTAAGCGGTTATGGTTCGGGTTCGGGTTAGGTATAGTGTTAGGGTTTCGGTTACGGTTAGGGTTAGGGTTCGGGTTGGGGTTAGGGTTAGGGTTAGGGTTCGGGTTAGGGTTAGGGTTAGGGTTCGGGTTAGGGTTCGGGTTAGGGTTAGGGTTAGGGTTAGGGTTAGGGTTCCGTTTAGGGTTAGGGTTCAGGTTTGGGTTAGGGTTAGGGTTAGGGTTAGGGTTCGGATTAGGGTTAGGGGTAGGGTTAGGGTTAGGGTTCGGGTTAGGGTTCGTGTTAGGGTTAGGGTTAGGGTTAGGGTTCGGTTTAGGGTTAGGGTTAGGGTTAGGGTTAGGGGTTAGGGTTAGGGTTACCGTTCGGGTTAGGGTTAGGGTTAGGGTTCGGGTTAGGGTTCGGGTTAGGGTTAGGGTTAGGGTTAGGGTTAGGGTTCCGTTTAGGGTTAGGGTTCAGGTTTGGGTTAGGGTTAGGTTTAGGGTTAGGGTTCGGATTAGGGTTAGGGGTAGGGTTAGGGTTAGGGTTCGGGTTAGGGTTAGGGTTAGGGTTAGGGTTCGGGTTAGGGTTAGGGTTAGGGTTAGGTTTAGGGGTTAGGGTTAGGGTTACCGTTCGGGTTAGGGTTAGGGTTAGGGTTAGGGTTAGGGTTCGGGTTAGGGTTAGGGTTAGGGTTTGGGTTAGTGTTAGGGTTAGGGTTAGGGTTAGCGTTCGGGTTAGGGTTAGGGTTAGGGTTCGGTTTAGCGTTAGGGTTCGGGTTAGGGTTAGGGTTAGGGTTCGGGTTCGGTTTAGGGTTAAGTTTCCGGTTAAGGTTAGGGTTAGGGTTCGGGTTAGGGTTAGGGTTAGGGTTCGGGTTCGGGTTAGGGTTAGTGTTAGGGTTAGGGTTTGGGTTAGGGTTAGGGTTCGGGTTAGGGTTAGGGTTTGGGTTCGGGTTAGGGTTAGAGTTTGGGTTAGGTTTCGGGTTAGGTTTAGGGTTTGGTTATGGTTAGTGTTCGGGTTAGGGTTAGGGTTGGGTTCGGGTTAGGTTTAGGCTTAGGGTTATGGTTAGGGTTAGGGTTCGGGTTAAGGTTAGGGTTAGGGTTAGGTTTCAGGTTAGGGTTAGGGTTAGGGTTCGGGTTAGGGTTCGGGTTAGGGTTAGGGTTAGGGTTAGGGTTAGGGTTAGGGTTCGTGTTAGGGTTAGGGTTAGGGTTAGGGTTCGGTTTAGGGTTAGGGTTAGGGTTAGGGTTAGGGTTAGGGTTCAGGTTAGGGTTAGGGTAAAGGTTCGGGTTAGGGTTAGGGTTAGGGTTAGGGTTAGGGTTCGCGTTAGGTTTCGGGTTAGGTGTCGGGTTAGGGTTTGTTTTAGGGTTTGGGTTAGGGTTAGGGTTACGGTTAGTGTTCGGGTTAGGGTTAGGGTTCGGGTTAGGGTAAGGGTTCGGGTTCGGGTTAGGGTTAGGGTTCGGGTTCGGGTTAGCGTTAGGGTTCGGGTTAGGGTTCGGGTTAGGGTTAGGTTTAGGGTTAGGGTTCGGTTTAGGGTTAGGTTTAGGTTTCCGGTTAAGGTTAGGGTTAGGGTTCGGGTTAGGGTTAGGGTTAGGGTTAGGGTTAGGGTTAGGGTTTGGGTTAGGGTTAGGTTAGGGTTCGGGTTAGGTTTCGGGTTAGGGTTAGGGTTAGGGTTCGGGTTAGGGTTCGGGTTAGGGTTAGGATTCGGTTAAGGTGTTATGTTTCGGGTACGGTTTAGGGTTAGTGTTAGGGTTCCAGTTAAGGTTAGGGTTACGGTTCGGGTTAGGGTTAGGGTTAGGGTTCGGGTTAGGGTTAGGGTTAGGGTTCGGGTTAGGGTTCGGTTTAGGGATAGGGTTAGGGTTAGGGTTAGGGTTCCGGTTAGGGTTAGGGTTCGGGTTAGGGTTAGGGTTCGGGTTAGGGTTAGGATTAGTGTTAGGGGTAGGGTTCGGGTTAGGGTTCGGGTTCGGGTTAGTGTTAGGGTTAGGGTTAGGGTTAGGGTTCGGGTTAGGGTTAGGGTTACGGTTAGGGTTAGGGATTAGGGTTAGGGTTACCGTTCGGGTTAGGGTTAGGGTTAGGGTTAGTGTTCGGGTTCGTGTTAGGCTTAGGGTTCGGGTTAGGTTTCGGAATAGGGTTAGGTTAAGGGTTCGGGTTACGGTTCGGGTTAGGGTTCGGGTTTGGGATCGGGTTAGGGTTCGGGTTAGGGTTAGGGTTAGGGTTAGGGTTCAGGTTAGGGTTAGGGTTCGGGTTAGTGTTAGGTTTAGGGTTCGGTTTCGGTTTAGGGTTAGGGTTAGGTTTCGGGTTCGGGTTAGGGTTAGAGTTAGGGTTTGGGTTAGGGTTCGTGTTAGGGTTAGGGTTAGGGTTAGGGTTCGGGTTCGGGGTTAGGTTTATGGTTAGGGTTCGGGTTAGGGTTCGGTTTGGGGTTAGGATTCGGGTAAGGGGTTAGGTTTCGGGTTCGGGTTAGGGTTAGGGTTAGGGTTCTGGTTAAGTTTAGGGTTAGGGTTCGGTTTAGGTTTAGGGTTAGGGTTAGGGTTAGGGTTCGGGTTAGGGTTAGGGGTAGTGTTCGGGTTAGGGTTCGGGTTCGGGTTAGGGTTAGGGTTAGGGTTAGGGTTAGGGTTAGGGTTCGGGTTAGGGTTAAGGTTCGGGTTAGGGTTAGGGTTCGGGTTAGGGTTCAGGTTAGGGTTCGGGTTAAGGTTAGGTTTAGGGTTCGGGTTAGGGTTCGGGTTAGGTTTCGGGTTAGGGTTAGGGTTCGGGTAAGGGTTCGGGTTATGGTTAGGGTTAGGGTTAGGGTTAGTGTTCGGGTTCGGGTTAGCGTCAGGGTTAGGGTTCGGGTTAGGGTTACGGTTCGGGTTAGGTTTCGGGTTAGGGTTCGTGTTAGGGTTAGTTTTTGGGTTAGGGTTAGGGTTCGAGTTAAGGTTAGGGTTCCGGTTAGGGTTAGGGTTAGGGTTCTGTTTCGGGTTAGGGTTAGGTTTCGGGTTAGTGTTAGTGTTCGAGTTAGGGTTAGGGTTCGGGTTAGGGTTAAGGTTAGGGCTAGGGTTAGGGTTCGGGTTCGGGTTAGGGTTCGGGTTAAGGTTAGGGTTAGTGTTATGTTTAGGGTTAGGGTTAGGGTTCGGGTTCGGTTTAGGGTTAGTGTTAGGGTTAGGGTTCGGGTTCGGGTTAGGTTTCGGGTTCGGATTAGGGTTAGGGTTCGGGTTCGGTTTAGGGTTAGTGTTAGGGTTAGGGTTCGGGTTAGGGTTAGGGTTCGGGTTAGGGGTAGGGTTCGTGTTCGGGTTAGGGTTAGGGTTCGGGTTAGGTTTCCGGTTAGGGTTAGGGTTCGGGTTAGGGTTAGGTTTCGGGTTAGGGTTAGGGTTAGGTTTAGGAGGTAGGGTTAGGGTTAGGGTTCGGGTTAGGGTTAGGGTTAGGTTTAGGGTTAGGGGTTAGTGTTCGGGTAGGGTTAGTGTTAGGGTTAGGGTTAGGATTAGGGTTAGGGTTCGGGTTCGGGTTAGGGTTAGGGTTAGGTTTAAGGTTAGGGTTAGGGTTCGGATTAGGGTTAGGGGTAGGGTTCGGTTTAAGTTTCGGGTTCGGGTTAGGGTTAGGGTTAGGGTTAGGGTTCGGGTTACGGTTAGGTTTAGGGTTAGGGGTTAGGGTTAGGTTTATGGTTCGGGTTAGGGTTAGAGTTACGGTTAGGGTTAGGGTTCGGGTTAGGGTTATGGTTAGGTTTCTGGTTAGGGTTAGGTTTAGGGTTATGGTTAGGGTTAGGGTTCGGGTTAGGGTTAGGGTTAGGGTTAGGGTTCGGGTTAGGGTTAGGGTTCGGGTTAGGGTTCAGGTTAGGGTTAGGGTTAGGTTTAGGGTTCGGTTTAGGGTTAGGGTTAGGTTTAGGGTACGGTTTAGGGTTAGGGTTAGGGTTAGGGTTTGGGTTAGGGTTCGGGTTAGGGTTAGGTTTAAGGTTAGTGTTAGGGTTAGGGTTAGGTTTAGGGTTAGGGTTCCCGTTAGGGTTCGGGTTAGGGGTCGGTTTAGGGTTAGGGTTAGGGTTCGGGTTAGGGTTAGGGTTAGGGTTAGGGTTCAGGTTAGGGTTAGGGTTCGGGTTAGTGTTAGGTTTAGGGTTCGGGTTCGGTTTAGGGTTAGGGTTAGGGTTCGGGTTCGGGTTAGGGTTAGGGTTAGGGTTTGGGTTAGGGTTCGGGTTAGGGTTAGGGTTAGGGTTAGGGTTCGGGTTCGGGGTTAGGGTTATGGTTAGGGTTCGGGTTAGGGTTCGGTTTAGGGTTAGTATTCGGGTCAGGGGTTAGGTTTCGGGTTCGGGTTAGGGTTAGGGTTAGGGTTAGGGTTCCGGTTAAGTTTAGGGTTAGGGTTCGGTTTAGGTTTAGGGTTAGGGTTAGGGTTAGGGTTCGGGATAGTGTTAGGGGTAGTGTTCGGGTTAGGGTTCGGGTTCGGGTTAGGGTTAGGGTTAGGGTTCGGGTTAGGGTTAAGGTTCGGGTTAGGGTTCGGGTTAGGGTTAGGGTTAGGGTTCGGATTAGGGTTAGGGGTAGGTTTCGGGTTAGGGTTCGGGTTAGGGTTAGGGTTCGGGTTAGGGTTCGGGTTAGGGTTAGGGTGAGGGTTCGGGTTCGGGTTAGGGTTAGGATCGGGTAAGGTTGTTAGGGTTCGGGTTCGGGTTAGGGTTAGGGTTAGGGTTCCGGTTAGGGCTGTGTTAGGGTTCGGGTTCGGGTTAGGGTTAGTGTTCGGGTTAGTGTTAGGTTTCGGGTTAGGGTTAGGGTTCGGGTTAGGGTTAGGGTTAGGCTTAGGGTTCGGTTTCGGGTTAGGGTTAGGGTTAGGGTTCGGGTTAGGGTTAGGGATCGGTTTAGGGTTAGGGTTAGGGTTCGGGTTAGGGTTAGGGTTTGGGTTAGGGTTAGATTTCGGGTTAGGGTTAGGGTTCCGGTTAGGGTTAGTGTTAGTGTTCGGGTTCGGGTTAGGGTTAGGGTTTGGGTTAGTGTTACGGTTAGGGATAGGGTTAGGTTTCAGGTTAGGGTTTGGGTTAGGGTTAGGTTTAGGGTTAGGGTTAGGGTTAAGGTTCGGGGTAGTGTTAGGGTTAAGGTTCGGGTTAGGGTTATGGTTAGGGTTCGGGTTAGGGTTAGGGTTAGGGTTAGGGTTCATGTTCGGGTTAGGGTTCGGGTTCGGGTTAGTGTTAGGGTTAGGGTTAGGGTTAGGGTTAGGGTTAGGTTTCACGTTAGGGTTCGGGATAGGTGTCGGGTTAGGGTTAGGTTTAGGGTTCGGGTTCGGGTTAGGGTTAGGTTTAGGGTTCGTGTTAGGGTTAGGGTTCGGGTTAGGGTTAGGGTTAGGGTTCGGGTTCGGGTTAGGGTTAGGGTTCGGGTTCGTGTTAGGGTTCGGGTTAGGGTTAGGGTTAGGGTTAGGGTTCGGGTTCGGGGTTAGGGTTAGGTTTAGGGTTCGGGTTAGGGTTCGGGTTAGGGTTAGGATTCGGGTAAGGGGTTTGGGTTCGGGTTCGGGTTCGGGTTAGGGTCAGGGTTAGTGTTAGGGTTAGGGTTCGGATTAGGGTTAGGGGTAGGGTTCGGGTTAGGGTTCGGGTTCGAGTTAGGTTTAGGGTTAGGGTTAGGGTTAGGGTTCGGGTTCGGGTTCGGGTTAGGGTTAGGGTTCGGGTTCGGTTTAGGGTGAGGGTTAGGGTTAGGGTTCGGGTTCGGGTTAGGGTTAGGTTTAGGGTTCTGGTTAGCGTTAGGGTTCGGGTTAGGGTCAGGGTTAGTGTTAGGGTTAGGGTTTGGATTAGGGTTAGGGGTAGGGTGCGGGTTAGGGTTCGGGTTCGAGTTAGGGTTAGGGTTAGGGTTAGGGTTAGGGTTCGGGTTCGGGTTCGGGTTAGGGTTAGGGTTAGGGGTTAGGGTTAGGGTTACCGTTCCGGTTAGGGTTAGGGTTAGGGTTAGGGTTCGGTTTAGGTTTAGGGTTCGGGTTAGGGTTAGGGTTCGGGTTAGGGTTAGTGTTAGGGTTAGGGTTCGGGTTAGGGTTAGGGTTCGGGTTAGGGTTAGGTTTCGGGTTAGGTTTAGTGTTAGGGTTAGGGATCGGGTTAGGGTTAGGTTTCGGGTTAGGGTTAGGGTTAGGGTTCGGGTTAGAGTTAGGGTTCGGGTTAGGGTTAGTGTTAGGGTTAGGATTCGGGTTAGGGTTAGGGTTCGGGTTAGTGTTAGGTATAGGGTTCGGGTTAGGTTTAAAGTTAGGGTTCGGGTTAGGGTTCGGTTTAGGGTTAGGGTTAGGGTTCGGGTTAGGGTTCGGGTTAGGGTAGGGTTAGGGTTCGGGTTAGGTTTAGGGTTCGGGTTCGGTTTCGGGTAAGGGTTAGGGTTCGGGTTAGGGTTAGGGTTCGGGTTAGGGTTAGGGTTAGGGTTCGGGTTAGGGTTAGGGTTAGGGTTCGGGTTAGGGTTAGGCTTCGGGTTAGGGTTAGGGTTAGGTTTCGTGTTCGGGTTCGGGTTAGGTTTAAGGTTAGGTTTCGGGTTAGGGTTAGGGTTCGGGTTAGGGTTAGGGTTCGGGTTAGGGTTAGTGTTAGGGTTAGGGGTTAGTGTTAGGGTTAGGGTTTGGGTTCGGGTTAGGTTTAGGGTTAGGGTTAGGGGTTAGGGTTAGGGTTCGGGTTAGGGTTATGGTTAGTGTTAGGGTTCGGGTTAGGGTTAGGATTAGGGTTCGGGTTAGGGTTAGGGTTAGGGTTAGGGTTAGCGTTCGGTTTAGGGTTAGGGTTAGGGTTCGGGTTTAGGATCGGGTTAGGGTTCGGGTTAGGGTTCGGGTTACGGTTAGAGTTCCGGTTAGGGTTCGGGTTAGGGTTCGAGTTAGGGTTGGGTTTAGGGTTAGTGTTCGGGTTCGTGTTAGGCTTAGGGTTCGGGTTAGGTTTCGGAATAGGGTTAGGTTTAGGGTTCGGGTTACTGTTCGGGTTAGGGTTCGGGTTAGGGTTCGGGTTCGGGTTCGGGTTAGGGTTAGGGTTAGGGTTCGGGTTAGGGTTTGGGTTAGGGTTCGGGTTAGGGTTTGGGTTAGGGTTAGGGTTAGGGGTTGGGTTCGGGTTAGGATTTGGGTTAGGGTTAGGGTTAGGGTTCGGGTTAGGGTTCAGGTTAGGGTTCGGGTTAAGTTTAGTGTTAGGGTTAGGGTTAGGGTTCGGGTTAGGGTTAGGTTTCGGGTTAGGGTTAGGGTTAGGTTACGGGTTAGGGTTAGGTTTCGGGTTAGGGTTAGGGTTCGGGTTAGGGGTTAGGGTTACGGTTCGGGTTAGGGTTAGGGTTAGGGTTAGGGTTCATGTTAGTGTTAGGGTTCGGGTTAGGGTTAGGTTTAGGGTTCGGGTTAGGGTTAGGGTTCGGGTTAGGGTTAGGGTTAGGTTTAGGGTTCGGGTTCGGGTTAGGGTTAGGTGTTAGGGTTCGGGTTCGCGTTAGGGTTAGGGTTAGGTTTCGGGTTAGGGTTAGGGGTTAGTGTTAGGGTTAGGGTTAGGGGTAGGGTTAGGGTTCGGATTAGGGTTCGGTTAGGGTTAGGGTTAGGGTTCGGGTTAGGGTTAGGTTAGGGTAAGGGTTAGGGTTAGGGTTCGGGTTAGGGTTAGGGTTAGGGTTCAGGTTAAGGTTCGGGGTAGGGTTACGGTTAGGTTTAGGTTTCGGGTTAGGGTTAGGGTTAGGGTTAGGGTTCGGGTTCGGGTTAGGTTTCGGGTTCGGGGTAGGGTTAGGGTTAGGGTTAGGGTTCGGGTTAGGTTTAGGGTTCGCGTTAGGGTTCGGTTAGGGGTCGGTTAAGGGTTTGGTTTAGGGTTCGGGTTAGGGATAGGTTTAGTGTTAGAGTTCGGGTTAGGGTTAGGGTTCGGGTTAGGGTTAGGTTAGGGTTCGGGTTCGGGTTCGGGTTAGGGTTAGGGTTCGGGATCGGGTTAGGTTTAGGATTCGGGTAAGGGTTCGGGTTAGGGTTAGGGTTCGGGTTAGGGTTAGGGTTCGGGTTAGGGTTAGGATTCGGGTAAGCGGTTATGGTTCGGGTTCGGGTTAGGTTTAGTGTTAGGGTTCCGGTTACGGTTAGGGTTAGGGTTCGGGTTGGGGTTAGGGTTAGGGTTAGGGTTCGTGTTTGGGTTAGGGTTAGGGTTCGGGTTAGGGTTCGGGTTAGGGTTAGGGTTAGGGTTAGGGTTAGGGTTAGGGTTCCGGTTAGGGTTAGGGTTCAGGTTAGGGTTAGGGTTAGGGTTAGGGTTAGGGTTAGGGTTCGGATTAGGGTTAGGTGTAGGGTTAGGGTTATGGTTCGGGTTAGGGTTAGGGTTAGGGTTAGGGTTAGGGTTAGGGTTCGGGTTAGGGTTAGGGTTAGGGTTAGGGTTAGGGGTTAGGGTTAGGGTTACCGTTCGGGTTAGGGTTAGGGTTTGGGTTAGGGTTAGGGTTCGGGTTAGGGTTAGGGTTAGGGTTCGGGTTAGGGTTAGGGTTAGGGTTAGCGTTCGGGTTAGGGTTAGGGTTAGGGTTCGGTTTAGCGTTAGGGTTCGGGTTAGGGTTAGGGTTAGGGTTCGGGTTCGTGTTAGTGTTAGGTTTCCTGTTAAGGTTAGGGTTAGGGTTCGGGTTAGGGTTAGGGTTAGGGTTCGGGTTCGGGTTAGGGTTAGTGTTAGGGTTAGGGTTCGGGTTAGGGTTAGGGTTCGGGTTAGGGTTAGGGTTTGGGTTCGGGTTAGGGTTAGAGTTTGGGTTCGGTTTCGGGTTAGGTTTAGGGTTTGGTTATGGTTAGTGTTCGGGTTAGGGTTAGGGTTGGGTTCGGGTTAGGGTTAGGCTTAGGGTTATGGTTAGGGTTAGGGTTCGAGTTAAGGTTAGGGTTAGGGTTAGGTTTCAGGTTAGGTTTAGGGTTAGGGTTCGGGTTAGGGTTCGGGTTAGGGTTAGGGTTCAGGTTAGGGTTAGGGTAAAGGTTCGGGTTAGGTTTAGGGTTAGGGTTAGGGTTAGGGTTCGCGTTAGGTTTCGGGTTATGGGTCGGGTTAGGGTTTGTTTTAGGGTTCGGTTTAGGGTTAGGGTTAGGGTTAGGGTTCGGGTTAGGGTTAGGGTTCGGGTTAGGGTTAGGGTTCGGGTTCGGGTTCGGGTTAGGGTTAGGGTTCGGGTTCGGGTTAGCGTTAGGGTTCGGGGTAGGGTTCGGGTTAGGGTTAGGTTTAGGGTTAGGGTTCGGGTTAGGGTTAGGTTTAGGGTTCCGGTTAAGGTTAGGGTTATGGTTCGGGTTAGGGTTAGGGTTAGGGTTAGGGTTAGGGTTAGGGTTAGGGTTTGGGTTAGGGTTAGGGTTAGGGTTCGGGTTAGGTTTCGGGTTAGGGTTCGGGTTAGGGTTCGGGTTAGGGTTAGGATTCGGGTAAGGTGTTATGGTTCGGGTACGGTTTAGGGTTAGTGTTAGGTTTCCGGTTAAGGTTAGGGTTACGGTTCGGGTTAGGGTTAGGGTTAGGGTTCGGGTTAGGGTTAGGGTTAGGGTTCGGGTTAGGGTTCGGTTTAGGGATAGGGTTAGGGTTAGGGTTAGGGTTCCGGTTAGGGTTAGGGTTCGGGTTAGGGTTAGGGTTCGGGTTAGGTTTAGGATTAGGGTTAGGGGTAGGGTTCGGGTTAGGGTTCGGGTTCGGGTTAGTGTAAGGGTTAGGGTTAGGGTTAGGGTTAGGGTTCGGGTTAGGGTTAGGGTTACGGTTAGGGTTAGGGGTTAGGGTTAGGGTTACCGTTCGGGTTAGGATTAGGGTTAGGGTTAGGGTTTGGGTTAGGGTTAGGGTTAGGGTTCGGGTTAGGGTTAGGGTTAGGGTTCGGGTTCGGGTTAGGGTTAGTGTTAGGGTTAGGGTTCGGGTTAGGGTTAGGGTTAGGATTCGGGTTAGGGTTAGGGTTCGTGTTCGTGTTAGGGTTAGGGTTAGGGTTATGGTTCGGGTTAGGTTTAGGGTTCGGGATCGGGTTAGGTTTAGGGTTCGGGTTAGGGTTAGGGTTAGGGTTCGGGTTAGGGTTCGGGTTAGGGTTAGGATTCGGGTAAGCGGTTATGGTTCGGGTTCGGGTTAGGGTTAGTGTTAGGGTTCCGGTTAAGGTTAGGGTTAGGGTTCGGGTTAGGGTTAGTGTTAGGGTTAGGGTTCGGGTTAGGGTTAGGGTTAGCGTTCGGGTTAGGGTTCGGGTTAGGGTTAGGGTTAGGGTTAGGGTTAGGGTTCCGGTTAGGGTTAGGGTTCAGGTTAGGGTTAGGGTTAGGGTTCGGGTTAGGGTTAGGGTTCGGATTAGGGTTAGGGGTAGGGTTAGGGTTAGGGTTCGGGTTAGGGTTAGGGTTAGGGTTAGGGTTAGGGTTAGGGTTCGGTTTAGCGTTAGGGTTCGTGTTAGGGTTAGGGTTAGGGTTCGGGTTCGGGTTAGGGTTAGGTTTCCGGTTAAGGTTAGGGTTAGTGTTCGGGTTAGGGTTAGGGTTAGGGTTCGGGTTCGGGTTAGGGTTAGTGTTAGGGTTAGTGTTCGGGTTAGGTTTAGGGTTCGGGTTAGGGTTAGGGTTTGGGTTCGGGTTAGGGTTAGATTTTGGGTTAGGTTTCGGGTTAGGTTTAGGGTTTGGTTATGGTTAGGGTTCGGGTTAGGGTTAGGGTTAGTGTTAGGGTTAGGGTTCCATTTAGGGTTAGGGTTCGGGTTCGGGTTATGGTTAGGGTTAGTGTTAGTGTTCGGTTTCGGGTTAGTGTTAGGGTTAGGGTCAGGGTTCGGGTTAGGGTTCGGGTTCGGGTTATGGTTAGGTTTAGTGTTAGGGTTCGGGTTAGGGTTAGGGTTAGCGTTAGGGGTTAGGGTTAGGGTAGGGTCGGGTTAGGGTTAGGGTTACGGTTAGGGTTAGTGTTCGGGTTAGGGTTAGGGTTGGGTTCGGGTTAGGGTTAGGCTTAGGGTTATGGTTAGGGTTAGGGTTCGGGTTAAGGTTAGGGTTAGGGTTAGGTTTCAGGTTAGGGTTAGGGTTAGGTTTCGGGTTAGGGTTCGGGTTAGGGTTAGGTTTAGGGTTAGGGTTAGGGTTCGTGTTAGGGTTAGGGTTAGGGTTAGGGTTCGGTTTAGGGTTAGGGTTAGGGTTAGGGTTCAGGTTAGGGTTAGGGTAAAGATTCGGGTTCGGGTTAGGGTTAGGGTTAGGGTTAGCGTTAGGTTTCGGGTTAGGGGTCGGGTTAGGTTTTGTTTTAGGGTTCGGGTTAGGGTTAGGGTTAGGGTTAGGGTTCGGGTTAGGGTTAGGGTTAGGGTTCGGGTTAGGGTTAGGGTTCGGGTTAGGGTTAGGGTTCGGGTTCGTGTTCGGTTTAGCGTTAGGGTTCGGGTTAGGGTTGGATTAGGGTTCGGGTTAGGGTTGGTTTAGGGTTAGGGTTCGGGTTAGGGTTAGGTTTAGGGTTCCGGTTAAGGTTAGGGTTAGGGTTCGGGTAAGGGTTAGGGTTAGGGTTAGGGTTAGGGTTTGGGTTAGTGTTAGGGTTAGGGTTCGGGTTAGGGTTCGGGTTAGGGTTAGGGTTAGGGTTCGGGTTAGGTTTCGGGTTAGGGTTAGGATTCGGGTAAGGTGTTATGGTTCGGGTTCGGTTTAGGGTTAGTGTTAGGGTTCCGTTTAAGGTTAGGGTTACGGTTCGCGTTAGGGTTAGGGTTAGGGTTCGGGTTAGGGTTAGGGTTAGGGTTCGGGTTAGGGTTCGGGTTAGTTATAGGGTTAGGGTTAGGGTTCGGGTTAGGGTTAGGGTTAGGGTTCGGGTTAGGTTTCGGGTTAGGTTTCGGGTTCGGGTTAGGGTTAGTGTTAGGGTTAGGGTTAGGGTTTGGGTTAGGGTTCGGGTTAGGGTTCGGTTTAGGGTTGGGTTTAGGTTTAGTGTTCGGGTTCGTGTTAGGCTTAGGGTTCGGGTTAGGTTTCGGAATAGGGTTAGGTTTAGGGTTCGGGTTACGTTTCGGGTTAGGGTTCGGGTTAGGGTTCGGGTTCGGGTTCGGGTTAGGGTTAGGGTTAGGGTTCGGGTTAGGGTTCCGGTTAGGGTTAGGGTTCGGGTTAGGGTTAGGGTTCGGGTTAGGTTTAGGATTAGGGTTAGGGGTTGGGTTCGGGTTAGGGTTCGGGTTCGGGTTAGTGTTAGGGTTAGGGTTAGGGTTAGGGTTCGGGTTAGGGTTAGGGTTACGGTTAGGGTTAGGGGTTAGTGTTAGGGTTACCGTTCGGGTTAGGATTAGGGTTAGGGTTAGGGTTCGGGTTAGGGTTAGGGTTAGGGTTCGGGTTAGGGTTAGGGTTAGGGTTCGGGTTCGGGTTAGGGTTAGTGTTAGGGTTAGGGTTCGGGTTAGGGTTAGGGTTAGGGTTCGGGTTAGGTTTAGGGTTCGGGATCGGGTTAGGTTTAGGGTTCGGGTTAGGGTTAGGGTTAGGGTTCGGGTTAGGGTTCGGGTTAGGGTTAGGATTCGGGTAAGCGGTTATGGTTCGGGTTCGGGTTAGGGTTAGTGTTAGGGTTCCGGTTAAGGTTAGGGTTAGGTTTCGGGTTAGGGTTAGTGTTAGTGTTAGGGTTCGGGTTAGGGTTAGGGTTAGGGTTCGGGTTAGGGTTCGGGTTAGGGTTAGGGTTAGGGTTAGGGTTCCGGTTAGGGTTAGGGTTCAGGTTAGGGTTAGGGTTAGGGTTAGGGTTAGGGTTAGGGTTCGGATTAGGGTTAGGGGTAGGGTTAGGGTTTGGGTTCGGGTTAGGGTTAGGGTTAGGGTTAGGGTTAGGGTTAGGGTTCGGTTTAGCGTTAGGGTTCGTGTTAGGGTTAGGGTTCGGGTTAGGGTTCGGGTTAGGGTTAGGGTTAGGGTTCGGGTTAGGTTTCGGGTTAGGGTTAGGATTCGGGTAAGGTGTTATGGTTCGGGTTCGGTTTAGGGTTAGTGTTAGGGTTCCGTTTAAGGTTAGGGTTACGGTTCGCGTTAGGGTTAGGGTTAGGGTTCGGGTTAGGGTTAGGGTTAGGGTTCGGGTTAGGGTTCGGGTTAGTTATAGGGTTAGGGTTAGGGTTCGGGTTAGGGTTAGGGTTAGGGTTCGGGTTAGGGTTCGGGTTAGGTTTCGGGTTCGGGTTAGGGTTAGTGTTAGGGTTAGGGTTAGGGTTTGGGTTAGGGTTCGGGTTAGGGTTCGGTTTAGGGTTGGGTTTAGGTTTAGTGTTCGGGTTCGTGTTAGGCTTACGGTTCGGGTTAGGTTTCGGAATAGGGTTAGGTTTAGGGTTCGGGTTACGTTTCGGGTTAGGGTTCGGGTTAGGGTTCGGGTTCGAGTTCGGGTTAGGGTTAGGGTTAGGGTTCGGGTTAGGGTTCCGGTTAGGGTTAGGGTTCGGGTTAGGGTTAGGGTTCGGGTTAGGTTTAGGATTAGGGTTAGGGGTTGGGTTCGGGTTAGGGTTCGGGTTCGGGTTAGTGTTAGGGTTAGGGTTAGGGTTAGGGTTCGGGTTAGGGTTAGGGTTACGGTTAGGGTTAGGGGTTAGTGTTAGGGTTACCGTTCGGGTTAGGATTAGGGTTAGGGTTAGGGTTCGGGTTAGGGTTAGGGTTAGGGTTCGGGTTAGGGTTAGGGTTAGGGTTCGGGTTCGGGTTAGGGTTAGTGTTAGGGTTAGGGTTCGGGTTAGGGTTAGGGTTAGGGTTCGGGTTAGGTTTAGGGTTCGGGATCGGGTTAGGTTTAGGTTTCGGGTTAGGGTTAGGGTTAGGGTTCGGGTTAGGGTTCGGGTTAGGGTTAGGATTCGGGTAAGCGGTTATGGTTCGGGTTCGGGTTAGGGTTAGTGTTAGGGTTCCGGTTAAGGTTAGGGTTAGGTTTCGGGTTAGGGTTAGTGTTAGTGTTAGGGTTCGGGTTAGGGTTAGGGTTAGGGTTCGGGTTAGGGTTCGGGTTAGGGTTAGGGTTAGGGTTAGGGTTCCGGTTAGGGTTAGGGTTCAGGTTAGGGTTAGGGTTAGGGTTAGGGTTAGGGTTAGGGTTCGGATTAGGGTTAGGGGTAGGGTTAGGGTTTGGGTTCGGGTTAGGGTTAGGGTTAGGGTTAGGGTTAGGGTTCGGTTTAGCGTTAGGGTTCGTGTTAGGGTTAGGGTTAGGGTTCGGGTTCGGGTTAGGGTTAGGTTTCCGGTTAAGGTTAGGGTTAGTGTTCGGGTTAGGGTTAGGGTTAGGGTTCGGGTTCGGGTTAGGGTTAGTGTTAGGGTTAGTGTTCGGGTTAGGTTTAGGGTTCGGGTTAGGGTTAGGGTTTGGGTTCGGGTTAGGGTTAGAGTTTGGGTTAGGTTTCGGGTTAGGTTTAGGGTTTGGTTATGGTTAGGGTTCGGGTTAGGTTTAGGGTTAGTGTTAGGGTTAGGGTTCCAGTTAGGGTTAGGGTTCGGGTTCGGGTTACGGTTAGGGTTAGTGTTAGTGTTCGGTTTCGGGTTAGTGTTAGGGTTAGGGTCAGGGTTCGGGTTAGGGTTCGGGTTCGGGTTATGGTTAGGTTTAGGGTTAGGGTTCGGGTTAGGGTTAGGGTTAGCGTTAGGGGTTAGGGTTAGGGTAGGGTTCGGGTTAGGGTTAGGGTTACGGTTAGGCTTAGTGTTCGGGTTAGGGTTAGGGTTGGGTTCGGGTTAGGGTTAGGCTTAGGGTTATGGTTAGGGTTAGGTTTCGGGTTAAGGTTAGGGTTAGGGTTAGGTTTCAGGTTAGGGTTAGGGTTAGGTTTCGGGTTAGGTTTCGGGTTAGGGTTAGGTTTAGGGTTAGGGTTAGGGTTCGTGTTAGGGTTAGGGTTAGGGTTAGGGTTCGGTTTAGGGTTAGGGTTAGGGTTAGGGTTAGGGTTCAGGTTAGGGTTAGGGTAAAGATACGGGTTCGGGTTATGGTTAGGGTTAGGTTTAGCGTTAGGTTTCGGGTTAGGGGTCGGGTTAGGTTTTGTTTTAGGGTTCGGGTTAGGGTTAGGGTTAGGGTTAGGGTTCGGGTTAGGGTTAGGGTTAGGGTTCGGGTTAGGGTTAGGGTTCGGGTTAGGGTTAGGGTTCGGGTTCGTGTTCGGGTTAACGTTAGGGTTCGGGTTAGGGTTCGGGTTAGGGTTCGGGTTAGGGTTGGTTTAGGGTTAGGGTTCGGGTTAGGGTTAGGTTTAGGGTTCCGGTTAAGGTTAGGGTTAGGGTTCGGGGTAGGGTTAGGGTTCGGGTTAGGGTTAGGGTTTGGGTTCGGGTTAGGGTTAGAGTTTGGGTTCGGTTTCGGGTTAGGTTTAGGGTTTGGTTATGGTTAGTGTTCGGGTTAGGGTTAGGGTTGGGTTCGGGTTAGGGTTAGGCTTAGGGTTATGGTTAGGGTTAGGGTTCGGGTTAAGGTTAGGGTTAGGGTTAGGTTTCAGGTTAGGGTTAGGGTTAGGGTTCGGGTTAGGGTTCGGGTTAGGGTTAGGGTTCAGGTTAGGGTTAGGGTAAAGGTTCGGGTTAGGTTTAGGGTTAGGGTTAGGGTTAGGGTTCGCGTTAGGTTTCGGGTTATGGGTCGGGTTAGGGTTTGTTTTAGGGTTCGGTTTAGGGTTAGGGTTAGGGTTAGGGTTCGGGTTAGGGTTAGGGTTCGGGTTAGGGTTAGGGTTCGGGTTCGGGTTCGGGTTAGGGTTAGGGTTCGGGTTCGGGTTAGCGTTAGGGTTCGGGGTAGGGTTCGGGTTAGGGTTAGGTTTAGGGTTAGGGTTCGGGTTAGGGTTAGGTTTAGGGTTCCGGTTAAGGTTAGGGTTATGGTTCGGGTTAGGGTTAGGGTTAGGGTTAGGGTTAGGGTTAGGGTTAGGGTTTGGGTTAGGGTTAGGGTTAGGGTTCGGGTTAGGTTTCGGGTTAGGGTTCGGGTTAGGGTTCGGGTTAGGGTTAGGATTCGGGTAAGGTGTTATGGTTCGGGTACGGTTTAGGGTTAGTGTTAGGTTTCCGGTTAAGGTTAGGGTTACGGTTCGGGTTAGGGTTAGGGTTAGGGTTCGGGTTAGGGTTAGGGTTAGGGTTCGGGTTAGGGTTCGGTTTAGGGATAGGGTTAGGGTTAGGGTTAGGGTTCCGGTTAGGGTTAGGGTTCGGGTTAGGGTTAGGGTTCGGGTTAGGTTTAGGATTAGGGTTAGGGGTAGGGTTCGGGTTAGGGTTCGGGTTCGGGTTAGTGTAAGGGTTAGGGTTAGGGTTAGGGTTAGGGTTCGGGTTAGGGTTAGGGTTACGGTTAGGGTTAGGGGTTAGGGTTAGGGTTACCGTTCGGGTTAGGATTAGGGTTAGGGTTAGGGTTCGGGTTAGGGTTAGGGTTAGGGTTCGGGTTAGGGTTAGGGTTAGGGTTCGGGTTCGGGTTAGGGTTAGTGTTAGGGTTAGGGTTCGGGTTAGGGTTAGGGTTAGGATTCGGGTTAGGGTTAGGGTTCGTGTTCGTGTTAGGGTTAGGGTTAGGGTTATGGTTCGGGTTAGGTTTAGGGTTCGGGATCGGGTTAGGTTTAGGGTTCGGGTTAGGGTTAGGGTTAGGGTTCGGGTTAGGGTTCGGGTTAGGGTTAGGATTCGGGTAAGCGGTTATGGTTCGGGTTCGGGTTAGGGTTAGTGTTAGGGTTCCGGTTAAGGTTAGGGTTAGGGTTCGGGTTAGGGTTAGTGTTAGGGTTAGGGTTCGGGTTAGGGTTAGGGTTAGCGTTCGGGTTAGGGTTCGGGTTAGGGTTAGGGTTAGGGTTAGGGTTAGGGTTCCGGTTAGGGTTAGGGTTCAGGTTAGGGTTAGGGTTAGGGTTCGGGTTAGGGTTAGGGTTCGGATTAGGGTTAGGGGTAGGGTTAGGGTTAGGGTTCGGGTTAGGGTTAGGGTTAGGGTTAGGGTTAGGGTTAGGGTTAGGGTTCGGTTTAGCGTTAGGGTTCGTGTTAGGGTTAGGGTTAGGGTTCGGGTTCGGGTTAGGGTTAGGTTTCCGGTTAAGGTTAGGGTTAGTGTTCGGGTTAGGGTTAGGGTTAGGGTTCGGGTTCGGGTTAGGGTTAGTGTTAGGGTTAGTGTTCGGGTTAGGTTTAGGGTTCGGGTTAGGGTTAGGGTTTGGGTTCGGGTTAGGGTTAGATTTTGGGTTAGGTTTCGGGTTAGGTTTAGGGTTTGGTTATGGTTAGGGTTCGGGTTAGGGTTAGGGTTAGTGTTAGGGTTAGGGTTCCAGTTAGGGTTAGGGTTCGGGTTCGGGTTACGGTTAGGGTTAGTGTTAGTGTTCGGTTTCGGGTTAGTGTTAGGGTTAGGGTCAGGGTTCGGGTTAGGGTTCGGGTTCGGGTTATGGTTAGGTTTAGGGTTAGGGTTCGGGTTAGGGTTAGGGTTAGCGTTAGGGGTTAGGGTTAGGGTAGGGTCGGGTTAGGGTTAGGGTTACGGTTAGGGTTAGTGTTCGGGTTAGGGTTAGGGTTGGGTTCGGGTTAGGGTTTGGCTTAGGGTTATGGTTAGGGTTAGGGTTCGGGTTAAGGTTAGGGTTAGGGTTAGGTTTCAGGTTAGGGTTAGGGTTAGGTTTCGGGTTAGGGTTCGGGTTAGGGTTAGGTTTAGGGTTAGGGTTAGGGTTCGTGTTAGGGTTAGGGTTAGGGTTAGGGTTCGGTTTAGGGTTAGGGTTAGGGTTAGGGTTCAGGTTAGGGTTAGGGTAAAGATTCGGGTTCGGGTTAGGGTTAGGGTTAGGGTTAGCGTTAGGTTTCGGGTTAGGGGTCGGGTTAGGTTTTGTTTTAGGGTTCGGGTTAGGGTTAGGGTTAGGGTTAGGGTTCGGGTTAGGGTTAGGGTTAGGGTTCGGGTTAGGGTTAGGGTTCGGGTTAGGGTTAGGGTTCGGGTTCGTGTTCGGTTTAGCGTTAGGGTTCGGGTTAGGGTTGGATTAGGGTTCGGGTTAGGGTTGGTTTAGGGTTAGGGTTCGGGTTAGGGTTAGGTTTAGGGTTCCGGTTAAGGTTAGGGTTAGGGTTCGGGTAAGGGTTAGGGTTAGGGTTAGGGTTAGGGTTAGGGTTTGGGTTAGTGTTAGGGTTAGGGTTCGGGTTAGGGTTCGGGTTAGGGTTAGGGTTAGGGTTCGGGTTAGGTTTCGGGTTAGGGTTAGGATTCGGGTAAGGTGTTATGGTTCGGGTTCGGTTTAGGGTTAGTGTTAGGGTTCCGTTTAAGGTTAGGGTTACGGTTCGCGTTAGGGTTAGGGTTAGGGTTCGGGTTAGGGTTAGGGTTAGGGTTCGGGTTAGGGTTCGGGTTAGTTATAGGGTTAGGGTTAGGGTTCGGGTTAGGGTTAGGGTTAGGGTTCGGGTTAGGGTTCGGGTTAGGTTTCGGGTTCGGGTTAGGGTTAGTGTTAGGGTTAGGGTTAGGGTTCGGGTTAGGGTTCGGGTTAGGGTTCGGTTTAGGGTTGGGTTTAGGTTTAGTGTTCGGGTTCGTGTTAGGCTTAGGGTTCGGGTTAGGTTTCGGAATAGGGTTAGGTTTAGGGTTCGGGTTACGTTTCGGGTTAGGGTTCGGGTTAGGGTTCGGGTTCGGGTTCGGGTTAGGGTTAGGGTTAGGGTTCGGGTTAGGGTTCCGGTTAGGGTTAGGGTTCGGGTTAGGGTTAGGGTTCGGGTTAGGTTTAGGATTAGGGTTAGGGGTTGGGTTCGGGTTAGGGTTCGGGTTCGGGTTAGTGTTAGGGTTAGGGTTAGGGTTAGGGTTCGGGTTAGGGTTAGGGTTACGGTTAGGGTTAGGGGTTAGTGTTAGGGTTACCGTTCGGGTTAGGATTAGGGTTAGGGTTAGGGTTCGGGTTAGGGTTAGGGTTAGGGTTCGGGTTAGGGTTAGGGTTAGGGTTCGGGTTCGGGTTAGGGTTAGTGTTAGGGTTAGGGTTCGGGTTAGGGTTAGGGTTAGGATTCGGGTTAGGGTTAGGGTTCGTGTTCGTGTTAGGGTTAGGGTTAGGGTTAGGGTTCGGGTTAGGTTTAGGGTTCGGGATCGGGTTAGGTTTAGGGTTCGGGTTAGGGTTAGGGTTAGGGTTCGGGTTAGGGTTCGGGTTAGGGTTAGGATTCGGGTAAGCGGTTATGGTTCGGGTTCGGGTTAGGGTTAGTGTTAGGGTTCCGGTTAAGGTTAGGGTTAGGTTTCGGGTTAGGGTTAGTGTTAGGGTTAGGGTTCGGGTTAGGGTTAGGGTTAGGGTTCGGGTTAGGGTTCGGGTTAGGGTTAGGGTTAGGGTTAGGGTTAGGGTTCCGGTTAGGGTTAGGGTTCAGGTTAGGGTTAGGGTTAGGGTTAGGGTTAGGGTTAGGGTTCGGATTAGGGTTAGGGGTAGGGTTAGGGTTTGGGTTCGGGTTAGGGTTAGGGTTAGGGTTAGGGTTAGGGTTAGGGTTCGGTTTAGCGTTAGGGTTCGTGTTAGGGTTAGGGTTAGGGTTCGGGTTCGGGTTAGGGTTAGGTTTCCGGTTAAGGTTAGGGTTAGTGTTCGGGTTAGGGTTAGGGTTAGGGTTCGGGTTCGGGTTAGGGTTAGTGTTAGGGTTAGTGTTCGGGTTAGGTTTAGGGTTCGGGTTAGGGTTAGGGTTTGGGTTCGGGTTAGGGTTAGAGTTTGGGTTAGGTTTCGGGTTAGGTTTAGGGTTTGGTTATGGTTAGGGTTCGGGTTAGGGTTAGGGTTAGTGTTAGGGTTAGGGTTCCAGTTAGGGTTAGGGTTCGGGTTCGGGTTACGGTTAGGGTTAGTGTTAGTGTTCGGTTTCGGGTTAGTGTTAGGGTTAGGGTCAGGGTTCGGGTTAGGGTTCGGGTTCGGGTTATGGTTAGGTTTAGGGTTAGGGTTCGGGTTAGGGTTAGGGTTAGCGTTAGGGGTTAGGGTTAGGGTAGGGTTCGGGTTAGGGTTAGGGTTACGGTTAGGCTTAGTGTTCGGGTTAGGGTTAGGGTTGGGTTCGGGTTAGGGTTAGGCTTAGGGTTATGGTTAGGGTTAGGTTTCGGGTTAAGGTTAGGGTTAGGGTTAGGTTTCAGGTTAGGGTTAGGGTTAGGTTTCGGGTTAGGTTTCGGGTTAGGGTTAGGTTTAGGGTTAGGTTTAGGGTTCGTGTTAGGGTTAGGGTTAGGGTTAGGGTTCGGTTTAGGGTTAGGGTTAGGGTTAGGGTTAGGGTTCAGGTTAGGGTTAGGGTAAAGATACGGGTTCGGGTTATGGTTAGGGTTAGGGTTAGCGTTAGGTTTCGGGTTAGGGGTCGGGTTAGGTTTTGTTTTAGGGTTCGGGTTAGGGTTAGGGTTAGGGTTAGGGTTCGGGTTAGGGTTAGGGTTAGGGTTCGGGTTAGGGTTAGGGTTCGGGTTAGGGTTAGGGTTCGGGTTCATGTTCGGGTTAACGTTAGGGTTTGGGTTAGGGTTCGGGTTAGGGTTCGGGTTAGGGTTGGTTTAGGGTTAGGGTTCGGGTTAGGGTTAGGTTTAGGGTTCCGGTTAAGGTTAGGGTTAGGGTTCGGGTTAGGGTTAGGGTTAGGGTTAGGGTTAGGGTTAGGGTTAGGGTTTGTGTTAGTGTTAGGGTTAGGGTTCGGGTTAGGGTTCGGGTTAGGGTTAGGGTTAGGGTTCGGGTTAGGTTTCGGGTTAGGGTTAGGATTCGGGTAAGGTGTTATGGTTCGGGTTCGGTTTAGGGTTAGTGTTAGGGTTCCGTTTAAGGTTAGGGTTACGGTTCGCGTTAGGGTTAGGGTTAGGGTTCGGGTTAGGGTTAGGGTTAGGGTTCGGGTTAGGGTTCGGGTTAGGTTTCGGGTTCGGGTTAGGGTTAGTGTTAGGGTTAGGGTTAGGGTTCGGGTTAGGGTTCGGGTTAGGGTTCGGTTTAGGGTTCGGTTTAGGTTTAGTGTTCGGGTTCGTGTTAGGCTTAGGGTTCGGGTTAGGTTTCGGAATAGGGTTAGGTTTAGGGTTCGAGTTACGTTTCGGGTTAGGGTTCGGGTTAGGGTTCGGGTTCGGGTTCGGGTTAGGGTTAGGGTTAGGGTTCGGGTTAGGGTTCCGGTTAGGGTTAGGGTTCGGGTTAGGGTTAGGGTTCGGGTTAGGTTTAGGATTAGGGTTAGGGGTTGGGTTCGGGTTAGGGTTCGGGTTCGGGTTAGTGTTAGGGTTAGGGTTAGGGTTCAGGTTAGGGTTCGGGTTAAGGTTAGGGTTAGGGTTAGGGTTCGGGTTAGGGTTAGGTTTCGGGTTAGGGTTAGGGTTAGTGTTCGGGTTAGGGTTAGGTTTCGGGTTAGGGTTAGGGTTCGGGTTAGGGGTTAGGGTTACGGTTCGGGTTAGGGTTAGGGTTAGGGTTAGGGTTCGGATTAGGGTTAGGGTTAGGTTTAGGGTTCGGGTTCGGGTTAGGGTTAGGTTTTAGGGTTCGGGTTCGGGTTAGGTTTAGGGTTAGGTTTCGGGTTAGGGTTAGGGGTTATTGTTAGGGTTAGGGTTAGGGTTAGGGTTAGGGTTCGGTTTAGGGTTCGGTTAGGGTTAGGGTTAGGGTTCGGTTTAGGTTTAGGTTTAGGGTAAGTGTTAGGGTTAGGGTTCGGGTTAGGGTTAGGGTTAGGGTTCAGGTTAAAGTTCGGGTTAGGGTTAGGGTTAGGGTTAGGGTTCGGGTTAGGGTTAGGGTTAGGGTTTGGGTTCGGGTTAGGTTTCGGGTTCGGGGTAGGGTTAGGGTTAGGGTTCGTGTTAGGTTTAGGGTTCGCGTAAGGGTTCGGTTAGGGGTCGGGTTAGGGTTTGGTTTAGGGTTCGGGTTAGGGTTAGGGTTAGTGTTAGAGTTCGGGTTAGGGTTAGGGTTCGGGTTAGGGTTAGGTTAGGGTTCGCGTTCGGGTTCGGGTTAGGGTTAGGGTTCGGGATCGGGTTAGGTTTAGGGTTCGGGTTAGGGTTCGGGTTAGGGTTAGGGTTAGGGTTCGGGTTAGGGATAGGGTTAGGGTTAGGGTTAGGGTTCCGGTTAGGGTTAGGTTTCGGGTTAGGGTTAGGGTTCGGGGTAGGGTTCGGATTAGGGTTATGGGTAGGTTTCGGGTTAGGGTTCGGGTTAGATTTAGGGTTCGGGTTAGGGTTCGGGTTAGGGTTAGGGTGAGGGTTCGGGTTCGGGTTAGGGTTAGGGTTCGGGTTCGGCGTTAGGGTTAGGGTTAGGGTTCGGGATAGGGTTCGGGTTAGGGTTAGGATCGGGTAAGGTTGTTAGGGTTCGGGTTCGGGTTAGGGTTAGGGTTAGGGTTCCGGTTAGGGCTGTGTTAGGGTTCGGGTTCGGGTTAGGGTTAGTGTTCTGGTTAGTGTTAGGGTTCGGGTTAGGGTTAGGGTTCGGGTTAGGGTTAGGGTTAGGCTTAGGGTTCGGTTTCGGGTTAGGGTTAGGGTTAGGGTTCGGGTTAGGGTTCGCGTTAGGGTTCGGTTTAGGATTGGGTTTAGGTTTAGTGTTCGGGTTCGTGTTAGGCTTAGGGTTCGGGTTAGGTTTCGGAATAGGGTTAGGTTTAGGGTTCGGGTTACGTTTCGGGTTAGGGTTCGGGTTAGGGTTCGGGTTAGGGTTCAGGTTCGGGTTCGGGTTAGGGTTAGGGTTAGGGTTCGGGTTAGGGTTCCGGTTAGGGTTAGGGTTCGGGTTAGGGTTAGGGTTCGGGTTCGGTTTAGGATTAGGGTTAGGGGTAGGGTTCGGGTTAGGGTTCGGGTTCGGGTTAGTGTTAGGGTTAGGGTTAGGGTTAGGGTTCGGGTTAGGGTTAGGGTTACGGTTAGGGTTAGGGGTTAGGGTTAGGGTTACCGTTCGGGTTAGGATTAGGGTTAGGGTTAGGGTTCGGGTTAGGGTTAGGGTTAGGGTTCGGTTTAGGGTTAGGGTTAGGGTTCGGGTTCGGGTTAGGGTTAGTGTTAGGGTTAGGGTTCGGTTTAGGGTTAGGGTTAGGATTCGGGTTAGGGTTAGGGTTCGTGTTCGTGTTAGGGTTAGGGTTAGGGTTAGGGTTCGGGTGTGGTTTAGGGTTCGGGATCGGGTTAGGTTTAGGGTTCGGGTTAGGGTTAGGGTTAGGGTTCGGGTTAGGGTTCGGGTTAGGGTTAGGATTCGGGTAAGCGGTTATGGTTCGGGTTCGGGTTAGGGTTAGTGTTAGGGTTCCGGTTAAGGTTAGGGTTAGGTTTCGGGTTAGGGTTAGTGTTAGGGTTAGGGTTCGGGTTAGGGTTAGGGTTAGGGTTCGGGTTAGGGTTCGGGTTAGGGTTAGGGTTAGGGTTAGGGTTAGGGTTCCGGTTAGGGTTAGGGTTCAGGTTAGGGTTAGGGTTAGGGTTAGGGTTAGGGTTAGGGTTCGGATTAGGGTTAGGGGTAGGGTTAGGGTTAGGGTTCGGGTTAGGGTTAGGGTTAGGGTTAGGGTTAGGGTTAGGGTTCGGTTTAGCGTTAGGGTTCGTGTTAGGGTTAGGGTTAGGGTTCGGGTTCGGGTTAGGGTTAGGTTTCCGGTTAAGGTTAGGGTTAGTGTTCGGGTTAGTGTTAGGGTTAGGGTTCGGGTTCGGGTTAGGGTTAGTGTTAGGGTTAGTGTTCAGGTTAGGTTTAGGGTTCGGGTTAGGGTTAGGGTTTGGGTTCGGGTTAGGGTTAGAGTTTGGGTTAGGTTTCGGGTTAGGTTTAGGGTTTGGTTATGGTTAGGGTTCGGGTTAGGGTTAGGGTTAGTGTTAGGGTTAGGGTTCCAGTTAGGGTTAGGGTTCGGGTTCGGGTTACGGTTCGGGTTAGTGTTAGTGTTTGGTTTCGTGTTAGTGTTAGGGTTAGGGTCAGGGTTCGGGTTAGGGTTCGGGTTCGGGTTATGGTTAGGTTTAGGGTTAGGGTTCGGGTTAGGGTTAGGGTTAGCGTTAGGGGTTAGGGTTAGGGTAGGGTTCGGGTTAGGGTTAGGGTTACGGTTAGGGTTAGTGTTCGGGTTAGGGTTAGGGTTGGGTTCGGGTTAGGGTTACGCTTAGGGTTATGGTTAGGGTTAGGGTTCGGGTTAAGGTTAGGGTTAGGGTTAGGTTTCAGGTTAGGGTTAGGGTTAGGTTTCGGGTTAGGGTTCGGGTTATGGTTAGGTTTAGGGTTAGGGTTAGGGTTCGTGTTAGGGTTAGGGTTAGGGTTAGGGTTCGGATTAGGGTTAGGGTTAGGGTTAGGGTTAGGGTTCAGGTTAGGGTTAGGGTAAAGATTCGGGTTCGGGTTAGGGTTAGGGTTAGGGTTAGCGTTAGGTTTCGGGTTAGGGGTCGGGTTAGGTTTTGTTTTAGGGTTCGGGTTAGGGTTAGGGTTAGTGTTAGGGTTCGGGTTAGGGTTAGGGTTAGGGTTCGGGTTAGGGTTAGGGTTCGGGTTAGGGTTAGGGTTCGGGTTCGTGTTCGGGTTAGCGTTAGGGTTCGGGTTAGAGTTCGGGTTAGGGTTCGGGTTAGGGTTGGTTTAGGGTTAGGGTTCGGGTTAGGGTTAGGTTTAGGGTTCCGGTTAAGGTTAGGGTTAGGGTTCGGGTTAGGTTTAGGGTTAGGGTTAGGGTTAGGGTTAGGGTTTGGGTTAGTGTTAGGGTTAGGGTTCGGGTTAGGGTTCGGGTTAGGGTTAGGGTTAGGGTTCGGGTTAGGTTTCGGGTTAGGGTTAGGATTCGGGTAAGGTGTTATGGTTCGGGTTCGGTTTAGGGTTAGTGTTAGGGTTCCGTTTAAGGTTAGGGTTACGGTTCGCGTTAGGGTTAGGGTTAGGGTTCGGGTTAGGGTTAGGGTTAGGGTTCGGGTTAGGGTTCGGGTTAGGGTTAGGGTTCGGGTTCGGGTTAGGGTTAGGGTTCGGGTTAGGGTTCGGGTTAGGTTTCGGGTTCGGGTTAGGGTTAGTGTTAGGGTTAGGGTTAGGGTTCGGGTTATGGTTCGGGTTAGGGTTCGGTTTAGGGTTGGGTTTAGGTTTAGTGTTCGGGTTCGTGTTAGGCTTAGGGTTCGGGTTAGGTTTCGGAATAGGGTTAGGTTTAGGGTTCGGGTTACGTTTCGGGTTAGGGTTCGGGTTAGGGTTCGGGTTAGGGTTCGGGTTCGGTTTCGGGTTAGGTTTAGGGTTAGGGTTCGGGTTAGGGTTCGGGTTAGGGTTCGGGTTAGTGTTTGGGTTAGGGTTAGGGTTAGGGGTAGGGTTCGGGTTAGGGTTTGTGTTAGGGTTAGGGTTAGGGTTCGGGTTAGGGTTCAGGTGTGGGTTCGGGTTAAGGTTAGGGTTAGGGTTAGGGTTCGGGTTAGGGTTAGGTTTCGGGTTAGGGTTAGGGTTAGTGTTCGGGTTAGGGTTAGGTTTCGGGTTAGGGTTAGGGTTCGGGTTAGGGGTTAGGGTTACGGTTCGGGTTAGGGTTAGGGTTAGGGTTAAGGTTCGGGTTAGGGTTAGGGTTAGGTTTAGGGTTCGGGTTCGGGTTAGGGTTAGGTTTTAGGGTTCGGGTTCGGGTTAGGGTTAGGGTTAGGTTTCGGGTTAGGGTTAGGGGTTAGTGTTAGGGTTAGGGTTAGGGTTAGGGTTAGGGTTCGGTTTAGGGTTCGGTTAGGGTTAGGGTTAGGGTTCGGGTTAGGTTTAGGGTTAGGGTAAGGGTTAGGGTTAGGGTTCGGGTTAGGGTTAGGGTTCAGGTTAAAGTTCGGGTTAGGGTTAGGGTTAGGGTTAGGGTTCGGGTTAGGGTTAGGGTTAGGGTTTGGGTTCGGGTTAGGTTTCGGGTTCGGGGTAGGGTTAGGGTTAGGGTTCGTGTTAGGTTTAGGGTTCGCGTAAGGGTTCGGTTAGGGGTCGGGTTAGGGTTTGGTTTACGGTTCGGGTTAGGTTTAGGGTTAGTGTTAGAGTTCGGGTTAGGGTTAGGGTTCGGGTTAGGGTTAGGTTAGGGTTCGCGTTCGGGTTCGGGTTAGGGTTAGGGTTCGGGATCGGGTTAGGTTTAGGGTTCGGGTTAGGGTTCGGGTTAGGGTTAGGGTTAGGGTTCGGGTTAGGGATAGGGTTAGGGTTAGGGTTAGGGTTCCGGTTAGGGTTAGGGTTCGGGTTAGGGTTAGGGTTCGGGGTAGGGTTCGGATTAGGGTTAGGGGTAGGTTTCGGGTTAGGGTTCGGGTTAGATTTAGGGTTCGGGTTAGGGTTAGGGTGAGGGTTCGGGTTCGGGTTAGGGTTAGGGTTCGGGTAAGGGGTTTGGGTTCGGGTTCGGGTTAGGGTTAGGGTTAGGGTTAGGTTTAGGGTTCGGGTTAGGGTTCGGGTTAGGGTTAGGGTTCGGGTTAGGGTTAGGGTTACGGTTAAGGTTAGGGTTCGGGTTAGGGTTAGGGTTAGGGTTCGGGTTAGGGTTAGGGTTAGGGTTATGGTTACGGTTAGGGTTCGGGTTAGGGTTAGGGTTAGGATTAGGGTTCGGGTTAGGGTTAGGGTTAGGGTTCGGGTTCGGTTTAGGGTGAGGGTTAGGGTTAGGGTTCGGGTTCGGGTTAGGGTTAGGTTTAGGGTTCTGGTTAGCGTTGGGGTTCGGGTTAGGGTTAGGGTTAGTGTTAGGGTTAGGGTTCGGATTAGGGTTAGGGGTAGGGTTCGGGTTAGGGTTCGGGTTCGAGTTAGGGTTAGGGTTAGGGTTAGGGTTCGGGTTCGGGTTCAGGTTCGGGTTAGGGTTAGGGTTAGGGGTTAGGGTTAGGGTTACCGTTCCGGTTAGGGTTAGGGTTAGGGTTAGGGTTCGGTTTAGGGTTAGAGTTCGGGTTAGGGTTAGGGTTCGGGTTAGGTTTAGTGTTAGGGTTAGGGTTCGGGTTAGGGTTAGGGTTCGGGTTAGGGTTAGGGTTCGGGTTAGGGTTAGTGTTAGGGTTAGGGTTCGGTTTAGGGTTAGGGTTAGGGTTAGGGTTAGGGTTCGGTTTAGGGTTCGGTTAGGGTTAGGGTTAGGGTTCGGGTTAGGGTTAGGGTTAGGGTAAGGGTTAGGGTTAGGGTTCGGGTTAGGGTTAGGGTTAGGGTTCAGGTTAAAGTTCGGGTTAGGGTTAGGGTTAGGGTTAGGGTTCGGGTTAGGGTTAGGGTTAGGGTTTGGGTTCGGGTTAGGTTTCGGGTTCGGGGTAGGGTTAGGGTTAGTGTTAGGGTTCAGGTTAGGTTTAGGGTTCGCGTAAGGGTTCGGTTAGGGGTCGGGTTAGGGTTTGGTTTAGGGTTCGTGTTAGGGTTAGGGTTAGTGTTAGAGTTCGGGTTAGGGTTAGGGTTCGGGTTAGGGTTAGGTTAGGGTTCGCGTTCGGGTTCGGGTTAGGGTTAGGGTTCGGGATCGGGTTAGGTTTAGGGTTCGGGTTAGGGTTCGGGTTAGGGTTAGGGTTAGGGTTCGGGTTAGGGTTCCGTTTAGGGATAGGGTTAGGGTTAGGGTTAGGGTTCCGGTTAGGGTTAGGGTTCGGGTTAGGGTTAGGGTTCGGGGTAGGGTTCGGATTAGGGTTAGGGGTAGGTTTCGGGTTAGGGTTCGGTTTAGATTTAGGGTTCGGGTTAGGGTTCGGGTTAGGGTTAGGGTGAGTGTTCGGGTTCGGGTTAGGGTTAGGGTTCGTGTTCGGCTTTAGGGTTAGGTTTAGGGTTCGGGATAGGGTTCGGGTTAGGGTTAGGATCGGGTAAGGTTGTTAGGGTTCGTGTTCGGGTTAGGGTTAGGGTTAGGGTTCGGGTTAGGGTTAGTGTTCGGGTTAGTGTTAGGGTTCGGGTTAGGGTTAGGGTTCGGGTTAGGGTTAGGGTTAGGCTTAGGGTTGGGTTTCGGGTTAGGGTTAGGGTTAGGGTTCGGGTTAGGTTTAGGGATCGGTTTAGGGTTAGCGTTAGGGTTCGGGTTAGGGTTAGGGTTTGGGTAGGGTTAGATTTCAGGTTAGGGTTAGGGTTCCGGTTAGGGTTAGTGTTAGTGTTCGGGTTCGGGTTAGGGTTAGGGTTCGGGTTAGGTTTAGGGTTCGGGTTAGGGTTAGGGTTAGGTTTAGGGTTCGGGTTAGGGTTCGGGTTAGTGTTAGGATTCGGGTAAGGGGTTTGGGTTCGGGTTCGGGTTAGGGTTAGGGTTAGGATTAGGTTTAGGGTTCGGGTTAGGGTTAGGGTTAGGGTTCTCGTTAGGGTTAGGGTTACGGTTAAGCTTAGGGTTCGGGTTAGGGTTAGGGTTAGGGTTCGGGTTAGGGTTAGGGTTAGGGTTATGGTTACGGTTAGGGTTCGGGTTAGGTTTAGGGTTAGGATTAGGGTTCGGGTTAGGGTTAGGTTTAGGGTTCGGGTTCGGTTTAGGGTGAGGGTTAGGGTTAGGGTTCGGGTTCGGGTTAGGGTTAGGTTTAGGGTTCTGGTTAGCGTTAGGGTTCGGGTTAGGGTTAGGGTTAGTGTTAGGGTTAGGGTTCGGATTAGGGTTAGGGGTAGGGTTCGGGTTAGGGTTCGGGTTCGAGTTAGGGTTAGGGTTAGGTTTAGGGTTAGGGTTCGGGTTCAGGTTCGGGTTAGGGTTAGGGTTAGGGGTTAGGGTTAGGGTTACCGTTCCGGTTAGGGTTAGGGTTAGGGTTAGGGTTCGGTTTAGGGTTAGGGTTCGGGTTAGGGTTAGGGTTCGGGTTAGGGTTAGTGTTAGGGTTAGGGTTCGGGTTAGGGTAGGGTTAGGGTTCGGGTTAGGGTTAGGGTTCGGGTTAGGGTTAGTGTTAGGGTTAGGGTTCGTGTTAGGGTTAGGTTTCGGGTTAGGGTTAGGTTTAGGGTTCGGGTTAGGGTTAGGGTTCGGGTTAGGGTTAGTGTTAGGGTTAGGGTTCGGGTTAGGGTTAGGGTTCGGGTTAGGGTTAGGTATAGGTTTCGGGTTAGGTTTAGGGTTAGGTATCGGGTTAGGGTTCGGTTTAGGGTTAGGGTTAGGGTTCGGGTTAGGGTTAGGGTTAGGGTTAGGGTTAGGATTAGGGTTAGTGTTCGGGTTAGGGTTCGGGTTAGGGTTAGGGTTAGGATTCAGTTTAGGTTTAGGGTTAGGGTTCGGGTTAGGGTTAGGGTTCGGGTTCGGGTTAGGTTTAGGGTTCGGGTTAGGGATAGGGTTAGGGTTCGGGTTAGGGTTAGGGTTCGGGTTAGGGTTTGGGTTAGGGTTCGGGTTAGGGTTAGGGTTAGGTTTCGGGTTCGGGTTAGGGTTCGGGTTCGGTTTAGGGTTCGGGTTAGGGTAGGGTTAGGGTTCGGGTTAGGGTTAGGGTTCGGGTTCAGGTTCGGGTAAGGGTTAGGGTTCGGTTTAGGGTTAGGGTTCGGGTTAGAGTTAGGGTTAGGGTTCTGGTTAGGTTAGGGTTAGGGTTCGGGTTAGGGTTAGGCTTCGGGGTAGGGTTAGGGTTAGGGTTCGTGTTCGGGTTCGGGTTAGGTTTAAGGTTAGGTTTCGGGTTAGGGTTAGGGTTCGGGTTAGGTTTAGGGTTCGGGTTAGGGTTAGTGTTAGGGTTAGGGGTTAGGGTTAGGGTTAGGGTTTGGGTTCGGGTTAGGTTTAGGTTTAGGGTTAGGGGTTAGTGTTAGGGTTCGGGTTAGGGTTATGGTTAGTGTTAGGGTTCGGGTTAGGGTTAGGGTTAGGGTTCGGGTTAGGGTTAGGGTTAGGGTTAGCGTTCGGTTTAGGGTTAGGGTTAGGGTTCGGGTTTAGGATCGGGTTAGGGTTCGGGTTAGGGTTCGGGTTAGGGTTAGTGTTCGGGTTAGGGTTCGGGTTAGGGTTCGGGTTAGGGTTGGGTTTAGGGTTAGTGTTCGGGTTCGTGTTAGGCTTAGGGTTCGGGTTAGGTTTCGGAATAGGGTTAGGTTTAGGGTTCGGGTTACGGTTCGGGTTAGGGTTCGGGTTAGGGTTCGGGTTCGGGTTCGGGTTCGGGTTAGGGTTAGGGTTAGGGTTCGGGTTAGGGTTTGGGTTAGGGTTCGGGTTAGGGTTTGGGTTAGGGTTAGGGTTAGGGGTAGGGTTCGGGTTAGGATTTGGGTTAGGTTTACGGTTAGGGTTCGGGTTAGGGTACAGGTTAGGGTTCGGGTTAAGGTTAGTGTTAGGGTTAGGGTTAGGGTTCGGGTTAGGGTTAGGTTTCGGGTTAGGGTTAGGGTTAGGGTACGGGTTAGGGTTAGGGTTCGGGTTAGGGTTAGGGTTCGGGTTAGGGGTTAGGGTTACGGTTCGGGTTAGGGTTAGGGTTAGGGTTAGGGTTCATGTTAGGGTTAGGGTTCGGGTTAGGGTTAGGTTTAGGGTTCAGGTTAGGGTTAGGGTTCGGGTTAGGGTTAGGGTTAGGTTTAGGGTTCGGGTTCGGATTAGGGTTAGGTGTTAGTGTTCGGGTTCAGGTTAGGGTTAGGGTTAGGTTTCGGGTTAGGGTTAGGGGTTAGTGTTAGGGTTAGGGTTAGGGTTAGGGTTAGGGTTAGGGTTCGGATTAGGGTTCGGTTAGGGTTAGGCTTAGGGTTCGGGTTAGGGTTAGGTTAGGGTAAGGGTTAGGGTTAGGGTTCGGGTTATGTTTAGGGTTAGGGTTCAGGTTAAGGTTCGGGGTAGGGTTACGGTTAGGTTTAGGGTTCGGGTTAGGGTTAGGGTTAGGGTTAGGGTTCGGGTTCGGGTTAGGTTTCGGGTTCGGGGTAGGGTTAGGGTTAGGGTTAGGGTTCGGGTTATGTTTAGGGTTCGCGTTAGGGTTCGGTTAGGGGTCGGGTAAGGGTTTGGTTTAGGGTTCGGGTTAGGGTTAGGGTTAGTGTTAGAGTTCAGGTTAGGGTTAGGGTTCGGGTTAGGGTTAGGTTAGGGTTCGGGTTCGGGTTCGGGTTAGGGTTAGGGTTCGGGTTAGGATTAGGGTTCGGGTTAGGGTTAGGATTCGGGTAAGCGGTTATGGTTCGGGTTCGGGTTAGGTTTAGTGTTAGGGTTCCGGTTACGGTTAGGGTTAGGGTTCGGGTTGGGGTTAGGGTTAGGGTTAGGTTTCGGGTTAGGGTTAGGGTTAGGGTTCGGGTTAGGGTTCGGGTTAGGGTTAGGGTTAGGGTTAGGGTTAGGGTTCCTGTTAGGGTTAGGGTTCAGGTTAGGGTTAGGGTTAGGGTTAGGGTTCGGATTAGGGTTAGGGGTAGGGTTAGGGTTAGGGTTCGGGTTAGGGTTAGGGTTAGGGTTAGGGTTAGGGTTAGGGGTAGGGTTAGTGTTAGGGTTCCGGTTACGGTTAGGGTTAGGGTTCGGGTTGGGGTTAGGGTTAGGGTTAGGGTTCGGATTAGGGTTAGGAGTAGGGTTAGGGTTAGGGTTCGGGTTCGGGTTAGGGTTAGGTTTCCGGTTAAGGTTAGAGTTAGGGTTCGGGTTAGGGTTAGGGTTAGGGTTCGGGTTCGGGTTAGGGTTAGTGTTAGGGTTAGGGTTCGGGTTAGGGTTAGGGTTCGGGTTAGGTTTAGGGTTTGGGTTCGGGTTAGGGTTAGAGTTTGGGTTAGGTTTCGGATTAGGTTTAGGGTTTGGTTATGGTTAGTGTTCGGGTTAGGGTTAGGGTTGGGTTCGGGTTAGGGTTAGGCTTAGGGTTATGGTTAGGGTTAGGGTTGGGGTTAAGGTTAGGGTTAGGGTTAGGTTTCAGGTTAGGGTTAGGGTTAGGGTTCGGGTTAGGGTTCGGGTTAGGGTTAGGGTTAGGGTTAGGGTTAGGATTCGTGTAGGGTTAGGGTTCGGGTTAGGGTTCGGGTTAGGGTTAGGGTTAGGGTTAGGGTTAGGATTCGTGTAGGGTTAGGGTTAGGGTTAGGGTTCGGTTTAGGGTTAGGGTTAGGGTTGTTAGGGTTCAGGTTAGGGTTAGGGTAAAGGTTCGGGTTAGGGTTAGGGTTAGGGTTAGGGTTCGCGTTAGGTTTCGGTTTATGGGTCGGGTTAGGGTTTGTTTTAGGGTTCGGGTTAGGGTTAGGGTTAGGGTTAGGGTTCGGGTTAGGGTTAGGGTTCGGGTTAGGGTTAGGGTTCGGGTTCGGGTTCAGGTTAGGGTTAGGGTTCGGGTTCGGGTTAGCGTTAGGGTTCGGGTTAGGGTTCGGGTTAGGGTTCGGGTTAGGGTTAGGTTTAGGGTTGGGGTTCGGGTTAGGGTTAGGTTTAGAGTTCCGGTTAAGGTTAGGGTTATGGTTCGGGTTAGGGTTAGGGTTAGGGTTAGGGTTAGGGTTAGGGTTAGGGTTTGGGTTAGGGTTAGGGTTAGGGTTCGGGTTAGGTTTCGGGTTAGGGTTAGGGTTAGGGTTCGGGTTAGGGTTCGGGTTAGGGTTAGGATTCGGGTAAGGTGTTATGGTTCAGGTACGGTTTAGGGTTAGTGTTAGGGTTCCGGTTAAGGTTAGGGTTACGTTTCGGGTTAGGGTTAGGGTTAGGGTTCGGGTTAGGGTTAGGGTTAGGGTTCGGGTTAGGGTTCGGTTTAGGGATAGGGTTAGGGTTAGGGTTAGGGTTCCGGTTAGGGTTAGGGTTCGGGTTAGGGTTAGGGTTCGGGTTAGGGTTAGGATTAGGGTTAGGGGTAGGGTTCGGGTTAGGGTTCGGGTTCGGGTTAGTGTTAGGTTTAGGGTTAGGGTTAGGGTTCGGGTTAGGGTTAGGGTTACGGTTAGGGTTAGGGGTTAGGGTTAGGGTTACCGTTCGGGTTAGGTTTAGGGTTAGGGTTAGGGTTCGGTTTAGGGTTAGGGTTAGGGTTCGGGTTAGGGTTAGGGTTAGGGTTCGGGTTCGGGTTAGGGTTAGTGTTAGGGTTAGGGTTCGGGTTAGGGTTAGGGTTAGGATTCGGGTTAGGGTTAGGGTTCGTGTTCGTGTTAGGGTTAGGGTTAGGGTTAGGGTTCGGGTTAGGTTTAGGTTTCGGGATCGGGTTAGGTTTAGGGTTCGGGTTAGGGTTAGGGTTAGGGTTCGGGTTAGGGTTCGGGTTAGGGTTAGGATTCGGGTAAGCGGTTATGGTTCGGGTTCGGGTTAGGGTTAGTGTTAGGGTTCCGGTTAAGTTTAGGGTTAGGGTTCGGGTTAGGGTTAGTGTTAGGGTTAGGGTTCGGGTTAGGGTTAGGGTTAGGGTTCGGGTTAGGGTTCGGGTTAGGGTTAGGGTTAGGGTTAGGGTTAGGGTTCCGGTTAGGTTTAGGGTTCAGGTTAGGGTTAGGGTTAGGGTTAGGGTTAGGGTTAGGGTTCGGATTAGGGTTAGGGGTAGGGTTAGGGTTAGGGTTCGGGTTAGGGTTAGGGTTAGGGTTAGGGTTAGGGTTAGGGTTCGGTTTAGCGTTAGGGTTCGTGTTAGGGTTAGGGTTAGGGTTCGGGTTCGGGTTAGGGTTAGGTTTCCGGTTAAGGTTAGGGTTAGTGTTCGGGTTAGGGTTAGGGTTAGGGTTCGCGTTCGGGTTAGGGTTAGTGTTAGGGTTAGTGTTCGGGTTAGGTTTAGGGTTCGGGTTAGGGTAAGGGTTTGGGTTCGGGTTAGGGTTAGAGTTTGGGTTAGGTTTCGGGTTAGGTTTAGGGTTTGGTTATGGTTAGGGTTCGGGTTAGGGTTAGGGTTAGTGTTAGGGTTAGGGTTCCAGTTAGGGTTAGGGTTCGGGTTCGGGTTACGGTTAGGGTTAGTGTTAGTGTTCGGTTTCGGGTTAGTGTTAGGGTTAGGGTCAGGGTTCGGGTTAGTGTTCGGGTTCAGGTTATGGTTAGGTTTAGGGTTAGGGTTCGGGTTAGGGTTAGGGTTATCGTTAGGGGTTAGGGTTAGGGTAGGGTTCGGGTTAGGGTTAGGGTTACGGTTAGGGTTAGTGTTCGGGTTAGGGTTAGGGTTGGGTTCGGGTTAGGGTTAGGCTTAGGGTTATGGTTAGGGTTAGGGTTCGGGTTAAGGTTAGGGTTAGGGTTAGGTTTCAGGTTAGGGTTAGGGTTAGGGTTCGGGTTAGGGTTCGGGTTAGGGTTAGGGTTAGGGTTAGGGTTAGGGTTCGTGTTAGGGTTAGGGTTAGGGTTAGGGTTCGGTTTAGGGTTAGGGTTAGGGTTAGGGTTAGGGTTCAGGTTAGGGTTAGGGTAAAGATTCGGGTTAGGGTTAGGGTTAGGGTTAGGGTTAGCGTTAGGTTTCGGGTTAGGGGTCGGGTTAGGTTTTGTTTTAGGGTTCGGGTTAGGGTTAGGGTTAGGGTTATGGTTCGGTTTAGGGTTAGGGTTAGGGTTCGGGTTAGGGTTAGGGTTCGGGTTAGGTTTAGGGTTCGGGTTCGTGTTCGGGTTAGCGTTAGGGTTCGGGTTAGGGTTCGGGTTAGGGTTCGGGTTAGGGTTGGTTTAGGGTTAGGGTTCGGGTTAGGGTTAGGTTTAGGGTTCCGGTTAAGGTTAGGGTTAGGGTTCGGGTTAGGGTTAGGGTTAGGGTTAGGGTTAGGGTTAGGGTTAGGGTTTGGGTTAGGGTTAGGGTTAGGGTTTGGGTTAGGGTTTGAGTTAGGGTTAGGGTTAGGGGTAGGGTTCGGGTTAGGGTTTGGGTTAGGGTTAGTGTTAGGGTTCGGGTTAGGGTTCAGGTTAGGGTTCGGGTTAAGGTTAGGGTTAGGGTTAGGGTTCGGGTTAGGGTTAGGGTTCGGTTTAGGGGTTAGGGTTACGGTTCGGGTTAGGATTAGGGTTAGGGTTAGGGTTCATGTTAGGGTTAGGGTTCGGGTTAGGGTTAGGTTTAGGGTTCGGGTTAGGGTTAGGGTTCGGGTTAGGGTTAGGGTTAGGTTTAGGGTTCGGGTTCGGGTTAGGGTTAGGTGTTAGGGTTCGGGTTCGGGTTAGGGTTAGGGTTAGGTTTCGGGTTAGGGTTAGGGGTTAGTGTTAGTGTTAGGGTTAGGGTTAGGGTTAGGGTTCGGTTTAGGGTTCGGTTAGGGTTAGGGTTAGGGTTCAGTTTAGGGTTAGGGTTAGGGTAAGGGTTAGGGTTAGGGTTCGGGTTAGGGTTAGGGTTAGGGTTCAGGTTAAAGTTCGGGTTAGGGTTAGGGTTAGGGTTAGGGTTCGGGTTAGGGTTAGGGTTAGGGTTTGGGTTCGGGTTAGGTTTCGGCTTCGGGGTAGGGTTAGGGTTAGGGTTAGGGTTCGGGTTAGGTTTAGGGTTCGCGTAAGGGTTCGGTTAGGGGTCGGGTTAGGGTTTGGTTTAGGGTTCGGGTTAGGGTTAGGGTTAGTGTTAGAGTTCGGGTTAGGGTTAGGGTTCGGGTTAGGGTTAGGTTAGGGTTCGCGTTCGGGTTCGGGTTAGGGTTAGGGTTCGGGATCGGGTTAGGTTTAGGGTTCGGTTTAGGGTTAGGGTTCGGGTTAGGGGTAGGGTTCGGGGTAGGGTTCGGATTAGGGTTAGGGGTAGGTTTCGGGTTAGGGTTCGGGTTAGATTTAGGGTTCGTGTTTGGGTTCGGGTTAGGGTTAGGGTGAGTGTTCGGGTTCGGGTTAGGGTTAGGGTTCGGTTTCGGCGTTAGGGTTAGGGTTAGGGTTCGGGATAGGGTTCGGGTTAGGGTTAGGATCGGGTAAGGTTGTTAGGGTTCGGGTTCGGGTTAGGGTTAGGGTTAGGGTTCCGGTTAGGGCTGTGTTAGGGTTCGGGTTCGGGTTAGGGTTAGTGTTCGGTTTAGTGTTAGGGTTCGGGTTAGGGTTAGGGTTCGGGTTAGGGTTAGGGATCGGTTTAGGGTTAGCGTTAGGGTTCGGGTTAGGGTTAGGGTTTGGGTTAGGGTTAGATTTCGGGTTAGGGTTAGGGTTCCGGTTAGGGTTAGTGTTAGTGTTCGGGTTCGGGTTAGGGTTAGGGTTCGGGTTAGTGTTAGGGTTAGGGTTAGGGTTAGGTTTCAGGTTAGGGTTCGGGTTAGGGTTAGGTTTAGGGTTAGGGTTAGGGTTAAGGTTCGGGGTAGTGTTAGGGTTAAGGTTCGGGTTAGGGTTATGGTTAGGGTTCGGGTTAGGGTTAGGGTTAGGGTTAGGGTTCGTGTTCGGGTTAGGGTTCGGGTTCGGGTTAGGGTTAGTGTTAGGGTTAGGGTTAGGTTTAGGGTTAGGGTTAGGGTTCACGTTAGGGTTCGGGATAGGTGTCGGGTTAGGGTTAGGTTTAGGGTTCGGGTTAGAGTTAGGTTTAGGGTTCGTGTTAGGGTTAGGGTTCGGGTTGGGTTAGGGTTAGGGTTCGGGTTCGGGTTAGGGTTAGGGTTCGGGTTCGTGTTAGGGTTCGGGTTAGGGTTAGGGTTAGGGTTCGGGTTCGGGGTTAGGGTTAGGTTTAGGTTTCGGGTTAGGGTTCGGGTTAGGGTTAGGATTCGTGTAAGGGGTTTGGGTTCGGGTTCGGGTTACGGTTAGGGTTAGGGTTAGGTTTAGGGTTCGGGTTAGGGTTAGGGTTAGGGTTCGGGTTAGGGTTAGGGTTACGGTTAAGGTTAGGGTTCGGGTTAGGGTTAGGGTTAGGGTTCGGGTTAGGGTTAGGGTTAGGGTTATGGTTACGGTTAGGGTTCGGGTTAGGGTTAGGGTTAGGATTAGGGTTCGGGTTAGGGTTAGGGTTAGGGTTCGGGTTCGGTTTAGGGTGAGGGTTAGGGTTAGGGTTCGGGTTCGGGTTAGGGTTAGGTTTAGGGTTAGGGTTAGGTTTCGGATTAGCGTTAGGGTTAGGGTTCGAGTTAGGGTTCGGGTTCGAGTTAGGGTTAGGGTTAGGGTTAGGGTTCGGGTTCGGGTTCGGGTTAGGGTTAGGGTTAGGGGTTAGGGTTAGGGTTACCGTTCCGGTTAGGGTTAGGGTTAGGGTTAGGGTTCGGTTTAGGGTTAGGGTTCGGGTTAGGGTTAGGGTTCGGTTTAGGGTTAGGGTTCGGGTTAGGGTTAGGGTTCGGGTTAGGGTTAGTGTTAGGGTTAGGGTTCGGGTTAGGGTTAGGGTTCGGGTTAGGGTTAGGGTTCGGGTTAGGGTTAGTGTTAGGGTTAGGGTTCGGGTTAGGGTTAGGTTTCGTGTTAGGGTTAGGGTTAGGGTTCGGGTTAGGGTTAGGGTTCGGGTTAGGGTTAGTGTTAGGGTTAGGGTTTGGGTTAGGGTTAGGGTTCGGGTTAGGGTTAGGTATAGGGTTCGGGTTAAGTTTAGGGTTAGGGTTCGGGTTAGGGTTCGGTTTAGGGTTAGTGTTAGGGTTCGGGTTAGGGTTAGGATTAGGGTTAGGGTTAGGAATAGGGTTAGTGTTCGGGTTAGGGTTCGGGTTAGGGTTAGGGTTAGGATTCGGTTTAGGTTTAGGGTTAGGGTTCGGGTTAGGGTTAGGGTTCGGGTTCGGGTTAGGTTTAGGGTTCGGGTTAGGGTTAGGGTTAGGGTTCGGGTTAGTGTTAGGGTTCGGGTTAGGGTTAGGGTTAGGGTTAGGTTTCCGGTTCGGGTTAGGGTTCGGGTTCGGGTTAGGGTTCGGGTTAGGGTTAGGTTAGGGTAAGGGTTAGGGTTAGGGTTCGGGTTAGGGTTAGGGTTAGGGTTCAGGTTAAGGTTCGGGGTAGGGTTACGGTTAGGGTTAGGGTTCGGGTTAGGGTTAGGGTTAGGGTTAGGGTTCGGGTTCGGGTTAGGTTTCGGGTTCGGGGTAGGGTTAGGGTTAGGTTTAGGGTTCGGGTTAGGTTTAGGGTTCGCGGTAGGGATAGGGTTAGGGTTCAGGTTAAGGTTCGGGGTAGGGTTACGGTTAGGGTTAGGGTTCGGGTTAGGGTTAGGGTTAGGGTTCGGGTTCGGGTTAGGTTTCGGGTTCGGGGTAGGGTTAGGGTTAGGTTTAGGGTTCGGGTTAGGTTTAGGGTTCGCGGTAGGGTTCCGTTAGGGGTCGGGTAAGGGTTTGGTTTAGGGTTCGGGTTAGGGTTAGGGTTAGTGTTAGAGTTCGGGTTAGGGTTAGGGTTCGGGTTAGGGTTAGGTTAGGGTTCGGGTTCGGGTTCGGGTTAGGGTTAGGGTTCGGGATCGGGTTAGGTTTAGGGTTCGGGTTAGGGTTCGGGTTAGGGTTAGGGTTAGGGTTCGGGTTAGGGTTCGGGTTAGGGTTAGGATTCGGGTAAGCGGTTATGGTTCGGGTTCGGGTTAGGTTTAGTGTTAGGGTTCCGGTTACGGTTAGGGTTAGGGTTCGGGTTAGGGTTAGGGTTCGGGTTAGGGTTAGGGTTTGGGTTCGGGTTAGGGTTAGAGTTTGGGTTAGGTTTCGGGTTAGGTTTAGGGTTTGGTTATGGTTAGTGTTCGGGTTAGGGTTAGGGTTGGGTTCGGGTTAGGGTTAGGCTTAGGGTTATGGTTAGGGTTAGGGTTCGGGTTAAAGTTAGGGTTAGGGTTAGGTTTCAGGTTAGGGTTAGGGTTAGGGTTCGGGTTAGGGTTCGGGTTAGGGTTAGGGTTAGGGTTAGGGTTAGGGTTCGTGTTAGGGTTAGGGTTAGGGTTAGGGTTCGGTTTAGGGTTAGGGTTAGGGTTAGGGTTAGGGTTCAGGTTAGGGTTAGGGTAAAGGTTCGGGTTAGGGTTAGGGTTAGGGTTAGGGTTAGGGTTAGGGTTCGCGTTAGTTTTCGGGTTAGGGGTCGGGTTAGGGTTTGTTTTAGGGTTCGGGTTAGGGTTAGGGTTAGGGTTAGGGTTCGGGTTAGGGTTAGGGTTAGGGTTCGGGTTAGGGTTAGGGTTCGGGTTCGGGTTCGGGTTAGGGTTAGGGTTCGGGTTCAGGTTAGCGTTAGGGTTCGGGTTAGGGTTCGGGTTAGGGTTCGGGTTAGGGTTAGGTTTAGGGTTAGGGTTCGGGTTAGGGTTAGGTTTAGGGTTCCGGTTAAGGTTAGGGTTAGGGTTCGGGTTAGGGTTAGGGTTAGGGTTAGGGTTAGGGTTAGGGTTTGGGTTAGGGTTATGGTTAGGGTTCGGGTTAGGTTTCGGGTTAGGGTTAGGGTTAGGGTTCGGGTTAGGGTTCGGGTTAGGGTTAGGATTCGGGTAAGGTGTTATGGTTCGGGTACGGTTTAGGGTTAGTGTTGGGTTCCGGTTAAGGTTAGGGTTACGGTTCGGTTTAGGGTTAGGGTTAGGGTTCGGGTTAGGGTTAGGGTTAGGGTTCGGGTTAGGGTTCGGTTTAGGGATAGGGTTAGGGTTAGGGTTAGGGTTCCGGTTAGGGTTAGGTTTCGGGTTAGGGTTAGGGTTCGGGTTATGGTTAGGATTAGGGTTAGGGGTAGGGTTCGGGTTAGGGTTCGGGTTCGGGTTAGTGTTAGGGTTAGGGTTAGGGTTAGGGTTCGGGTTAGGGTTAGGGTTACGGTTAGGGTTAGGGGTTAGGGTTAGGGATACCGTTCCGGTTAGGATTAGGGTTAGGGTTAGGGTTCGGGTTAGGGTTAGGGTTAGGGTTCGGGTTAGGGTTAGGGTTAGGGTTCGGGTTCGGGTTAGGGTTAGTGTTAGGGTTAGGGTTCGGGTTAGGGTTAGGGTTAGGGTTCGGGTTAGGGTTAGGGTTAGGGTTCGGGTTAGGGTTAGGTTTCGGGTTAGGGTTAGGTTTCGGGTTCGGGTTAGGGTTAGGGTTAGGGTTAGGGTTCGGGTTAGGGTTCGGGTTAGGGTTCGGTTTAGGGTTGGGTTTAGGGTTAGTGTTCGGGTTCGTGTTAGGCTTAGGGTTCGGGATAGCGTTAGGGTTAGGGTTCGGGTTAGTGTTAGGGTTAGTGTTCGGGTTCGGGTTATGTTTCGGGTTCGGGGTAGGGCTAGGGTTAGGGTTAGGGTTCGGGTTAGGTTTAGGGTTCGCGTAAGGGTTCGGTTAGGGGTCGGGTTAGGGTTTGGTTTAGGGTTCGGTTTAGGGTTAGGGTTAGTGTTAGAGTTCGGGTTACGGTTATGGTTCGGGTTAGGGTTAGGTTAGGGTTCGGGTTCGGGTTCGGGTTAGGGTTAGGGTTCGGGATCGGGTTAGGTTTAGGGTTCGGGTTAGGGTTCGGGTTAGGGTTAGGGTTAGGGTTCGGGTTAGGGTTAGGGTTCGGGTTAGGGTTAGGATTCGGGTTCGGGTTAGGGTTAGGGTTAGGGTTCGGGTTAGGGTTAGGGTTAGGGTTCGGGTTAGGGTTCGGGTTAGGGTTCGGGTTCGGGTTCGGGTTAGGGTTAGGGTTAGGGTTCGGGTTAGGGTTCGGGTTAGGGTTAGTGTTAGGGTTTGGGTTAGGGTTAGGGTTAGGGGTAGGGTTCGGGATAGGGTTTGGGTTAGGGTTAGGGTTAGGGTTCGGGTTAGGGTTCAGGTTAGGGTTCGGGTTAAGGTTAGGGTTAGGGTTAGGGTTAGGGTTCGGGTTAGGGTTAGGTTTCGGGTTAGGGGTTAGTGTTACGGTTCGGGATAGGGTTAGGGTTAGGGTTAGGGTTCGTGTTAGGGTTAGGGTTCGGGTTAGGGTTAGGTTTAGGGTTCGGGTTAGGGTTAGGGTTCGGGTTAGGGTTAGGGTTAGGTTTAGGGTTCGGGTTCGGGTTAGGGTTAGGTGTTAGGGTTCGGGTTCGGGTTAGGGTTAGGGTTAGGTTTCGGGTTAGGGTTAGGGGTTAGTGTTAGGTTTAGGGTTAGGGTTAGGGTTAGGGTTCGGATTAGGGTTCTGTTAGGGTTAGGGTTAGGGTTCGGGTTAGGGTTAGGGTTAGGGTAAGGGTTAGGTTTAGGGTTCGGGTTAGGGTTAGGGTTAGGGTTCAGGTTAAGGTTCGGGTTAGGGTTAGGGTTAGGGTTAGGGTTCGGGTTAGGGTTAGGGTTAGGGTTCGGGTTCGGGTTAGGTTTCGGGTTCGGGGTAGGGTTAGGGTTAGGGTTAGGGTTCGGGTTAGGTTTAGGGTTCGCGTAAGGGTTCGGTTAGGCGTCGGGTTATGGTTTGGTTTAGGGTTCGGTTTAGGGTTAGGGTTAGTGTTAGAGTTCGGGTTACGGTTATGGTTCGGGTTAGGTTTAGGTTAGGGTTCTGGTTCGGGTTCGGGTTAGGGTTAGGGTTCGGGATCGGGTTAGGTTTAGGGTTCGGGTTAGGGTTCGGGTTAGGGTTAGGTTTAGGGTTCGGGTTAGGGTTCGGGTTAGGGTTAGGATTCGGGTAAGCGGTTATGGTTCGGGTTCGGGTTAGGGTTAGTGTTAGGGTTCCGGTTAAGGTTAGGGTTAGGGTTCGGGTTAGGGTTAGTGTTAGGGTTAGGGTTCGGGTTAGGGTTAGGGTTAGGGTTCGGGTTAGGGTTCGGGTTAGGGTTAGGGTTAGGGTTAGGGTTAGGGTTCCGGTTAGGGTTAGGGTTCAGGTTAGGGTTAGGGTTAGGGTTAGGGTTAGGGTTAGGGTTCGGATTAGGGTTAGGGGTAGGGTTAGGGTTAGGGTTCGGGTTAGGTTTAGGGTTAGGGTTAGGGTTAGGGTTCGGTTTAGCGTTAGGGTTCGTGTTAGGTTTAGGCTTAGGGTTCTGGTTCGGGTTAGGGTTAGGTTTCCGGTTAAGGTTAGGGTTACGGTTCGGGTTAGGGTTAGGGTTATGGTTCGGGTTCGGGTTAGGGTTAGTGTTAGGGTTAGTGTTCGGGTTAGGGTTAGGGTTCGGTTTAGGGTTAGGGTTTGGGTTCGGGTTAGGGTTAGAGTTTGGGTTAGGTTTCGGGTTAGGTTTAGGGTTTGGTTATGTTTAGGGTTCGGGTTAGGGTTAGGGTTAGTGTTAGGGTTAGGGTTCCAGTTAGGGTTAGGGTTCGGGTTCGGGTTACGGTTAGGGTTAGTGTTAGTGTTCGGTTTCGGGTTAGTGTTAGGGTTAGGGTCAGGGTTCGGGTTAGGGTTTGGGTTCGGGTTATGGTTAGGTTTAGGGTTAGGGTTCAGGTTAGGGTTAGGGTTAGCGTTAGGGGTTAGGGTTAGGGTAGGTTTCGGGTTAGGGTTAGGGTTACGGTTTGGGTTAGTGTTCGGGTTAGGGTTAGGGTTGGGTTCGGGTTAGGGTTAGGCTTAGGGTTATGGTTAGGGTTAGAGTTCGGGTTAAGGTTAGGGTTAGGGTTAGGTTTCAGGTTAGGGTTAGGGTTAGGGTTCGGGTTAGGGTTCGGGTTAGGGTTAGGTTTAGGTTTAGGGTTAGGGTTCGTGTTAGGGTTAGGGTTAGGGTTAGGGTTCGGTTTAGGGTTAGGGTTAGGGTTAGGTTTAGGGTTCAGGTTAGGTTTAGGGTAAAGATTCGGGTTAGGGTTAGGGTTAGGGTTAGCGTTAAGTTTCGGGTTAGGGGTCGGGTTAGGGTTTGTTTTAGGGTTCGGGTTAGGGTTAGGGTTAGGGTTAGGGTTCGGGTTAGGGTTAGGGTTCGGGTTAGGGTTAGGGTTCGGGTTAGGGTTAGTGTTAGGGTTAGGGTTTGGGTTAGGGTTAGGGTTCGGGTTAGGGTTAGGTATAGGGTTCGGGTTAAGTTTAGGGTTAGGGTTCGGGTTAGGGTTCGGTTTAGGGTTAGTGTTAGGGTTCGGGTTAGGGTTAGGATTAGGGTTAGGGTTAGGAATAGGGTTAGTGTTCGGGTTAGGGTTCGGGTTAGGGTTAGGGTTAGGATTCGGTTTAGGTTTAGGGTTAGGGTTCGGGTTAGGGTTAGGGTTCGGGTTCGGGTTAGGTTTAGGGTTCGGGTTAGGGTTAGGGTTAGGGTTCGGGTTAGTGTTAGGGTTCGGGTTAGGGTTAGGGTTAGGGTTAGGTTTCCGGTTCGGGTTAGGGTTCGGGTTCGGGTTAGGGTTCGGGTTAGGGTTAGGTTAGGGTAAGGGTTAGGGTTAGGGTTCGGGTTAGGGTTAGGGTTAGGGTTCAGGTTAAGGTTCGGGGTAGGGTTACGGTTAGGGTTAGGGTTCGGGTTAGGGTTAGGGTTAGGGTTAGGGTTCGGGTTCGGGTTAGGTTTCGGGTTCGGGGTAGGGTTAGGGTTAGGTTTAGGGTTCGGGTTAGGTTTAGGGTTCGCGGTAGGGATAGGGTTAGGGTTCAGGTTAAGGTTCGGGGTAGGGTTACGGTTAGGGTTAGGGTTCGGGTTAGGGTTAGGGTTAGGGTTCGGGTTCGGGTTAGGTTTCGGGTTCGGGGTAGGGTTAGGGTTAGGTTTAGGGTTCGGGTTAGGTTTAGGGTTCGCGGTAGGGTTCCGTTAGGGGTCGGGTAAGGGTTTGGTTTAGGGTTCGGGTTAGGGTTAGGGTTAGTGTTAGAGTTCGGGTTAGGGTTAGGGTTCGGGTTAGGGTTAGGTTAGGGTTCGGGTTCGGGTTCGGGTTAGGGTTAGGGTTCGGGATCGGGTTAGGTTTAGGGTTCGGGTTAGGGTTCGGGTTAGGGTTAGGGTTAGGGTTCGGGTTAGGGTTCGGGTTAGGGTTAGGATTCGGGTAAGCGGTTATGGTTCGGGTTCGGGTTAGGTTTAGTGTTAGGGTTCCGGTTACGGTTAGGGTTAGGGTTCGGGTTAGGGTTAGGGTTCGGGTTAGGGTTAGGGTTTGGGTTCGGGTTAGGGTTAGAGTTTGGGTTAGGTTTCGGGTTAGGTTTAGGGTTTGGTTATGGTTAGTGTTCGGGTTAGGGTTAGGGTTGGGTTCGGGTTAGGGTTAGGCTTAGGGTTATGGTTAGGGTTAGGGTTCGGGTTAAAGTTAGGGTTAGGGTTAGGTTTCAGGTTAGGGTTAGGGTTAGGGTTCGGGTTAGGGTTCGGGTTAGGGTTAGGGTTAGGGTTAGGGTTAGGGTTCGTGTTAGGGTTAGGGTTAGGGTTAGGGTTCGGTTTAGGGTTAGGGTTAGGGTTAGGGTTAGGGTTCAGGTTAGGGTTAGGGTAAAGGTTCGGGTTAGGGTTAGGGTTAGGGTTAGGGTTAGGGTTAGGGTTCGCGTTAGTTTTCGGGTTAGGGGTCGGGTTAGGGTTTGTTTTAGGGTTCGGGTTAGGGTTAGGGTTAGGGTTAGGGTTCGGGTTAGGGTTAGGGTTAGGGTTCGGGTTAGGGTTAGGGTTCGGGTTCGGGTTCGGGTTAGGGTTAGGGTTCGGGTTCAGGTTAGCGTTAGGGTTCGGGTTAGGGTTCGGGTTAGGGTTCGGGTTAGGGTTAGGTTTAGGGTTAGGGTTCGGGTTAGGGTTAGGTTTAGGGTTCCGGTTAAGGTTAGGGTTAGGGTTCGGGTTAGGGTTAGGGTTAGGGTTAGGGTTAGGGTTAGGGTTTGGGTTAGGGTTATGGTTAGGGTTCGGGTTAGGTTTCGGGTTAGGGTTAGGGTTAGGGTTCGGGTTAGGGTTCGGGTTAGGGTTAGGATTCGGGTAAGGTGTTATGGTTCGGGTACGGTTTAGGGTTAGTGTTGGGTTCCGGTTAAGGTTAGGGTTACGGTTCGGTTTAGGGTTAGGGTTAGGGTTCGGGTTAGGGTTAGGGTTAGGGTTCGGGTTAGGGTTCGGTTTAGGGATAGGGTTAGGGTTAGGGTTAGGGTTCCGGTTAGGGTTAGGTTTCGGGTTAGGGTTAGGGTTCGGGTTATGGTTAGGATTAGGGTTAGGGGTAGGGTTCGGGTTAGGGTTCGGGTTCGGGTTAGTGTTAGGGTTAGGGTTAGGGTTAGGGTTCGGGTTAGGGTTAGGGTTACGGTTAGGGTTAGGGGTTAGGGTTAGGGATACCGTTCCGGTTAGGATTAGGGTTAGGGTTAGGGTTCGGGTTAGGGTTAGGGTTAGGGTTCGGGTTAGGGTTAGGGTTAGGGTTCGGGTTCGGGTTAGGGTTAGTGTTAGGGTTAGGGTTCGGGTTAGGGTTAGGGTTAGGGTTCGGGTTAGGGTTAGGGTTAGGGTTCGGGTTAGGGTTAGGTTTCGGGTTAGGGTTAGGTTTCGGGTTCGGGTTAGGGTTAGGGTTAGGGTTAGGGTTCGGGTTAGGGTTCGGGTTAGGGTTCGGTTTAGGGTTGGGTTTAGGGTTAGTGTTCGGGTTCGTGTTAGGCTTAGGGTTCGGGATAGCGTTAGGGTTAGGGTTCGGGTTAGTGTTAGGGTTAGTGTTCGGGTTCGGGTTATGTTTCGGGTTCGGGGTAGGGCTAGGGTTAGGGTTAGGGTTCGGGTTAGGTTTAGGGTTCGCGTAAGGGTTCGGTTAGGGGTCGGGTTAGGGTTTGGTTTAGGGTTCGGTTTAGGGTTAGGGTTAGTGTTAGAGTTCGGGTTACGGTTATGGTTCGGGTTAGGGTTAGGTTAGGGTTCGGGTTCGGGTTCGGGTTAGGGTTAGGGTTCGGGATCGGGTTAGGTTTAGGGTTCGGGTTAGGGTTCGGGTTAGGGTTAGGGTTAGGGTTCGGGTTAGGGTTAGGGTTCGGGTTAGGGTTAGGATTCGGGTTCGGGTTAGGGTTAGGGTTAGGGTTCGGGTTAGGGTTAGGGTTAGGGTTCGGGTTAGGGTTCGGGTTAGGGTTCGGGTTAGGGTTCGGGTTAGGGTTAGGGTTAGGGTTCGGGTTAGGGTTCGGGTTAGGGTTAGTGTTAGGGTTTGGGTTAGGGTTAGGGTTAGGGGTAGGGTTCGGGATAGGGTTTGGGTTAGGGTTAGGGTTAGGGTTCGGGTTAGGGTTCAGGTTAGGGTTCGGGTTAAGGTTAGGGTTAGGGTTAGGGTTAGGGTTCGGGTTAGGGTTAGGTTTCGGGTTAGGGGTTAGTGTTACGGTTCGGGATAGGGTTAGGGTTAGGGTTAGGGTTCGTGTTAGGGTTAGGGTTCGGGTTAGGGTTAGGTTTAGGGTTCGGGTTAGGGTTAGGGTTCGGGTTAGGGTTAGGGTTAGGTTTAGGGTTCGGGTTCGGGTTAGGGTTAGGTGTTAGGGTTCGGGTTCGGGTTAGGGTTAGGGTTAGGTTTCGGGTTAGGGTTAGGGGTTAGTGTTAGGTTTAGGGTTAGGGTTAGGGTTAGGGTTCGGATTAGGGTTCTGTTAGGGTTAGGGTTAGGGTTCGGGTTAGGGTTAGGGTTAGGGTAAGGGTTAGGTTTAGGGTTCGGGTTAGGGTTAGGGTTAGGGTTCAGGTTAAGGTTCGGGTTAGGGTTAGGGTTAGGGTTAGGGTTCGGGTTAGGGTTAGGGTTAGGGTTCGGGTTCGGGTTAGGTTTCGGGTTCGGGGTAGGGTTAGGGTTAGGGTTAGGGTTCGGGTTAGGTTTAGGGTTCGCGTAAGGGTTCGGTTAGGCGTCGGGTTATGGTTTGGTTTAGGGTTCGGTTTAGGGTTAGGGTTAGTGTTAGAGTTCGGGTTACGGTTATGGTTCGGGTTAGGTTTAGGTTAGGGTTCTGGTTCGGGTTCGGGTTAGGGTTAGGGTTCGGGATCGGGTTAGGTTTAGGGTTCGGGTTAGGGTTCGGGTTAGGGTTAGGTTTAGGGTTCGGGTTAGGGTTCGGGTTAGGGTTAGGATTCGGGTAAGCGGTTATGGTTCGGGTTCGGGTTAGGGTTAGTGTTAGGGTTCCGGTTAAGGTTAGGGTTAGGGTTCGGGTTAGGGTTAGTGTTAGGGTTAGGGTTCGGGTTAGGGTTAGGGTTAGGGTTCGGGTTAGGGTTCGGGTTAGGGTTAGGGTTAGGGTTAGGGTTAGGGTTCCGGTTAGGGTTAGGGTTCAGGTTAGGGTTAGGGTTAGGGTTAGGGTTAGGGTTCGGATTAGGGTTAGGGGTAGGGTTAGGGTTAGGGTTCGGGTTAGGTTTAGGGTTAGGGTTATGGTTAGGGTTCGGTTTAGCGTTAGGGTTCGTGTTAGGTTTAGGCTTAGGGTTCTGGTTCGGGTTAGGGTTAGGTTTCCGGTTAAGGTTAGGGTTACGGTTCGGGTTAGGGTTAGGGTTATGGTTCGGGTTCGGGTTAGGGTTAGTGTTAGGGTTAGTGTTCGGGTTAGGGTTAGGGTTCGGTTTAGGGTTAGGGTTTGGGTTCGGGTTAGGGTTAGAGTTTGGGTTAGGTTTCGGGTTAGGTTTAGGGTTTGGTTATGTTTAGGGTTCGGGTTAGGGTTAGGGTTAGTGTTAGGGTTAGGGTTCCAGTTAGGGTTAGGGTTCGGGTTCGGGTTACGGTTAGGGTTAGTGTTAGTGTTCGGTTTCGGGTTAGTGTTAGGGTTAGGGTCAGGGTTCGGGTTAGGGTTTGGGTTCGGGTTATGGTTAGGTTTAGGGTTAGGGTTCAGGTTAGGGTTAGGGTTAGCGTTAGGGGTTAGGGTTAGGGTAGGTTTCGGGTTAGGGTTAGGGTTACGGTTTGGGTTAGTGTTCGGGTTAGGGTTAGGGTTGGGTTCGGGTTAGGGTTAGGCTTAGGGTTATGGTTAGGGTTAGAGTTCGGGTTAAGGTTAGGGTTAGGGTTAGGTTTCAGGTTAGGGTTAGGGTTAGGGTTCGGGTTAGGGTTCGGGTTAGGGTTAGGTTTAGGTTTAGGGTTAGGGTTCGTGTTAGGGTTAGGGTTAGGGTTAGGGTTCGGTTTAGGGTTAGGGTTAGGGTTAGGTTTAGGGTTCAGGTTAGGGTTAGGGTAAAGATTCGGGTTAGGGTTAGGGTTAGGGTTAGCGTTAAGTTTCGGGTTAGGGGTCGGGTTAGGGTTTGTTTTAGGGTTCGGGTTAGGGTTAGGGTTAGGGTTAGGGTTCGGGTTAGGGTTAGGGTTCGGGTTAGGGTTAGGGTTCGGGTTCGGGTTCGGGTTAGGGTTAGGGTTAGGGTTCGTGTTCGGGTTAGCGTTAGGGTTCGGGTTAGGGTTCGGGTTAGGGTTGGTTTAGGGTTAGGGTTCGGGTTAGGGTTAGGTTTAGTGTTCCGGTTAAGGTTAGGGTTAGGGTTCGGGTTCGGGTTAGGGTTAGGGCTAGGGTTAGGGTTAGGGTTAGGGTTTGGGTTAGGGTTAGGGTTAGGGTTCGGGTTAGGGTTCGGGTTAGGGTTCGGGTTAGGGTGAGGGTTAGGGTTCGGGTTAGGTTTCGGGTTAGGGTTAGGATTCGGGCAAGGTGTTATGGTTCGGGTTCGGTTTAGGGTTAGTGTTAGGGTTCCGTTTAAGGTTAGGGTTACGGTCCGCGTTAGGGTTAGGGTTAGGGTTCGGGTTAGGGTTAGGGTTAGGGTTAGGGTTAGGGTTCGGGTTAGGGATAGGGTTAGGGTTAGGGTTAGGGTTCCGGTTAGGGTTAGGGTTCGGGTTAGGGTTAGGGTTCGGGTAGGGTTCGGATTAAGGTTAAGGGTAGGGTTCGGGTTAGGGTTCGGGTTCGGGTTAGGGTTAAGGTTAGGGTTAGTGTTCGGGTTAGGGTTAGAGTTACGGTTAGGGTTAGGGGTTAGTGTTAGGGTTACCGTTCGGGTTAGGGTTAGGGTTAGGGTTAGGGTTCGGGTTAGGTTTAGGGTTCGGGTTAGGGTTAGGGTTAGGGTTCGGGTTAGGGTTAGGGTTCGGGTTAGGGTTAGGGTTAGGGTTCGGGTTAGGGTTAGGGTTAGGTTTCGGGTTCGGGTTAGGGTTCGGGTTCGGGTTAGGGTTCGGGTTAGGGTTAGGTTAGGGTAAGGGTTAGGGTTAGGGTTCGGGTTAGGGTTAGGGTTAGGGTTCAGGTTAAGGTTCGGGGTAGGGTTACGGTTAGGGTTAGGGTTCGGGTTAGGGTTAGGGTTAGGGTTAGGGTTCGGGTTCGGGTTAGGTTTCGGGTTCGGGGTAGGGTTAGGGTTAGGTTTAGGGTTCGGGTTAGGTTTAGGGTTCGCGGTAGGGTTCCGTTAGGGGTCGGGTAAGGGTTTGGTTTAGGGTTCGGGTTAGGGTTAGGGTTAGTGTTAGAGTTCGGGTTAGGGTTAGGGTTCGGGTTAGGGTTAGGTTAGGGTTCGGGTTCGGGTTCGGGTTAGGGTTAGGGTTCGGTATCGGGTTAGGTTTAGGGTTCGGGTTAGGGTTCGGGTTAGGGTTAGGGTTAGGGTTCGGGTTAGGGTTCGGGTTAGGGTTAGGATTCGGGTAAGCGGTTATGGTTCGGGTTCGGGTTAGTTTTAGTGTTAGGGTTCCGGTTACGGTTAGGGTTAGGGTTCGGGTTAGGGTTAGGGTTCGGGTTAGGGTTAGGGTTTGGGTTCGGGTTAGGGTTAGAGTTTGGGTTAGGTTTCGGGTTAGGTTTAGGGTTTGGTTATGGTTAGTGTTCGGGTTAGGGTTAGGGTTGGGTTCGGGTTAGGGTTAGGCTTAGGGTTATGGTTAGGTTTAGGGTTCGGGTTAGGGTTAGGGTTAGGGTTAGGGTTAGGGTTCGTGTTAGGGTTAGGGTTAGGGTTCGGTTTAGGGTTAGGGTTAGGGTTAGGGTTAGGGTTCAGGTTAGGGTTAGGGTAAAGGTTCGGGTTAGGGTTAGGGTTAGGGTTAGGGTTCGCGTTAGTTTTCGGGTTAGGGGTCGGGTTATGGTTTGTTTTAGGGTTCGGGTTAGGGTTAGGGTTAGGGTTAGGGTTCGGGTTAGGGTTAGGGTTCGGGTTAGGGTTAGGGTTCGGGTTCGGGTTCGGGTTAGGGTTAGGGTTCGGGTTCAGGTTAGCGTTAGGGTTCGGGTTAGGGTTCGGGTTAGTGTTCGGGTTAGGGTTAGGTTTAGGGTTAGGGTTCGGGTTAGGGTTAGGTTTAGGGTTCCGGTTAAGGTTAGGGTTAGGGTTCGGGTTAGGGTTAGGGTTAGGGTTAGGGTTAGGGTTAGGGTTTTGGGTTTGGGTTAGGGTTAGGGTTAGGGTTCGGGTTAGGTTTCGGGTTAGGGTTAGGGTTAGGGTTCGGGTTAGGGTTCGGTTTAGGGTTAGGATTCGGGTAAGGTGTTATGGTTCGGGTACGGTTTAGGGTTAGTGTTGTGTTCCGGTTAAGGTTAGGGTTACGGTTCGGTTTAGGGTTAGGGTTAGGGTTCGGGTTAGGGTTAGGGTTAGGGTTCGGGTTAGGGTTCGGTTTAGGGAAAAGGTTAGGGTTAGGGTTAGGGTTCCGGTTAGGGTTAGGGTTCGGGTTAGGGTTAGGGTTCGGGTTAGGGTTAGGGTTAGGGTTAGGGGTAGGGTTCGGGTTAGGGTTCGGGTTCGGGTTAGTGTTAGGGTTAGGGTTAGGGTTAGGGTTCGGGTTAGGGTTAGGGTTACGGTTAGGGTTAGGGGTTAGGGTTAGGGATACCGTTCGGGTTAGGATTAGGGTTAGGGTTAGGGTTCGGCTTAGGGTTAGGGTTAGGGTTCGGGTTAGGGTTAGGGTTAGGGTTCGGGTTCGGGTTAGGTTTAGTGTTAGGGTTAGGGTTCGGGTTAGGGTTAGGGTTAGGGTTCGGGTTAGGGTTAGGGTTAGGTTTCGGGTTAGGGTTCGGGTTAGGGTTAGGGTTAGGGTTCGGGTTAGGGTTCGGGTTAGGGTTAGGATTCGGGTTCGGGTTAGGGTTAGGGTTAGGGTTCGGGTTCGTGTTAGGCTTAGGGTTCGGGATAGCGTTAGGGTTAGGGTTCGGGTTAGGGGTAGGGTTCGGGTTAGGGTTTGGGTTAGGGTTAGGGTTAGGGGTAGGGTTCGGGTTAGGGTTTGGGTTAGGGTTAGTGTTAGGGTTCGGGTTAGGGTTCAGGTTAGGGTTCGGGTTAAGGTTAGGGTTAGGGTTAGGGTTAGGGTTCGGGTTACGGTTCGGGTTAGGGTTCGGGTTAGGGTTCGGGTTAGGGTTCGGGTTCGGGTTAGGGTTAGGGTTAGGGTTCGGGTTAGGGTTCGGGTTAGGGTTAGTGTTAGGGTTTGAGTTAGGGTTAGGGTTAGGGGTAGGGTTCGGGTTAGGGTTTGGGTTAGGGTTAGGGTTAGGGTTCGGGTTAGGGTTCAGGTTAGGGTTCGGGTTAAGGTTAGGGTTAGGGTTAGTGTTAGGGTTCGGGTTAGGGTTAGGTTTCGGGTTAGGGTTAGGGTTAGGGTTCGGGTTAGGGTTAGGGTTCGGGTTAGGGTTAGGGTTCGGGTTAGGGGTTAGTGTTACGGTTCGGGATAGGGTTAGGGTTAGGGTTAGGGTTCATGTTAGGGTTAGGGTTCGGGTTAGGGTTAGGTTTAGGTTTCGGGTTAGGGTTAGGGTTCGGGTTAGGGTTAGGGTTAGGTTTAGGGTTTGTTTTCGGGTTAGGGTTAGGTGTTAGGTTTCGGGTTCGGGTTAGGGTTAGGGTTAGGTTTCGGGTTAGGGTTAGGGGTTAGTGTTAGCTTTAGGGTTAGGGTTAGGGTTAGGGTTCGGATTAGGGTTCGGTTAGGGTTAGGGTTAGGGTTCGGGTTAGGTTTAGGGTTAGGGTAAGGGTTAGGTTTAGGGTTCGGGTTAGGGTTAGGGTTAGGGTTCAGGTTAAGGTTCGGGTTAGGGTTAGGGTTAGGGTTAGGGTTCGGGTTAGGGTTAGGGTTAGGGTTCGGGTTCGGGTTAGGTTTCGGGTTCGGGGTAGGGTTAGGTTTAGGGTTAGGGTTTGGGTTCGGGGTTAGGGTTATGGTTAGGGTTCGGGTTAGGGTTCGGGTTAGGTTTAGGATTCGGGTAAGGGGTTAGGGTTCGGGTTCGGGTTAGGGTTAGGGTTAGGGTTCCGGTTCAGGTTAGGGTTAGGGTTCTGTTTAGGGTTAGGGTTAGGTTTAGGGTTAGGGTTCGGGTTAGGGTTAGGGTTAGTGTTCGGGTTAGGGTTCGGGTTAGGGTTAGGGTTAGGGTTAGGGTTAGGGGTAGGGTTCGGGTTAGGGTTCGGGTTCGGGTTAGGGTTAGGGTTAGGTTTAGGGTTCGTGTTAGGGTTAGGTTTAGTGTTAGGGTTAGGGGTTAGGGTTACGGTTACCGTTCGGGTTAGGGTTAGGGTTAGGGTTAGAGTTAGGGTTAGTGTTAGGTTTAGGGTTAGGGTTCGGGTTAGGGTTAGGGTTAGGGTTAGGGTTAGGGGTTAGGGTTAGGGTTACCATTCGGGTTAGGGTTGGGGTTATGGTTCGGTTTAGGGTTAGGGTAAGGTTTAGGGTTAGGGTTCGGGTTAGGGTTAGGGTTAAGGTTCGGGTTAGGGTTAGGGTTAGGGTGAGGGTTCGTGTTCGGTTTAGGGTTAGGGTTCGGTTTAGGGGTAGGTTTCGGGTTCGGGTTAGGGTTCGGGTTAGTGTTAGGGTTCGGTTAGGGTTAGGGTTCGGGTTAGGATTAGGGTTTGGTTTAGGAGGTAGGGTTAGGGTTAGGGTTCGGGTTAGGTTTAGGGGTAGGGTTCGGGTTAGGGTTCAGGTTCGGGTTAGGAATAGGGTTAGGGTTAGGGTTAGGGTTCGGGTTAGGGTTAGGGTTAGGGTTAGGGGTTAGGGTTAGGTTAGGGTTCGGGTTAGGGTTAGGGTTACGGTTAGGGTTATGGTTCGGTTTAGGGTTTGGTTAGGGTTCGGGTTAGGGTTAGGGTTAGGGTAGGGTTATGGTTAGGTTTAGGGTTCGGGTTAGGGTTAGGGTTATGGTTAGGGCTCGGGTTAGGGTTAGGGTTAGGGTTCGGGTTAGGGTTTTGGTTAGGGTTAGGGTTAGGGTTAGGGTTCGGGTTAGGATTAGGGTTAGGGTTAGGGTTCGGTTTAGGGTTAGGGTTAGGGTTCGGATTAGGGTTAGGGGTAGGGTTCGTGGTAGGGTTCGGGTTCGAGTTAGGGTTAGGTTTAGGGTTATGGTTAGGGTTCGGGTTCGGGTTAGGGTTAGGGGTTAGGGTTAGGTTTACCGTTCGGGTTAGGGTTAGGGTTAGGGTTAGGGTTCGGGTTAGGGTTAGGGTTCGGGTAAGGGTTAGGGTTAGGTTTAGGGTTAGGGTTCGGGTTAGGTTTAGGGTTAGGGTTAGGGCTCGGGTTAGGGTTAGGTTTAGGGTTCAGGTTAGGGTTCGGGTTAGGGTTAGGTTTAGGGTTAGGGTTCGGGGTAGGGTTAGGGTTAGGGTTAGGGTTCGGTTTAGGGTTAGGTTTAGGTTTAGGGTTAGGGTTAGGTTTAAGGTTCGGGGTACGTTTAGAGTTAAGTTTCGGGTTAGGGTTAGGGTTAGGGTTAGGGTTCGCGTTAGGGTTCGGGTTAGGTGTCGGGTTAGGGTTAGGGTTAGGGTTCGGTTTAGGGTTACGGTTAGGTCAGGGTTCGGGTTAGGGTTAGGGTTAGGGTTAGAGTTAGGGTTCGGTTTCGGGTTAGGGTTAGGGTTCGGGTTAGGGTTCGGGTTAGGGTTAGGATTCGGGTAAGGGGTTAGGGTTCGGGTTCGGGGTAGGGTTAGGGTTAGGGTTCCGGTTAAGTTTAGGGTTAGGGTTCAGGTTAGGTTTAGGGTTAGGGTTCGGGTTCGGGTTAGGGTTAGTGTTAGGGTTAGGGTTCGGGTTAGGGTTAGGGTTCTGGTTTGGGTTAGGGTTCGGGTTCGGGTTAGGGTTAGGGTTAGTGTTAGGGTTAGGGTTCGGGTTAGGGTTAGGGTTGGGGTTCGGGTTACTGTTAGGGTTAGGGTTAGGGTTCAGTTTCGGGTTAGGTTTAGGGTGATGGTTAGGGTTAGGGTCAGGGTTCGGGTTAGGGTTAGGGTTAGGGTTAGTGTTCTGGTTAGGGTTAGGGTTAGGGTTAGGGTCAGGGTTCGGGTTAGGGTTAGGGTTAGGATTAGGGTTCAGGTTAGGGTTAGGTTTAGGGTTCAGGTTAGGGTTCGGGTTAGGGTTAGGGTTAGGGTTAGGTTTCGGGTTACGGTAATGGGTAGGGTTAGGGTTCGGATTAGGGTTAGGTGTAGAGTACGGGTTAGGGTTCCGGTTAAGGTTAGGGTTAGTGTTCTGTTTAGAGTTAGGTTTAGGTTTAGGGTTAGGGTTCGGGTTAGGGTTAGGGTTAGTGTTCGGGTTAGGGTTAGGGTTCGGGTTAGGGTTAGGGTTAGGGTTAGGGTTAGGGTTAGGGTTAGGGTTCAGATTAGGGTTAGGGGTAGGGTTCGGGTTAGGGTTCCGGTTCGGGTTAGGCTTAGGTTTAGGGTTAGGTTAGGGTTAGGGTTAAGGTTAGGGTTAGGGTTAGGGTTAGGGTTCGGGTTAGGGTTAGGGTTAGGGTTCAGGTTAAGGTTCAGTTTAGGGTTAGGTTTAGGGTTATGGTTCCGGTTAGGGTTAGGATTAGGGTTAGGGTTCGGGTTCGGGTTAGGTTTAGGGTTAGGTTTAGGGTTAGGGTTAAGGTTCGGGGTAGGGTTAGGGTTAAGGTTCGGGTTAGGGTTAGGGTTAGGGTTAGGGTTCGCGTTAGGTTTCGGGTTAGGTGTCGGGTTAGGGTTAGGGTTAGGGTTCGGGTTACGGTTAGGGTTACGGTTGGGGTTAGGGTTCGGTTTACGGTTAGGGTTAGGGTTCGGGTTAGGGTTAGGGTTAGGGTTCTGGTTAGGGTAGGGATCGGGTTAGGATTAGGGTTCGGGTTAGGGTTAGGGTTAGGGTTCGGGTTAGGGTTCGGGTTAAGGTTAGGGTTAGGGTTAGGGTTCGGTTTTGGGTTAGGGTTAGGGTTAGGATTTGGTTTAGGGTTAGGGTTAGTGTTAGGGTTAGGGTTCGGGTTCGGGTTAGGGTTAGGGTTCGGGTTCGGTTTAGGGTTAGGGTTAGGGTTAGGGTTCGGATTAGGGTTAGGGGTAAGGTACGGGTTAGGGTTCGTGTTCGGGTTAGTGTTAGGCTTAGGGTAGGGTTAGGGTTCGGGTTACGGTTAGGGTTAGGTTTAGGGTTAGGGGTTAGGGTTAGGGTTAGGGTTCGGGTTAGGGTTAGGGTTAGGGTTAGGGTTAGGGTTAGGGTTAGGGTTCGGGTTCGGGTTAGGGTTAGGGTTCGGGTTAGTGTTAGGGTTAGGGTTAGGGTTAGGGTTTGGGTTAGGGTTAGTGTTAGGGTTAGAGTTCGGGTTACGGTTAGGGTTAGGGTTCGGGTTGGGTTCGGGTTAGGGTTAGGGTTAGGGTTCGGGTTCAGGTTAGGGTTAGGGTTCGTGTTAGGGTTCGGGTTAGGGTTAGGGTTCGGGTTAGGCTTAGGGTTCGGTTTAGGGTTAGTGTTAGGGTTAGGAGGTAGCGTTAGGGTTAGGGTTCGGGTTAGGGTTTGGGTTAGGGTTAGGGTTAGGATTAGTGTTAGGGGTTAGGGTTAGGGTTAGGGTTAGGGATAGGGTTAGGGTTAGGGTTCCGGTTAGGGTTAGGGTTCGGGTTAGGGTTAGGGTTAGGGTTAGGGTTAGGGTTCAGATTAGGTTTAGGGGTAGGGTTCGGGTTAGGGTTAGGGTTCGGGTTAGGGTTCGGGTTAGGGTTAGGATTAGGGTTAGGGTTCGGGGCAGGGTGAGGGTTAGGGTTAGTGTTCGGTTTAGGGTTAGGGTTTGGTTAATGTTAGGGTTAGGTTTCGGGTTAGGGTTAGGGTTAAGGTTCGGGTTAGGATTAGGGTTAGGGTTAGGGTTAGGGTTCGCGTTAGGGTTCGGGTTAGGAGTCGGGTTAGGGTTAGGGTTAGGGATCGGGTTAGGGTTAGGGTTAGGGTTAGGGTTCGGGTTAGGGTTAGGGTTAGTGTTAGGGTTCCGGTTAAGGTTAGGGTTAGGGTTCGGGTTCGGGTTAGGGTTAGGGTTAGGGTTAGGGTTAGGGTTCGGGTTAGGGTTCGGGTTAGGGTTAGGGTTAGGGTTAGGGTTAGGGTTAGGGTTAGGGTTCCGGTTAGGGTTAGGGTTAGGGTTCGGGTTAGGGTTAGGGTTAAGGTTCGGGTTAGTGTTAGGGTTAGGGTGAGGGTTCGTGTTCGGTTTAGGGTTAGGGTTTGGGTTAGGGTTCAGGTTCGGGTTAGGGTTAGGGTTAGGGTTAGGGTTAGTGTTCGGGTTAGGTTTAGGGTTAGGGTTAGGGTTCGGGTTAGGGTTAGGGTTCGGGTTAGGGTTAGGGTTCGGGTTAGGGTTAGGGTTAGGGTTCGGGTTAGTGTTCGGGTTAGGGTTAGGGTTAGGGTTAGCGTTCTCGTTAGTGTTAGGGTTCGGGTTAGGGTTAGTCTTAGGGTTAGGGTTCGGATTAGGTTTAGGGGGTAGGGTTAGGGTTCGGGTTAGGGTTAGGGTTAGGGTTCGTGTTAGGGTTCGGTTAGGGTTAGGGTTAGGGTTAGGGTTCGGGTTCGGGTAGGGTTATGTTTAGGGTTTGGTTTAGGGTTAGGGTTAGGGTTAGGGTTAGGGTTAGGTTTCGGGTTAGGGTTAGGGTTCGGGTTAGGGGTCGGGTTAGGGTTAGGGTTAGGGTTCGGGTTAGGGTTAGGGTTAGGGTTGGGGTTCAAGTTAGGGTTAGGGTTCGGGTTAGTGTTAGGGTTAGGGTTCGGGTTCGGGTTAGGGTTAGGGTTCGGGTTCGGGTTAGGGTTAGCGTTCGGGTTAGGGTTCGGGGTAGGGTTAGGTTTAGGGTTAGGGTTCGGGTTCGGGGTTAGGGTTATGGTTAGGGTTCGGGTTAGGGTTCGGGTTAGGGTTAGGATTCTTGTAAGGGGTTAGGGTTCGGGTTCGGGTTAGGGTTAGGGTTAGGGTTCCGGTTCAGGTTAGGGTTAGGGTTCTGTTAAGGGTTAGGGTTAGGGTTAGGCTTAGGGGTAGGGTTCGGGTTAGGGTTAGGGTTAGGGTTAATGTTCGGGTTAGGGTTCGGGTTAGGGTTAGGGTTAGTGTTAGGGTTAGGGTTCGGGTTAGGGTTAGGGTTAGGGTTAGGGTTAGGGTTCGGATTAGGGTTAGGGGTAGGGTTCGGGTTAGGGTTCGGGTTCGGGTTAGGTTTAGGTTTAGGGTTAGGTTTAGGGTTCGTGTTAAGGTTAGTTTTAGGGTTAGCGTTAGGGGTTAGGGTTAGGGTTACCGTTCGGGTTAGGGTTAGGTTTAGGGTTAGGGTTAGTGTTAGGTTTAGGGTTAGGGTTCGGGTTAGGGTTAGGGTTAGGGTTAGGGTTAGGGTTACCGTTCGGGTTAGGGTTAGGGTTAGGGTTCGGTTTAGGGTTAGGGTAAGGTTTAGGGTTAGGGTTCGGGTTAGGGTTAGGGTTAAGGTTGGGGTTAGGGTTAGGGTTAGGGTGAGGGTTCGTGTTCGGGTTAGGGTTAGGGTTTGGGTTAGGGTTCGGTTTCGGGTTAGGGTTCGGGTTAGGGTTAGGGTTAGGGTTCGGGTTAGGGTTAGGGTTAGGGTTAGTGTTCGGGTTAGGGTTAGGGTTAGGGTTCGGGTTAGGGTTAGGGTTCGGGTTAGGGTTAGGGTTAGGGTTCGATTTGGGTTCGGGTTTGGGTTAGGGTTAGGGTTAGGGTTAGCGTTCTGGTTAGTGTTAGGGTTCGGGTTAGGGTTAGGGTTAGGTTTAGGGTTAGTGTTAGGGTTAGGGTTCGGATTAGGGTTAGGGGTAGAGTACGGGTTAGGGTTCGGGTTAGGGTTAGGGTTAGGGTTAGGGTTCGGGTTAGGGTTAGGGTGGGTTCGGGTTCGGGTTATGGTTCCGGTTAGGGTTAGGGTTACGGTTAGGGTTAGGGTTCCGGTTAGGTTTAGGGTTCGGGTTAGGGTTAGGGTTAGGGTTAGGGTTAGGGTTAGGGTTCGGATTAGGTTTAGGGGTAGGGGTCGGGTTATGGTTCGGGTACGGGTTAAGGTTAGGGTTAAGGTTAGGGTTAGGGTTCGGGTTCGGGTTAGGGTTAGGGTTAGGTTTAGGGGTTAGGGTTAGGGTTACCGTTCGGGTTAGGGTTAGGGTTAGGGTTAGGGTTCGGGTTAGGGTTAGGTTTAGGTTTCTGGTTAGGCTTAGGGTTAGGGTTAGGGTTAGGGTTCGGGTTAGGGTTAGGGTTAGGGTTAGGGTTCAGGTTCGGGGTTAGGCTTAGGGTTAGCGTTCGGGTTAGGGTTCGGGTTAGGGTTAGGACTCGGGTAAGGGGTTAGGGTTCGGGTTCTGTTTAGGTTAGGGTTAGGGTTCCGGTTAGGATTAGGGTTAGGTTTAGGGTTCGGGTTAGGGTTAGGGTTAGGGTTAGGGTTCAGGTTAGGGTTAGGGTTAGGGGTCGGGTTAGGGTTCGTGTTAGGCTTAGGGTTAGTGTATGGGTTAGGGTTCGGGTTAGGGTTAGGGTTAGGGTTAGGGTTAGGAGTTAGGTTTCGGGTTAGGGTTAGGGTTCGGGTTAGGGTTAGGGTTTCCGTTAGGGTTAGGGTTAGGGTTCCGGTTCGGGTTAGGGTTAGGGTTAAGGTTAGTGTTAGGGTTCGGATTAGGGTTAGGGGTATGTTTCGGGTTAGGGTTCGGGTTCGGTTTCGGGTTAGGGTTAGGGTTCGGATTAGGGTTAGGGGTAGGGTTCGGGTTAGGGTTCGGGTTCGGGTTCGGGTTAGGGTTAGGGTTAGTGTTAGGGTTATGGTTCGGGTTAGGGTTAGGGTTAGGGTTAGGGGTTAGGGTTAGGGTTAGGGTTCGGGTTAGGGTTAGGGTTACGGTTAGGGTTAGGGTTCGGGCTAGGTTTAGGGTAGGGTTCTGGTTAGGGTTAGGGTTAGGGTTATGGTTAGGGTTAGGGTTCGGGTTAGGGTTAGGGTTAGGGTTCGGGTTAGGCTTAGGGTTAGGGTTAGGGTTAGGGTTCGGGTTAGGGTTAGGTTTAGGTTTAGGGTTAGGGTTAGGGTTAAGTTTCGGGGTAGGGTTAGTGTTAAGGTTCGGGTTAGGGTTAGGGTTAGGGTTAGGGTTAGGGTTCGCGTTAGGGTTCGGGTTAGGTGTCGGGTTACGGTTAGGTCAGGGTTCGGGTTAGGGTTAGGGTTAGGTTTAGGGTTCGGTTTAGGGTTAGGGTTAGGGTTCGGGTTAGGGTTCGGGTTAGGGTTAGGATTCGGGTAAGGGGTTAGTGTTCGGGTTCGGGGTAGGGTTAGGTTTAGGGTTCCGGTTAAGGTTAGGGTAAGGGTTCAGGTTAGGGTTAGGGTTAGGGTTCGGGTTCGGGTTAGGGTTAGTGTTAGGGTTAGGGTTCGGGTTCGGGTTAGGGTTCGGGTTAGGGTTAGGGTTCGGGTTAGGGTTAGGGTTAGTGTTAGGGTTAGGGTTCGGGTTAGGGTTAGGGTTCGGGTTCGGGTTACGGTTAGGGTTAGGGTTCAGTTTCGGGTTAGGTTTAGGGTTATGGTTAGGGTTAGGGTTAGGGTCAGGGTTCGGGTTAGGGTTAGGGTTAGGGTTAGTATTCGGGTTAGGGTTAGGGTTAGTGTTAGGGTTAGGGTTAGGGTTCGGGTTAGGGTTAGGGTTAGGGTTAGGGTTCGGGTTAGGTTTAGGTTTAGGGTTCAGGTTAGGTTTCGGGTTAGGGTTAGGGTTAGGGTTAGGTTTCGGGTTACGGTAAGGGTTAGGGTTAGGGTTCGGGTTAGGGTTAGGGTTAGGGTTAGGGTTAGGGTTAAGGTTCGGGGTAGGGTTAGGGTTAAGGTTCTGGTTATGGTTAGGGTTAGGGTTAGGGTTCGGTTTAGGGTTAGGTTTAGGTTTAGGGTTCGGGTTAGGGTTCGGTTTCGGGTTAGGGTTAGGGTTAGGGTTCGGGTTAGGGTTAGGGTTCGGGTTAGGGTTCGGGTTAAGGTTCGGGTTAGGGTTCAGGTTCGGGTTAGGTTTAGGGTTAGGGTTAGGGTTAGGGTTCGGGTTAGGGTTAGGGTTAGGGGTTAGGGTTAGGGTTAGGGTTCGGGTTAGGGTTAGGGTTAGGGTTAGGTTTAGGGCTCGGGTTAGGGTTAGGGTTAGGGTTCGGGTTAGGGTTCGGGTTAGGTTTAGGGTTAGGGTTAGGGTTCGGGTTAGGGTTAGGGTTAGGGTTAAGGTTCGGGGTAGGGTTAGGGTTAAGGTTCGGGTTAGGGTTAGGGTTAGGGTTAGGGTTCGGTTTAGGGTTAGGGTTAGGGTTAGGGTTAGGGTTAGGGTTAGGGTTCGGGTTAGGGTTAGGGTTAAGGTTCGGGTTAGGTTTAGGTTTAGGGTTAGGTTTCGTGTTCGGTTTAGGGTTAGGGTTTGGTTTAGGGTTCGGGTTCGTGTTAGGGTTAGGGTTAGGGTTAGGGTTAGGGTTAGGGTTCGTGTTAGGGTTACGGTTAGGGTTCGGGTTAGGGTTAGGTTTCGGGTTACGGTTAGGGTTAGGGTTCGGGTTAGTGTTCGGGTTCGCGTTAGTGTTAGGGTTAGGGTTAGCGTTCTGGTTAGGGTTAGGGTTAAGGTTAGGGTTAGGGTTAGGGTTAGGGTTAGGGTTAGGGTTAGGGTTAGGGTTCAGATTAGGGTTAGGGGTAGGGTTCGGGTTAGGGTTCCGGTTCGGGTTAGGCTTAGGTTTAGGGTTAGGGTTAGGGTTAGGGTTAAGGTTAGGGTTAGGGTTAGGGTTCGGGTTAGGGTTAGGGTTAGGGTTAGGGTTCAGGTTAGGGTTCGGTTTAGGGTTAGGTTTAGGGTTATGGTTCCGGTTAGGGTTAGGATTAGGGTTAGGGTTCGGGTTCGGGTTAGGTTTAGGGTTAGGTTTAGGGTTAGGGTTAAGGTTCGGGGTAGGGTTAGGGTTAATGTTCGGGTTAGGGTTAGGTTTAGGGTTAGGGTTCGCGTTAGGTTTCGGGTTAGGTGTCGGTTTAGGGTTAGTGTTAGGGTTCGGGTTACGGTTAGGGTTACGGTTAGGGTTAGGGTTCGGTTTACGGTTAGGGTTAGGGTTCGGGTTAGGGTTAGGTTTAGGGTTCTGGTTAGGGTAGGGTTCGGGTTAGGATTAGGGTTCGGGTTAGGGTTAGGGTTCGGGTTAGGGTTCGGGTTAGGGTTAGGGTTAGGGTTAGGGTTAGGGTTCGGATTAGGTTTAGGGGTAGGGGTCGGGTTATGGTTCGGGTACGGGTACGGGTACGGGTTAGGGTTAGGGTTAGGGTTCGGGTTCGGGTTAGGGTTAGGGTTAGGTTTAGGGGTTAGGGTTAGGGTTACCGTTCGGGTTTGGGTTAGGGTTAGGGTTAGGGTTCGGGTTAGGGTTAGGTTTAGGTTTCTGGTTAGGCTTAGGGTTAGGGTTAGGGTTAGGGTTCGGGTTAGGGTTAGGGTTAGGGTTAGGGTTCGGGTTCGGGGTTAGGGTTAGGGTTAGCGTTCGGGTTAGGGTTCGGGTTAGGGTTAGGATTCGGGTAAGGGGTTAGGGTTCGGGTTCTGTTTAGGATTAGGGTTAGGGTTCCGGTTAGGATTAGGGTTAGGGTTAGGGTTCGGGTTAGGGTTAGGGTTAGTGTTAGGGTTCAGGTTAGGGTTAGGGTTAGGGTTCGGGTTAGGGTTCGTGTTAGGCTTAGGGTTAGGGTATGGGTTAGGGTTCGGGTTAGGGTTAGGGTTAGGGTTAGGGTTAGGGTTAGGGGTTAGGTTTCGGGTTAGGGTTAGGGTTCGGGTTAGGGTTAGGGTTTCGGTTAGGGTTAGGTTTAGGGTTCCGGTTCGGGTTAGGGTTAGGGTTAAGGTTAGTGTTAGGGTTCGGATTAGGGTTAGGGGTATGTTTCGGGTTAGGTTTCGGGTTCGGTTTCGGGTTAGGGTTAGGGTTCGGATTAGGGTTAGGGGTAGGGTTCGGGTTAGGGTTCGGGTTCGGGTTCGGGTTAGGTTTAGGGTTAGTGTTAGGGTTATGGTTCGGGTTAGGGTTAGGGTTAGGGTTAGGGGTTAGGGTTAGGGTTAGGGTTCGGGTTAGGGTTAGGGTTACGGTTAGGCTTAGGGTTCGGGCTAGGGTTAGGGTAGGGTTCTGGTTAGGGTTAGGGTTAGGGTTATGGTTAGGGTTAGGGTTCGGGTTAGGGTTAGGGTTAGGGTTCGGGTTAGGCTTAGGGTTAGGGTTAGGGTTCGGGTTAGGGTTAGGTTTAGGTTTAGGGTTAGGGTTAGGGTTAGGTTTCAGGGTAGGTTTAGGGTTAAGGTTCGGGTTAGGGTTAGGGTTAGGGTTAGGGTTAGGGTTCGCATTAGGGTTCGGGTTAGGTGTCGGGTTACGGTTAGGTCAGGGTTCGGGTTAGGGTTAGGGTTAGGTTTAGGGTTCGGGATAGGGTTAGGGTTAGGGTTCGGGTTAGGGTTCGGGTTAGGGTTAGGATTCGGGTAAGGGGTTAGTGTTCGGGTTCGGGGTAGGGTTAGGTTTAGGGTTCCGGTTAAGGTTAGGGTAAGGGTTCAGGTTAGGGTTAGGGTTAGGGTTCGGGTTCGGGTTAGGGTTAGTGTTAGGGTTAGGGTTAGGGTTCGGGTTCGGGTTAGGGTTCGGGTTAGGGTTAGGGTTCGGGTTAGGGTTAGGGTTAGTGTTAGGGTTAGGGTTCGGGTTAGGGTTAGGGTTCGGGTTCGGGTTACGGTTAGGGTTAGGGTTCAGTTTCGGGTTAGGGTTAGGGTTAGGGTTAGGGTTAGGGTCAGTGTTCGGGTAAGGGTTAGGGTTAGGGTTAGTATTCGGGTTAGGGTTGGGTTAGTGTTAGGTTTAGGGTTAGGGTTCGGGTTAGGGTTAGGGTTAGGGTTAGGGTTCGGGTTAGGTTTAGGTTTAGGGTTCAGGTTAGGTTTCGGGTTAGGGTTAGGGTTAGGGTTAGGTTTCGGGTTACGGTAAGGGTTAGGGTTAGGGTTCGGGTTAGGGTTAGGGTTAGGGTTAGGGTTAGGGTTAAGGTTCGGTGTAGGGTTAGGGTTAAGGTTCGGGTTAGGGTTAGGGTTAGGGTTAGGGTTCGGTTTAGGGTTAGGTTTAGGTTTAGGGATCGGGTTAGGGTTCGGTTTCGGGTTAGGGTTAGGGTTAGGGTTCGGGTTAGGGTTAGGGTTAGGGTTCGGATTAGGGTTCGGGTTAGGGTTCGGGTTAGGGTTCAGGTTCGGGTTAGGTTTAGGGTTAGGGTTAGGGTTAGGGTTCGGGTTAGGGTTAGGGTTAGGGGTTAGGGTTAGGGTTAGGGTTCGGGTTAGGGTTAGGGTTAGGGTTAGGGTTAGGGCTCGGGTTAGGGTTAGGGTTAGGTTTCGGGTTAGGGTTCGGGTTAGGGTTAGGGTTAGGGTTAGGTTTCGGGTTAGGGTTAGGGTTAGGGTTAAGGTTCGGGGTAGGGTTAGGGTTAAGGTTCGGGTTAGGGTTAAGGTTAGGGTTAGGGTTAGGTTTCGTGTTCGGTTTAGGGTTAGGGTTTGGTTTAGTGTTCGGGTTCGTGTTAGGGTTAGGGTTAGGGTTAGGGTTAGGTTTCGGGTAAGGGTTACGGTTAGGGTTCGGGTTAGGGTTAGGGTTCGGGTTAGGGTTAGGGTTAGGGTTCGGGTTAGTGTTCGGGTTCGCGTTAGTGTTAGGTTTAGGGTTAGCGTTCTGGTTAGGGTTAGGGTTCGGGTTAGGGTTAGGGTTAGGGTTAGGGTTAGGTTTCAGATTAGGGTTAGGGGTAGGGTTCGGGTTAGGGTTCCGGTTCGGGTTAGGCTTAGGTTTAGGGTTAGGGTTAGGGTTAGGGTTAAGGTTAGGGTTAGGGTTAGGGTTCGGGTTAGGGTTAGGGTTAGGGTTCAGGTTAGGGTTCGGTTTAGGGTTAGGTTTAGGGTTATGGTTCCGGTTAGGGTTAGGATTAGGGTTAGGGTTCGGGTTCGGGTTAGGTTTAGGGTTAGGTTTAGGGTTAGGGTTAAGGTTCGGGGTAGGGTTAGGGTTAAGGTTCGGGTTAGGGTTAGGGTTAGGGTTAGGGTTCGCGTTAGGTTTCGGGTTAGGTGTCGGGTTAGGGTTAGGGTTAGGGTTCGGGTTACGGTTAGGGTTACGGTTAGGGTTAGGGTTCGGTTTACGGTTAGGGTTAGGGTTCGGGTTAGGGTTAGGGTTAGGGTTCTGGTTAGTGTAGGGTTCGGGTTAGGATTACGGTTCGGGTTAGGGTTAGGGTTAGGGTTCGGGTTAGGGTTTGGGTTAAGTTTAGGGTTAGGGTTAGGGTTCGGTTTTGGGTTAGGGTTAGGGTTAGGGTTTGGTTTAGGGTTAGGGTTAGGGTTAGGGTTAGGGTTAGGGTTAGGGTTCGGGTTAGGGTTAGGGTTCGGGTTAGGAGTCGGGTTAGGTTTAGGGTTAGGGTTCGGGTTAGGGTTAGGGTTAGGGTTAGGGTTAGGGTTCGGTTTCGGGTTAGGGTTCGGGATAGGGTTAGGGTTCGGGTTAGGGTTAGGGTTCGGGTTAGGGTTAGGGTTCGGGTTAGGGGTCGGGTTAGGTTTAGGGTTAGGGTTCGGGTACGGGTTACGGTTAGGGTTAGGGTTAGGGTTCGGTTTCGGGTTAGGGTTCGGGATAGGGTTAGGGTTCGGGTTAGGGTTAGGGTTCGGGTTCGGGGTAGGGGTAGGGTTCGGGTTCGGTTTAGGGTTAGGGTTAGGGTTAGGGTTCGGATTAAGGTTAGGGGTAGGGTACGGGTTAGGTTTCGTGTTCGGGTTAGTGTTAGGCTTAGGGTATGGTTAGGGTTCGGGTTATTGTTAGGGTTAGGTTTAGGGTTAGGGGTTAGGGTTAGGGTTAGGGTTCGGGTTAGGGTTAGGGTTAGGGTTAGGGTTAGGGTTAGGGTTCGGGTTAGGGTTAGGGTTAGGGTTCGGGTTAGTGTTAGGGTTAGGGTTAGGGTTAGGTTTTGGGTTAGGGTTAGTGTTAGGGTTAGAGTTCGGGTTACGGTTTGGGTTAGGGTTCGGGTTGGGTTCGGGTTAGGGTTAGGGTTAGGGTTCGGGTTCAGGTTACGGTTAGGGTTCGGGTTAGGGTTCGGGTTAGGGTTAGGGTTCGGGTTAGGCTTAGGGTTCGGTTTAGGGTTAGTGTTAGGGTTAGGAGGTAGGGTTAGGGTTAGGTTTCGGGTTAGGGTTAGGGTTAGGGTTAGGGTTAGGGTTAGGATTAGTGTTAGGGGTTAGGGTTAGGGTTAGGGTTAGGGTTAGGGTTAGGGTTAGGGTTCCGGTTAGGGTTAGGGTTCGGGTTAGGTTTAGGGTTAGGGTTAGGGTTAGGGTTCGGATTAGGGTTCGGGTTAGGGTTAAGGTTAGGTTTCGTGTTCAGGTTACGGTTAGGGTTCGGGTTAGGGTTCGGGTTAGGGTTAGGGTTCGGGTTAGGCTTAGGGTTCGGTTTAGGGTTAGTGTTAGGGTTAGGAGGTAGGGTTAGGGTTAGGGTTCGGGTTAGGGTTAGGGTTAGGGTTAGGGTTAGGGTTAGGATTAGTGTTAGGGGTTAGGGTTAGGGTTAGGGTTAGGGTTAGGGTTAGGGTTATGGTTAGGGTTAGGGTTCCGGTTAGGGTTAGGGTTCGGTTTAGGGTTAGGGTTAGGGTTAGGGTTAGGGTTCAGATTAGGTTTAGGGGTAGGGTTCGGGTTAGGGTTAGGGTTCGGGTTAGGGTTCGGGTTAGGGTTAGGATTAGGGTTAGGGTTCCGGGCAGGGTGAGGGTTAGGGTTAGTGTTCGGTTTAGGGTTAGGGTTTGGTTAATGTTAGGGTTAGGTTTCGGGTTAGGGTTAGGGTTAAGGTTCGGGTTAGGATTAGGGTTAGGGTTAGGGTTAGGGTTCGCGTTAGGGTTCTGGTTAGGGGTCGGGTTAGGGTTAGGGTTAGGGATCGGGTTAGGGTTAGGGTTAGGGTTAGGGTTCGGGTTAGGGTTAGGGTTAGTGTTAGGGTTCCGGTTAAGGTTAGGGTTAGGGTTCGGGTTCGGGTTAGGGTTAGGGTTAGGGTTAGGGTTAGGGTTAGGGTTCGGGTTAGGGTTCGGGTTAGGGTTAGGGTTAGGGTTAGGGTTCCGGTTAGGGTTAGGGTTCGGGTTAGGATTAGGGTTAGGGTTAGGGTTAGGGTTCGGATTAGGGTTAGGGTTAGGGGTAGGGTTCGGGTTAGGGTTCGGGTACGGTTTAGGGTTAGGGTTAGGGTTAGGGTTCGGGTTCGGGTTAGCGTTAGGGTTAGGGTTAGGGGTTAGTGTTAGGGTTAGGGTTAGGGTTCGGGTGAGGGTTAGGGTTAGGGTTCGGGTGAGGGTTAGGGTTAGGTTTAGGGTTCGGGTTAGGGTTAGGGTTAGTGTTAGGGTTAGGGTTCGGGTTAGGGTTAGGGTTCGGTTAGGGTTAGGGTTAGTGTTAGGGTTCCGGTTAAGGTTAGGGTTAGGGTTCGGGTTCGGGTTAGGGTTAGGGTTAGGGTTCGGGTTAGGGTTAGGGTTAGGGTTCGGGTTAGGGTTCGGGTTAGAGTTAGGGTTAGGGTTTGGGTTAGGGTTCCGGTTAGGGTTAGGGTTCGGGTTAGGGTTAGGGTTAGGGTTAGGGTTAGGGTTCACATTAGGGTTAGGAGTAGGGTTCGGGTTAGGGTTCGTGTACGGGTTAGGGTTAGGGTTAGGGTTCGGGTTAGGGTTAGGTTTAGGGTTCGGGTTAGGGTTAGGGTTAGGGTTCGGGTTAGGGTTAGGGTTAAGGTTCGGGTTAGGGTTAGAGTTTGGGTTAGGTTTCGGGTTAGGGTTAGGGTTCGCGTTAGGGTTAGGGTTCGGGTTAGGGTTAGGGTTAGTGTTAGGGTTAGGGTTCGGGTTAGGGTTAGGGTTAGGGTTAGGTTTAGTGTTCGAGTTAGGGTTAGGTTTAGGGTTAGGGTTAGGGTTAGGGTTAAGGTTCGGGTTAGGGTTAGGGTTAAGTTTCGGGTTAGGGTTAGAGTTTGGGTTAGGTTTCGGGTTAGGTTTAGGGTTCGCGTTAGGGTTAGGGTTCGGGTTAGGGTTAGGGTTAGGGTTCGGGTTAGGGTTAGGGTTCGGGTTCGGGTTACGGTTAGGGTTAGGGTTAGGGTTCGGTTTCGGGTTAGAGTTCGGGATAGGGTTAGGGTTCGGGTTAGGGTTAGGGTTCGGGTTCGGGTTAGGGTTAGGGTTCGGGTTCGGTTTAGGGTTAGGGTTAGTGTTAGGGTTCGGATTAGGGTTAGGGGTAGGGTACGGGTTAGGGTTCGTGTTCGGGTTAGTGTTAGGCTTAGGGTACGGTTAGGTTTCGGGTTACGGTTAGGGTTAGGATTAGGGTTAGGGGTTAGGGTTAGGGTTAGGGTTCGGGTTAGGGTTAGGGTTAGGGTTAGGGTTAGAGTTCGGTTTAGGGTTAGGGTTAGGGTTTGGGTTAGTGTTAGGGTTAGGGTTAGGGTTAGGGTTCGGGTTAGGGTTAGGGTTAGGGTTAGAGTTCGGTTTACGGTTAGGGTTCGGGTTCGGGTTGGGTTCGGGTTAGGGTTAGGGTTAGGTTTCGGGTTCAGGTTAGGGTTAGGGTTCAGGTTAGGGTTCGGGTTAGGGTTAGGGTTCGGGTTAGTGTTAGGGTTCGGTTTAGGGTTAGGGTTAGGGTTAGGAGGTAGGGTTAGGGTTAGGGTTCGGGTTAGGGTTAGGGTTAGGGT
>JAVLSZ010000043.1:1087500-1102500 GCA_032313775.1 Urocyon cinereoargenteus | reverse complement strand
GGGTTCGGTTTAGGGTTAGGGTTCGGGTTCGGGTTAGGGTTAGGGTTCGGGTTCGGTTTAGGGTTAGCGTTAGGGTTAGGGTTAGGTTTCGGTTTAGGGTTAGGGGTAGGGTACGGGTTAGGGTTCGGGTTCGGGTCAGTGTTAGGTTAAGGGTTAGGGTTAGGGTTCAGGTTACGGTTAGGGTTAGGGTTAGGGTTAGGGGTTAGGGTTAGGGTTAGGGTTAGGGTTCGGGTTAGGGTTAGGGTTAGGGTTAGGGTTAGGGTTCGGGTTAGGGTTAGGGTTAGGGTTCGGGATAGTGTTAGGTTAGGTTTAGGGTTAGGGTTCGGATTAGGGTTCGGGTTAGGGTTAGGGTTAGGGTTAGGATTCCGGTTAGGGTTAGGGTTCGGGTTAGGGTTAGGGTTAGGGTTCGGGTTAGGGTTAGGTTTAGGGTTAGGGTTAGGGTTCGGGTTAGGGTTAGGGTTAGGGTTCGGGATAGTGTTAGGTTAGGTTTAGGGTTAGGGTTCGGGTTAGGGTTAGGGTTAGGGTTAGTGTTCGGGTTACGGTTAGGGTTAGTGTTCGGGTTGGGTTCGGGTTAGGGTTAGGGTTAGGGTTCGGGTTCAGGTTAGGGTTAGGGTTCGGGTTTGTGTTCGGTTTAGGGTTAGGGTTCGGGTTAGGTTTAGGGTTCGGTTTAGGGTTAGCGTTAGGGTTAGGAGGTAGGGTTAGGGTTAGGGTTCGTGTTAGAGTTAGGGTTAGTGTTAGGGTTAGGGGTTAGGGTTCGGGTTAGGGTTAGGGTTCGGGTTAGGGTTAGGGTTAGTGTTAGGGTTAGGGTTCGGGTTCGGTTTAGGGTTAGGGTTAGGATTAAGGTTAGGGTTAGGGTTCGAATTAGTGTTAGGTGTAGGGTTCGGGTTAGGGTTCGGGTTCGGTTTAGGGTTAGGTTAGGGTTAGTGTTAGGGGTTAGGGTTAGGGTTAGGGTTCGAGTTAGGGTTAGGGTTACGGTTAGGGTTAGGGTTCGGGTTAGGGTTAGTGTTCGGGTTAGTGTTAGGGTTAGTGTTAGGGTTAGGGTTAGGGTTAGGGTTATGGTTAGGTTTAGGGTTCGGGTTAGGGTTAGGGTTAGGGTTAGGGTTCGGTTTAGGGTTAGGGTTAGGGTTCGGTTTAGGGTTCGGGTTAGGGTTACGATTAGGGTTAGGGTTCGGGGCAGGGTGAGGGTTAGGGTTAGGGTTCGGTTTAGCGTTAGGGTTAGGGTTAAGGTTAGGGTTAGGTTTCGGGTTAGGGTTAGGGTTAAGGTTCGTGTTAGGATTAGGGTTAGGGTTAGGGTTCGCGTTAGGGTTCGGGTTAGGGGTCGGGTTAGGGTTAGGGTTAGGGTTCTGGTTAGGGTTAGGGTTAGGGTTAGGGTTCGGGTTAGTGTTAGGGTTTGGGTTAGGGTTAGGGTTAGGGTTCGGGTTCGGGTTAGGCTTAGGGTTCGGGATCGGGTTAGGGTTAGGGTTCGGGTTCGGGTTAGGGTTAGGGTTAGGTTTAGGGTTCGGGTTAGGGTTAGGGTTAAGGTTAGGGTTAGGGTTCGGGTTATGCTTAGGGTTCGGGTTAGGGTTAGGTTTAGTGTTAGGGTTCCGGTTAAGGTTAGGGTTAGGGTTCGGGTTCGGGTTTGGGTTAGGGTTAGGGTTCGGGTTAGGGTTAGGGTTAGGGTTCGGATTAGGGTTCGGGTTAGGGTTAGGGTTAGGGTTAGGATTCCGGTTAGGGTTAGGGTTCGGGTTAGGGTTAGGGTTAGGGTTAGGGTTAGGGTTCAGATTAGGTTTAGGGGTAGGGTTCGGGTTAGGGTTCGGGTACGGGTTAGGGCTGGGGTTAGGGTTCGGGTTAGGGTTAGGTTTAGGGTTCGGGTTAGGGTTAGGGTTAGGGTTCGGGTTAGGGTTAGGGTTACGGTTAAAGTTAGGGTTCGGGTTAGGGTTAGGGTTAGGGTTCGGTTTAAGGTTAGGGTTAGGGTTATGGTTACGGTTAGTGTTCTGGTTAGGGTTAGGTTTAGGGTTAGGGTTAGGTTTAGGGTTAAGGTTCGGGTTAGGGTTAGGGTTAAGGTTCGGGTTAGGGTTAGAGTTTGGGTTAGGTTTCGGGTTAGGGTTAGGGGTCGCGTTAGGGTTAGGGTTCGGGTTAGGGTTAGGGTTCGGGTTAGGGTTAGGGTTCGGGTTCGCGTTACGGTTAGGGTTAGGGTTAGGGTTCGGTTTCGGGTTAGGGTTCGGGATAGGGTTAGGGTTCGGGTTAGGGTTAGGTTTCGGGTTCGGGTTAGGGTTAGGGTTCGGGTTCGGTTTAGGGTTAGGGTTAGGGTTAGGGTTCGGATTAGGGTTAGGGGTAGGGTACGGGTTAGGGTTCGTGTTCGGGTTAGTGTTAGGCTTAGGGTAGGGTTAGGGTTCGGGTTACGGTTAGGGTTAGGGTTAGGGTTAGGGGTTAGGGTTAGGGTTAGGGTTCGGGTTAGGGTTAGGGTTAGGGTTAGGGTTAGGGTAAGGGTTAGGGTTCGGGTTAGGGTTAGGATTAAGGTTAGGGTTAGGGTTCGGATTAGTGTTAGGTGTAGGGTTCGGGTTAGGGTTCGGGTTCGGTTTAGGGTTAGGTTAGGGTTAGTGTTAGGGGTTAGGGTTAGGGTTAGGGTTCGAGTTAGGGTTAGGGTTACGGTTAGGGTTAGGGTTCGGGTTAGGGTTAGTGTTCGGGTTAGTGTTAGGGTTAGTGTTAGGGTTAGGGTTAGGGTTAGGGTTATGGTTAGGTTTACGGTTCGGCTTAGGGTTAGGGTTAGGGTTAGGGTTCGGGTTAGGGTTAGGGTTAGGGTTCGGTTTAGGGTTCGGGTTAGGGTTACGATTAGGGTTAGGGTTCGGGGCAGGGTGAGGGTTAGGGTTAGGGTTCGGTTTAGCGTTAGGGTTAGGGTTAAGGTTAGGGTTAGGTTTCGGGTTAGGGTTAGGGTTAAGGTTCGTGTTAGGATTAGGGTTAGGGTTAGGGTTCGCGTTAGGGTTCGGGTTAGGGGTCGGGTTAGGGTTAGGGTTAGGGTTCGGGTTAGGGTTAGGATTAGGGTTAGGGTTAGGGTTCGGGTTAGTGTTAGGGTTTGGGTTAGGGTTAGGGTTATGGTTCGGGTTCGGGTTAGGCTTAGGGTTCGGGATCGGGTTAGGGTTAGGGTTCGGGTTCGGGTTAGGGTTAGGGTTAGGTTTAGGGTTCGGGTTAGGGTTAGGGTTAGGGTTAGGGTTAGGGTTCGGGTTATGCTTAGGGTTCGGGTTAGGGTTAGGGTTAGTGTTAGAGTTCCGGTTAAGGTTAGGGTTAGGGTTCGGGTTCGGGTTTGGGTTAGGGTTAGGGTTCGGGTTAGGGTTAGGGTTAGTGTTCGGATTAGGGTTCGGGTTAGGGTTAGGGTTAGGGTTAGGGTTAGGGTTCCGGTTAGGGTTAGGGTTCGGGTTAGGGTTAGGGTTAGGGTTAGGGTTAGGGTTCAGATTAGGTTTAGGGGTAGGGTTCGGGTTAGGGTTTGGGTACGGGTTAGGGCTGGGGTTAGGGTTCGGGTTAGGGTTAGGTTTAGGGTTCGGGTTAGGGTTAGGGTTAGGGTTCGGGTTAGGGTTAGGGTTACGGTTAAAGTTAGGGTTCGGGTTAGGGTTAGGGTTAGGGTTCGGTTTAAGGTTAGGGTTAGGGTTATGGTTACGGTTAGTGTTCTGGTTAGGGTTAGGTTTAGGGTTAGGGTTAGGTTTAGGGTTAAGGTTCGGGTTAGGGTTAGGGTTAAGGTTCGGGTTAGGGTTAGAGTTTGGGTTAGGTTTCGGGTTAGGGTTAGGGGTCGCGTTAGGGTTAGGGTTCGGGTTAGGGTTAGGGTTAGTGTTAGGGTTAGGGTTCGGGTTAGGGTTAGGGTTCGGGTTCGCGTTACGGTTAGGGTTAGGGTTAGGGTTCGGTATCGGGTTAGGGTTCGGGATAGGGTTAGGGTTCGGGTTAGGGTTAGGGTTCGGGTTCGGGTTAGGGTTAGGGTTCGGGTTCGGTTTAGGGTTAGGGTTAGGGTTAGGGTTCGGATTAGGGTTAGGGGTAGGGTACGGGTTAGGGTTCGTGTTCGGGTTAGTGTTAGGCTTAGGGTAGGTTTAGGGTTCGGGTTACGGTTAGGGTTAGGGTTAGGGTTAGGGGTTAGGGTTAGGGTTAGGGTTCGGGTTAGGGTTAGGGTTAGGGTTAGGGTTAAGGTTAGGATTCGGGTTAGGGTTAGGGTTAGGGTTCGGGTTAGTGTTAGGGTTAGGGTTAGGGTTAGGGTTCGGGTTAGGGTTAGGGTTAGGGTTAGAGTTCGGGTTACGGTTAGGGTTAGGGTTCGGGTTGGGTTCGGGTTAGGGTTAGGGTTAGGGTTCGGGTTCAGGTTAGGGTTAGGGTACGGGTTAGGGTTAGGGTTCGGGTTAGTGTTAGGGTTCGGTTTAGGGTTAGTGTTAGGGTTAGGAGGAAGGGTTAGGGTTAGGGTTCGGGTTAGGGTTAGGGTTAGGGTTAGGGTTAGGGGTTAGGGTTAGGTTTAGTGTTAGGGTTCGGGTTAGGGTTAGGGTTAGGGTTAGGGTTCGGGTTCGGGTTAGGGTTAGGGTTAGGATTAAAGTTAGGGTTAGGGTTCGGATTAGTGTTAGGTGTAGGGTTCGGGTTAGGGTTTGGGTTCGGGTTAGGGTTAGGGTTAGGGTTAGGGTTAGGATTAGTGTTAGGGGTTAGGGATAGGGTTAGGGTTCGGGTTAGGGTTAGGGTTACTGTTAGGTTTAGGGTTCGGGTTAGGGTTAGGGTTCGGGGTGGTGTTAGGGTTAGGGTTTGGGTAGGGTTAGGGTTAGGGTTATGGTTAGGGTTAGGGTTCGGGTTAGGGTTAGGGTTAGGGTTCGGGTTAGGGTTAGGGTTCGGGTTAGGGTTCGGGTTAGGGTTAGGATTAGGGTTAGTGTTCGGGGCAGGTTTCGGGTTAGGGTTAGGGTTCGTTTAGGGTTAGGGTTAGGGTTAATGTTAGGGTTAGGTTTCGGGTTAGGGTTAGGGTTAAGGTTCGGGTTAGGATTAGGGTTAGGGTTAGGGTTAGGGTTCGCGTTAGGGTTCGGGTTAGGGGTCGGGTTAGGGTTAGGGTTAGTGATCGGGTTAGGGTTAGGGTTAGGGTTAGGGTTCGGGTTAGTGTTAAGGTTTGGGTTAGGGTTAGGGTTAGGGTTCGGGTTCGGGTTAGGGTTAGGGTTCGGGATCGGGTTAGGGTTAGGGTTCGGGTTAGGGTTCGGGTTAGGGTAAGGGTTAGGGTTCGGGTTCGGGGTGAGGGTTAGGGTTAGGGTTCGGGTTAGGGTTCGGGTTAGGGTTAGGATTCGGATAAGGGGTTATGGTTCGTGTTCGGGTTAGGGTTAGTGTTAGGGTTCCGGTTAAGGTTAGGGTTAGGGTTCGGGTTAGGGTTAGGGTTAGGGTTAGGGTTTGGGTTAGGGTTCGGGTTAGTGTTCGGGTTAGGGTTAGAGTTAGGGTTAGGGTTCCGGTTAGGGTTAGGGTTCGGGTTAGGGTTAGGGTTAGGGTTAGGGTTCGGATTAGGGTTAGGGGTAGGGTTCGGGTTAGGGTTCGGGTACGGGTTAGGGTTAGGGTTAGGGTTAGGGTTAGGGTTCGGGTTAGGGTTAGGGTTAGGGGTTAGGGTTAGGGTTACCGTTCGGGTTAGGGTTAGGGTTAGGGTTAGGGTTAGGGTTAGGGATCGGGTTAGGGTTAGGTTTAGGTTTCGGTTTAGGCTTAGGGTTAGGGTTAGGGTTAGGGTTCGGGTTAAGGTTAGGGTTAGGGTTAGGGTTCGGGTTCGGGGTTAGGGTTAGGGTTAGCGTTCGTGTTAGGGTTCGGGTTAGGGTTAGGATTCGGGTAAGGGGTTAGGGTTCGGGTTCCGGTTAGGATTAGGGTTAGGGTTCGGGTTAGGGTTAGGGTTACGGTTAAAGTTAGGGTTCGGGTTAGGGTTAGGGTTAGGGTTAGGTTTCGGGTTACGGTAAGGGTTAGGGTTAGGGTTCGGGTTAGGGTTAGGTTTAGGGTTAGGGTTAGGGTTAGGGTTAAGGTTCGGGGTAGGGTTAGGGTTAAGGTTCGGGTTAGGGTTAGGGTTAGGGTTAGGGTTAGGGTTAGGGTTCGGGTTAGGGTTAGGATTCGGGTAAGGGGTTAGGGTTCGGGTTCGCGTTAGGGTTAGGGTTAGGGTTCCGGTTAAGGTTAGGGTTAGGGTTCTGTTTAGGGTTAGGGTTAGGTTTAGGGTTAGGGTTCGGGTTAGGGTTAGGGTTAGTGTTCCGGTTAGTGTTCGGGTTAGGGTTAGGGTTAGGGTTAGGGTTAGTATTCGGGTTAGGGTTAGGGTTAGGGTTCGGGTTCGGATTAGGTTTAGGGGTAGGGTTCGGGTTAGGGTTAGGGTTAGGGTTAGGGGTTCGGGTTAGGGTTACCGTTCGGTTTAGGGTTAGGGTTAGGGTTAGGGTTAGGGTTAGTGTTAGGTTTAGGGTTAGGGTTCGGGTTAGGGTTAGGGTTAGGGTTAGGGTTAGAGTTAGCGTTAGGGTTCCGGTTAGGGTTAGGGTTCGGTTTCGGGTTAGGGTTAGGGTTAGGGTTAGCGTTAGGGTTCCGGTTAGGGTTAGGGTTCGGTTTCGGGTTAGGGATAGGGTTGGTTAGGGTTCGGATTAGGGTTAGGGGTAGGGTTCGGGTTAGGGTTCGTGTTCGGGTTAGGTTTAGGGTTAGGTTTAGGGTTAGGGTTTGGGTTAGGGTTAGGGTTAGGGTTAGGGGTTAGGGTTAGGGTTACCATTCGGGTTAGGGTTAGGGTTAGGGTTAGGGTTAGGGTTCGGGTTAGGGTTAGGGTTACGGTTCGGGTTAGGGTTAGGGTTAGGGTTATGGTTAGGGTTAGGGTTCGGTTAGGGTTAGGGTTAGGGTTCGGTTTAGGGTTAGGGTTCGGGTTAGTGTTAGGGTTTGGGTTAGGGTTAGGGTTAGGGTTCGGGTTCGGGTTAGGGTTAGTGTTAGGTTTAGGGTTAGGGTTCGGGTTAGTGTTAGGGTTAGTTTTAGGAGGTAGGGTTAGGGTTAGGGTTCGGGTTAGTGTTAGGGTTAGGGTTAGGGTTAGGGGTTAGGGTTCGGGTTAGGGTTAGGGTTAGTGTTAGGGTTCGGGTTCGGGTTAGGGTTAGCGTTAGGTTTAAGGTTAGGGTTAGGGTACGGATTAGGGTTAGGAGTAGGGTTCGGTTTAGGTTCGGTTCGGGTTAGGGTTAGGGTTAGGGTTAGGGTTCGGGTTAGGGTTAGGTTTAGGGTTAGGGGTTAAGGTTAGGGTTAGGGTTCTGGTTAGGGGTAGGGTTACGGTTAGGGTTTGGGTTCGGGTTAGGTTTATGGTTAGGGTTCGGGTTAGGGTTAGTGTTAGGGTTATGGTTAGGGTTAGGGTTCGGGTTAGGCTTAGGTTTAGGGTTAGGGTTCGTGTTAGGGATAGGGTTAGGGTTCGGGTTAGGGTTCGGGTTAGGGTTAGGGGTAGGGTTAGGGTTCGGGTTAGGTTTAGGGTTAGGGTTAGGTTTCGGTTTAGGGTTAGGGTTAGGGTTAGGGTTTGGGTTAGGGTTCGGGTTAGGGTTAGGGTTAGGGTTAGTGTTAGGGTTCGCGTTAGGGTTCGGGTTAGGCGTCGGTTTAGGGTTAGGGTTAGGGTTCGGGTTAGGGTTAGGGTTAGGGTTAGAGTTCTGGTTAGGTTTAGGTTTCGGGTTAGGGTTAGGGTTAGGGTTAGGGTTAGGGTTAGGGTTAGGGTTCGGATCAGGGTTAGGGGTAGGGTTCGGGTTAGGGTTCGGGTTCGAGTTAGGGTTAGGGTTAGGGTTAGGGTTAGGGTTCGGGTTAGGGTTAGGTTTAGGGTTAGGGGTTAGGGTTAGGGTTACCGTTCGTGTTAGGGTTAGGGTTAGGGTTAGGTTTCGGGTTAGGGTTAGGGTTAGGGTTCGGGTTAGGTTTAGGGTTAGGGTTAGGGTTAGGGTTCGGGTTAGGGTTAGGGTTAGGGTTCAGGTTAGGGTTCGGGTTAGGGTTAGGTTTAGGGTTAGGGTTCGGGTTAGGGTTAGGGTTAGGGTTAGGGTTTGGGTTAGGGTCAGGTTTAGGTTTAGAGTTTGGGTTAGGGTTAAGGTTCGGGGTAGGGTTAGGGTTAAGTTTCGGGTAAGGGTTAGGGTTAGGGTTAGGGTTCGCGTTAGGGTTATTGTTAGGGTTAGTGTTCGGTTTAGTGTTAGGGTTAGGGTTAGGGTTAGGTTTAGGGTTCGGGTTAGGTTTAGGGTTAGGGTTAGGGTTCGGGTTCGGGTTAGGGTTCGGGTTAGGGTTAGGGTTAGTGTTAGGGTTAGGGTTAGGGTTAGGGTTCGGGTTCGTTTTGGGGTTAGTGTTAGGGTTAGGGTTCGGGTTCGGGTTAGGGTTCGGGTTCGAGTTAGTGTTAGGGTTCGGGTTCGGGTTCGGGTTAGGGTTTGGGTTCGAGTTAGTGTTAGGGTTCGGGTTCGGGTTAGGGTTAGTGTTAGTGTTAGGTTTTGGGTTAGGGTTAGGTTTCGGGTTAGGGTTAGGGTTAGGGTTATGTTTAGGGTTCGGATTAGGGTTAGGGGTAGGGTTCGGGTTAGGGTTCCGGTTCAGGTTAGGGTTAGGGTTAGGGTTAGTGTTAGGGTTAGGGTTAAGGTTAGGGTTAGGGTTAGGGTTCGGGTTAGGGTTAGGGTTAGGGTTCAGGTTAGGGTTCGGGTTAGGGTTAGGGTTAGGGTGAGGGTTCCGGTTAGGGTTAGGGTTAGGGTTAGGGTTAGGGTTCGGGTTAGGGTTAGGGTTAGGGTTAGGGTTTGGTTTAGTGTTAGGGTTAGGGTTAGGGTTAGGGTTCGGGTTAGGGTTAGGGTTAAAGTTAGGGGTCAGGTTAGGGTTAGGTTTAGGGTTCGGGTTAGGGTTAGGGTTAGGGTTAGGGTTCAAGTTAGGGTTAGGGTTCGGGTTATTGTTAGGGTTAAGGTTCCAGTTCGTGTTAGGGTTAGGGTTCGGGTTCGGGTTAGGGTTAGGGTTCGTGTTAGGTTTCGGGTTAGGGTTAGGTTTAGGTTTAGGGTTCGGGTTCGGGGTTATGGTTATGGTTAGGGTTCGGGTTAGGGTTCGGGTTAGGGTTAGAATTCGGGTAAGGGGTTAGGGTCGGGTTCGGGTTAGGGTTAGGGTTAGGGTTAGGGTTCCGGTTAAGGTTAGGGGTAGGGTTCGGTTTAGGGTTAGGGTTAGGGTTAGGGTTAGGGTTCGGGTTAGGGTTAGGTTTAGGTTTAGTGTTCGGGTTAGGGTTCGGGTTAGGGTTAGGGTTAGGGTTAGGGTTAGGTTTCGGGTTAGGGTTAAGGTTCGGGTTAGTGTTAGGGTTAGGGTTAGGGTTAGGGTTAGGGTTAGGGTTCGGATTAGAGTTAGGGGTAGGGTTCGGGTTAGGGTTCGGGTTAGGGTTCGGGTTAGTGTTAGGGTTAGGGTTAGGGTTCGGGTTAGGGTTAGGGTTCGGGTTAGGGTTAGGGTTCGGGTTAGGGTTCGGGTTAGGGTTCGGGTTAGGGTTAGGGTTTGGGTTAGGGTTCGGGTTAGGGTTCGGGTTAGGGTTAGGGTTTGGGTTAGGGTTAGGGTTCGGGTTAGGGTTAGGCTTCCGGTTAGGGTTAGTGTTAGGGTTCGGGTTCAGGTTAGGGTTAGGGTTCGGGTTAGTGTTAGGGTTCGGGTTAGGGTTAGGGTTTGGGTTAGGGTTAGGTTTCGGGTTAGGGTTAGGGTTCGGGTTCGGGTTAGGGTTCGGTTTAGGGTTAGGGTTAGTGTTAGGGTTAGGGTTAGGGTTAGGGTTCGCGTTAGGGTTCGGGATAGGTGTCGGGTAAGGGTTAGGGTTAGGGTTCGGGTTAGGGTTAGGGTTAGGGTTCGTGTTAGGGTTAGGGTTCGGTTTAGGGTTAGGGTTAGGGTTCGGGTTCGGGTTAGGGTTAGGGTGCGGGTTCGGGTTAGGTTTCGGGTTAGGGTTAGGATTCGGGTAAGGGGTTAGGGTTCGGGTTCGGGTTAGGTTTAGGGTTAGGGTTAGGGTTTCGGTTAGGGTTAGGGTTAGGGTTCGGGTTCGGGTTATGGTTAGCGTTAGGGTTAGGGTTCAGGGTCGGGTTAGGGTTAGGGTTCGCGTTAGGGTTCGCGTTAGGCTTAGGGTTACGGTTAGGGTTAGGGTTAGCGTTAGGTTTCGGGTTAGGGTTAGGTATAGGTTTAGGGTTCGGGTTAGGGTTAGGGTTCGGTTTAGGGTTAGGGTTAGGGTTTGGGTTCGGGTTAGGATTAGGGTTCGGGTTCGTGTTAGGGTTAGTGTTCGGGTTAGGGTTCGGGTTAGGGTTAGCGTTAGGGTTAAGGTTAGGGTTAGGGTTCGGATTAGGGTTAGGAGTAGGGTTCGGTTTAGGTTCGGTTCGGGTTAGGGTTAGGGTTAGGGTTAGGGTTCGGGTTAGGGTTAGGTTTAGGGTTAGGGGTTAAGGTTAGGGTTAGGGTTCGGGTTAGGGGTAGGGTTACGGTTAGGGTTTGGGTTCGGGTTAGGGTTAGGGTTAGGGTTCGGGTTAGGTTTAGGGTTAGGGTTAGGGTTAGGGTTCGGGTTAGGGTTAGGGTTAGTGTTAGGGTTCGGGTTAGGGTTAGGGTTAGGGTTCAGGTTAGGGTTCGGGTTAGGGTTAGGTTTAGGGTTAGGGTTCGGGTTAGGGTTAGGGTTAGGGTTAGGGTTCGGGTTAGGGTCAGGTTTAGGTTTAGGGTTTGGGTTAGGGTTAAGGTTCGGGGTAGGGTTAGGGTTAAGTTTCGGGTAAAAGTTAGGGTTAGGGTTAGGGTTCGCGTTAGGGTTAGGGTTCCTGTTAGGTTTCGGGTTTGGGTTAGGATTCGGGTAAGGGGTTAGGTTTCGGGTTCTGGGTAGGGTTAGGGTTAGGGTTCCGGTTAAGTTTAGGGTTAGGGTTCAGGTTAGGGTTAGGGTTAGGGTTCGGGTTCGGGTTAGGGTTAGTGTTAGGGTTAGGTTTCGGGTTAGGGTTAGGGTTCGGGTTAGGGTTAGGGTTCGGGTTAGGGTTAGGGTTCGGGTTAGGGTTAGTGTTAGTGTTATGGTTAGGGTTCGGGTTAGGGTTAGGGTTCGGGTTCGGGTTGCGGTTAGGGTTAGGGTTAGGGTTCAGTTTCGGGTTAGGGTTAGGTTTAGGGTTAGGGTTAGGGTCAGGGTTCGGGTTAGGGTTATTGTTAGGGTTAGTGTTCGGTTTAGTGTTAGGGTTAGGGTTAGGGTTAGGTTTAGGGTTCGGGTTAGGTTTAGGGTTAGGGTTAGGGTTCGGGTTCGGGTTAGGGTTCGGGTTAGGGTTAGGGTTAGTGTTAGGGTTAGGGTTAGGGTTAGGGTTCGGGTTCGTTTTGGGGTTAGTGTTAGGGTTAGGGTTCGGGTTCGGGTTAGGGTTCGGGTTCGAGTTAGTGTTAGGGTTCGTGTTCGGGTTCGGGTTAGGGTTCGGGTTCGAGTTAGTGTTAGGGTTCGGGTTCGGGTTAGGGTTAGTGTTAGTGTTAGGTTTTGGGTTAGGGTTAGGTTTCGGGTTAGGGTTAGGGTTAGGGTTATGTTTAGGGTTCGGATTAGGGTTAGGGGTAGGTTTCGGGTTAGGGTTCCGGTTCAGGTTAGGGTTAGGGTTAGGGTTAGTGTTAGGGTTAGGGTTAAGGTTAGGGTTAGGGTTAGGGTTCGGGTTAGGGTTAGGGTTAGGGTTCAGGTTAGGGTTCGGGTTAGGGTTAGGGTTAGGGTGAGGGTTCCGGTTAGGGTTAGGGTTAGGGTTCGGGTTAGGGTTAGGGTTAGGGTTAGGGTTAGTGTTAGGGTTTGGTTTAGTGTTAGGGTTAGGGTTAGGGTTAGGGTTCGGGTTAGGGTTAGGGTTAAAGTTAGGGGTCAGGTTAGGGTTAGGTTTAGGGTTCGGGTTAGGGTTAGGGTTAGGGTTAGGGTTCAAGTTAGGGTTAGGGTTCGGGTTATTGTTAGGGTTAAGGTTCCAGTTCGTGTTAGGGTTAGGGTTCGGGTTCGGGTTAGGGTTAGGGTTCGTGTTAGGTTTCGGGTTAGGGTTAGGTTTAGGTTTAGGGTTCGGGTTCGGGGTTATGGTTATGGTTAGGGTTCGGGTTAGGGTTCGGGTTAGGGTTAGAATTCGGGTAAGGGGTTAGGGTCGGGTTCGGGTTAGGGTTAGGTTTAGGGTTAGGGTTCCAGTTAAGGTTAGGGGTAGGGTTCGGTTAGGGTTAGGGTTAGGGTTAGGGTTAGGGTTCGGGTTAGGTTTAGGTTTAGTGTTCGTGTTAGGGTTCGGGTTAGGGTTAGGGTTAGGGTTAGGGTTAGGGTTCGGGTTAGGGTTAAGGTTCGGGTTAGTGTTAGGGTTAGGGTTAGGGTTAGGGTTAGGGTGAGGGTTCGGATTAGAGTTAGGGGTAGGGTTCGGGTTAGGGTTCGGGTTAGGGTTCGGGTTAGTGTTAGGGTTAGGGTTAGGGTTCGGGTTAGGGTTAGGGTTCGGGTTAGGGTTAGGGTTCGGGTTAGGGTTCGGGTTAGGGTTCGGGTTAGGGTTAGGGTTTGGGTTAGGGTTAGGGTTCGGGTTAGGGTTAGGGTTCCGGTTAGTGTTAGTGTTAGGGTTCGGGTTCAGGTTAGGGTTAGGGTTCGGGTTAGTGTTAGGGTTCGGGTTAGGGTTAGGGTTTGGGTTAGGGTTAGGTTTCGGGTTAGGGTTAGGGTTCGGGTTCGGGTTAGGGTTCGGTTTAGCGTTAGGGTTAGTGTTAGGGTTAGGGTTAGGGTTAGGGTTAGGGTTCGCGTTAGGGTTCGGGATAGGTGTCGGGTAAGGGTTAGGGTTAGGGTTCGGGTTAGGGTTAGGGTTAGGGTTCGTGTTAGGGTTAGGGTTCGGTTTAGGGTTAGGGTTAGGGTTCGGGTTCGGGTTAGGGTTAGGGTGCGGGTTCTGGTTAGGTTTCGGGTTAGGGTTAGGATTCGGGTAAGGGGTTAGGGTTCGGGTTCGGGTTAGGTTTAGGGTTAGGGTTAGGGTTTCGGTTAGGGTTAGGGTTAGGGTTCGGGTTCGGGTTAGGGTTAGCGTTAGGGTTAGGGTTCAGGGTCGGGTTAGGGTTAGGGTTCGGGTTAGGGTTCACGTTAGGCTTAGGGTTACGGTTAGGGTTAGGGTTAGCGTTAGGTTTCGGGTTAGGGTTAGGTATAGGTTTAGGGTTCGGGTTAGGGTTAGGGTTCGGTTTAGGGTTAGGGTTAGGGTTTGGGTTCGGGTTAGGATTAGGGTTCGGGTTCGTGTTAGGGTTAGTGTTCGGGTTAGGGTTCGGGTTATGGTTAGGTTTAGGGTAGGGTTCGGGTTCGGGGTTAGGGTTAGGGTTAGGGTTCGGGTTAGGGTTCGGGTTAGGGTTAGGATTCGGGTAAGGGGTTAGAGTTCGGGTTCGGGTTCGGTTTAGGGTTAGGGTTCCGGTTAAGGTTAGGGTTACGGTTCGTGTTAGGGTTAGGGTTAGGGTTAGGGTTCGGGTTAGGGTTAGGGTTCGTGTGAGGGTTCGGGTTAGGATTAGGGTTAGGTTTAGGGTTCAGGTTAGGGTTAGGGTTAGGGTTCGGGTTAGGGTTATGGTTAGGGTTAGGGTTCGGGTTAGGGTTAAGGTTCGGGTTAGTGTTAGGGTTAGGGTTAGGGTTAGGGTTAGGGTTCGGATTAGAGTTAGGGGTAGGGTTCGGGTTAGGGTTCGGGTTAGGGTTAGGGTTCGGGTTAGGGTTCGGGTTAGGGTTAGGGTTAGGGTTAGGGTTAGGGTTAGGGTTCGGGTTAGGGTTAGGGTTAGGGTTCGGGTTAGGGTTAGGGTTCGGGTTAGGGTTCGGTTTAGGGTTCGGGTTTGGGTTAGGGTTTGGGTTAGTGTTAGGGTTCGGGTTAGGGTTAGGGTTCCGGTTAGGGTTAGTGTTAGGGTTCGGGTTCAGGTTAGGGTTAGGGTTCGGGTTAGTGTTAGGGTTCGGGTTAGGGTTAGGGTTTGGGTTAGGGTTAGGTTTCGGGTTAGGGTTAGGGTTCGGGTTCGGGTTAGGGTTCGGTTTAGGGTTAGGGTTAGTGTTAGGGTTAGGGTTAGGGTTAGGGTTCGCGTTAGGGTTCGGGATAGGTGTCGGGTTAGGGTTAGGATTTGGGTTCGGGTTAGGGTTAGGGTTCGGGTTCGGGTTAGGGTTAGGTTTAGGGTTAGGGTTACGGTTCGGGTTAGGGTTACGGTTAGCGTTAGGGGTTAGGGTTAGGGTAGGGTTCGGGTTAGGGTTAGGGTTAGGGTTAGGGTTATGGTTAGGGTTCGGGTTCGGGATAGGGTTAGAGTTAGGGTTCGGGTTAGGGTTAGGGTTCGGGTTAGGGTTCGGGTTAGGGTTAGGGTTAGGGTTAGGGTTCGGATTAGGGTTAGGGGTAGGGTTCGGGTTAGGGTTCGGGTTCGGGTTAGGGTTAGGGATAGGGTTAGGGTTAGGGTATGGGTTAGGGTTAGGTTTAGGGTTAGGGTTAGTGGTTAGCGTTAGTGTTACCGTTCGGGTTAGGGTTAGGGTTAGGGTTCTGGTTAGGGTTAGGGTTAGGGTTTGGGTTAGGGTTAGGGTTAGGGTTAGGGTTAGGATTAAAGTTAGGGTTAGGGTTCGGATTAGTGTTAGGTGTAGGGTTCGGGTTAGGGTTTGGGTTCGGGTTAGGGTTAGGGTTAGGGTTAGGGTTAGGATTAGTGTTAGGGGTTAGGTTTAGGGTTAGGGTTCGGGTTAGGGTTAGGGTTACTGTTAGGTTTAGGGTTCGGGTTAGGGTTAGGGTTCGGGTTGGTGTTAGGGTTAGGGTTTGGGTTAGGGTTAGGGTTAGGGTTATGGTTAGGGTTAGGGTTCGGGTTAGGGTTAGGGTTAGGGTTCGGGTTAGGGTTAGGGTTAGGGTTAATGTTAGGGTTAGGTTTCGGGTTAGGGTTAGGGTTAAGGTTCGGGTTAGGATTAGGGTTAGGGTTAGGGTTAGGGTTAGTGTTCGGGGCAGGGTGAGGGTTAGGGTTAGGGTTCGTTTAGGGTTAGGGTTAGGGTTAATGTTAGGGTTAGGTTTCGGGTTAGGGTTAGGGTTAAGGTTCGGGTTAGGATTAGGGTTAGGGTTAGGATTAGGGTTAGTGTTCGGGGCAGGGTGAGGGTTAGGGTTAGGGTTCGTTTAGGGTTAGGGTTAGGGTTAATGTTAGGGTTAGGTTTCG
>JAVLSZ010000043.1:1042500-1082500 GCA_032313775.1 Urocyon cinereoargenteus | reverse complement strand
TAGGTTTAGGGTTAGTGTTCGGGTTAGGCTTCGGGTTAGGGTTAGGGTTAGGGTTAGGGTTAGGGTTCGGGTTCGGGTTAGGGTTAGGGTTCGTGTTCGGATTAGTGTTAGGGGTAGGGTTCGGGTTAGGGTTAGGGTTAGGGTTAGGGTTAGGGGTTCGGGTTAGGGTTACCGTTCGGGTTAGTGTTAGGGTTAGGGTTAGGGTTAGGGTTAGTGTTAGGTTTAGGGTTAGGGTTCGGGTTAGGGTTAGGGTTAGGGTTAGGGTTAGGTTTAGGGTTCGGGTTAGGGTTCGGGTTCGGGTTAGGGTTAAGGGTTAGTGTTCAGGTTAGGGTTAGGGTTAGGGTTCGGGTTAGGGTTCGGGTTAGTGTTAGGGTTAGTGTTCGTGTTAGGGTTAGGGTTAGGGTTCGGGTTCGTGTTAGGGTTAGGGTTCGGGTTTGGTTTAGGTTTAGTGTTCGGGTTAGGGTTAGGGTTCGGGTTAGGGTTAGAGATAGGTTTAGGGTTCGCGTTAGGGTTAGGGTTAGGGTTCGTGTTAGGGTTCGGGTTAGGTTTAGGGTTAGGGTTAGCGTTAGGTTTTCGGTTAGGGTTAGGGTTCGGGTTTGGGTTAGGGTTAGGGTTAGGGTTACGGTTCGGATTAGGGGTAGGGGTAGGGTTCGGGTTAGGGTTCGGGTTCGGGTTAGGGTTAGGGATAGGGTTAGGGTTAGGGTATGGGTTAGGGTTAAGTTTAGGGTTAGGGTTAGGGGTTAGGGTTAGTGTTACCGGTCGGGTTAGGGTTAGGGTTAGGGTTCTGGTTAGGGTTAGTGTTAGGGTTTGGGTTAGGGTTAGGGTTAGGGTTAGTATTAGGGTTAGGTTTCGGGTTAGGGTTAGGTTTAGGGTTAGGGTTCGGGTTAGGGTTAGGATTAGGGTTCAGGTTAGGGTTCGGTTTTGGTTTAGGTTAGGGTTAGGGTCCGGGTTACGGTTAGGGTTAGGGTTAGGTTTAGGGTTCGGGTTAGGGTTAGGTTTAGGGTTAGGTTTAGGGTTAGGGTTAAGGTTCGGGTTAGGGTTAGGTTTAAGTTTAGGGTTAGGGTTAGAGTTTGGGTTAGGTTTCGGGTTAGGGTTAGGGTTCGCGTTAGGTTTAGGGTTCGGGTTAGGGTTAGGGTTAGTGTTAGGGTTAGGGTTCGGGTTAGGGTTAGGGTTCGGGTTCGGATTACGGTTTGGTTAGGGTTAGGGTTCGGTTTCGGTTTAGGGTTCGGGATAGGGTTAGGGTTCGGGTTAGGGTTAGGTTTCGGGTTCGGGTTAGGGTTAGGGTTCGGGTTCGGTTTAGGGTTAGGGTTAGGGTTAGGTTTAGGTTTCGTATTAGGGTTAGGGGTAGGGTACGGGTTAGGGTTCGGGTTCGGGTTAGTGTTAGGTTAAGGGTTAGGGTTAGGGTTCGGGTTACGGTTAGGGTTAGGGTTAGGGTTAGGGGTTAGGGTTAGGGTTAGGGTTCGGGTTAGGGTTAGGGTTAGGGTTAGGGTTAGGGTTCGGGTTAGGGTTAGGGTTAGGATTCGGCATAGTGTTATGGTTAGGGTTAGGGTTAGGGTTCGGGTTAGGGTTAGGGTTAGGGTTAGTGTTCGGGTTACAGTTAGGGTTAGTGTTCGGGTTGGGTTCGGGTTAGGTTTAGGGTTAGGGTTCGGGTTCAGGTTAGGGTTAGGGTTCGGGTTAGTGTTCGGGTTAGGGTTAGGGTTCGGGTTAGGTTTAGGGTTCGGTTTAGGGTTAGTGTTAGGGTTAGGAGGTAGGGTTAGGGTTAGGGTTCGTGTTAGGGTTAGGGTTAGTGTTAGGGTTAGGGGTTAGGGTTCGGGTTAGGGTTAGGGTTCGGGTTAGGGTTAGGGTTAGGGTTAGGGTTAGGGTTCGGGTTCGGGTTAGGGTTAGGGTTAGGATTAAGGTTAGGGTTAGGGTTCGGATTAGTGTTAGGTGTAGGGTTCGGGTTAGGGTTCGGGTTCGGGTTAGGGTTAGGGTTAGGGTTAGTGTTAGGGGTTAGGGTTAGGGTTAGGGTTCGGGTTAGGGTTAGGGTTACGGTTAGGGTTAGGGTTCGGTTAGGGTTAGTGTTCGGGTTAGTGTTAGGGTTAGTGTTAGGGTTAGGGTTAGGGTTAGGGTTATGGTTAGGTTTAGGGTTTGGGTTAGGGTTAGGGTTAGGGTTAGGGTTCGGGTTAGGGTTAGGGTTAGGGTTCGGTTTAGGGTTCGGGTTAGGGTTACGATTAGGGTTAGGGTTCGGGGCAGGGTGAGGGTTAAGGTTAGGGTTCGGTTTAGCGTTAGGGTTAGGGTTAAGGTTAGGGTTAGGGTTCGGGTTAGGGTTAGGGTTAAGGTTCGGGTTAGGATTAGGGTTAGGGTTAGGGTTAGGGTTCGCGTTAGGGTTCGGGTTAGGGGTCGGGTTAGGGTTAGGGTTAGGGTTCGGGTTAGGGTTAAGGTTAGGGTTAGGGTTCGGGTTAGTGTTAGGTTTTGGGTTAGGGTTAGGGTTAGGGTTAGGGTTCGGGTTCGGGTTAGGGTTAGGGTTCGGGATCGGGTTAGGGTTAGGGTTCGGGTTAGGTTTAGGTTTCTGGTTCGGGTTAGGGTTAGAGTTTGGGTTATGTTTCCGGTTAGGTTTAGTGTTCGGGTTAGGGTTAGGGTTCGGGTTAGTGTTAGGGTTAGGGTTCGGGTTAGGGTTAGGGTTCGGGTTCGGGTTACGGTTAGGGTTAGGTTTAGGGTTCGTGTTAGGGTTCGGGTTAGGGTTAGGGTTAGGGTTAGCGTTAGGTTTTCGGTTAGGGTTAGGGTTCGGGTTTGGGTTAGGGTTAGGGTTAGGGTTACGGTTCGGATTAGGGGTAGGGGTAGGGTTCGGGTTAGGGTTCGGGTTCGGGTTAGGGTTAGGGATAGGGTTAGGGTTAGGGTATGGGTTAGGGTTAGGTTTAGGGTTAGGGTTAGGGGTTAGGGTTAGTGTTACCGGTCGGGTTAGGGTTAGGGTTAGGGTTCTGGTTAGGGTTAGTGTTAGGGTTTGGGTTAGGGTTAGGGTTAGGGTTAGGATTAGGGTTAGGTTTCGGGTTAGGGTTAGGTTTAGGGTTAGGGTTCGGGTTAGGGTTAGGGTTAGGGTTCAGGTTAGGGTTCGGGTTTGGTTTAGGTTAGGGTTAGGGTACGGGTTACGGTTAGGGTTAGGGTTAGGTTTAGGGTTCGGGTTAGGGTTAGGTTTAGGGTTAGGGTTAGGGTTAGGGTTAAGGTTCGGGTTAGGGTTAGGTTTAAGTTTAGGGTTAGGGTTAGAGTTTGGGTTAGGTTTCGGGTTAGGGTTAGGGTTCACGTTAGGTTTAGGGTTCGGGTTAGGGTTAGGGTTAGTGTTAGGGTTAGGGTTCGGGTTAGGGTTAGGGTTCGGGTTCGGATTACGGTTTGGTTAGGGTTAGGGTTCGGTTTCGGTTTAGGGTTCGGGATAGGGTTAGGGTTTGGGTTAGGGTTAGGTTTCGGGTTCGGGTTAGGGTTAGGGTTCGGGTTCGGTTTAGGGTTAGGGTTAGGGTTAGGTTTAGGTTTCGTATTAGGGTTAGGGGTAGGGTACGGGTTAGGGTTCGGGTTCGGGTTAGTGTTAGGTTAAGGGTTAGGGTTAGGGTTCGGGTTACGGTTAGGGTTAGGGTTAGGGTTAGGGGTTAGGGTTAGGGTTAGGGTTCGGGTTAGGGTTAGGGTTAGGGTTAGGGTTAGGGTTCGGGTTAGGGTTAGGGTTAGGATTCGGCATAGTGTTATGGTTAGGGTTAGGGTTAGGGTTCGGGTTAGGGTTAGGTTTAGGGTTAGTGTTCGGGTTACAGTTAGGGTTAGTGTTCGGGTTGGGTTCGGGTTAGGTTTAGGGTTAGGGTTCGGGTTCAGGTTAGGGTTAGGGTTCGGGTTAGTGTTCGGGTTAGGGTTAGGGTTCGGGTTAGGTTTAGGGTTCGGTTTAGGGTTAGTGTTAGGGTTAGGAGGTAGGGTTAGGGTTAGGGTTCGTGTTAGGGTTAGGGTTAGTGTTAGGGTTAGGGGTTAGGGTTCGGGTTAGGGTTAGGGTTCGGGTTAGGGTTAGGGTTAGGGTTAGGGTTAGGGTTCGGGTTCGGGTTAGGGTTAGGGTTAGGATTAAGGTTAGGGTTAGGGTTCGGATTAGTGTTAGGTGTAGGGTTCGGGTTAGGGTTCGGGTTCGGGTTAGGGTTAGGGTTAGGGTTAGTGTTAGGGGTTAGGGTTAGGGTTAGGGTTCGGGTTAGGGTTAGGGTTACGGTTAGGGTTAGGGTTCGGTTAGGGTTAGTGCTCGGGTTAGTGTTAGGGTTAGTGTTAGGGTTAGGGTTAGGGTTAGGGTTATGGTTAGGTTTAGGGTTTGGGTTAGGGTTAGGGTTAGGGTTAGGGTTCGCGTTAGGGTTAGGGTTAGGGTTCGGTTTAGGGTTCGGGTTAGGGTTACGATTAGGGTTAGGGTTCGGGGCAGGGTGAGGGTTAAGGTTAGGGTTCGGTTTAGCGTTAGGGTTAGGGTTAAGGTTAGGGTTAGGGTTCGGGTTAGGGTTAGGGTTAAGGTTCGGGTTAGGATTAGGGTTAGGGTTAGGGTTAGGGTTCGCGTTAGGGTTCGGGTTAGGGGTCGGGTTAGGGTTAGGTTTAGGGTTCGGGTTAGGTTTAGGGTTAGGGTTAGGGTTCGGGTTAGTGTTAGGTTTTGGGTTAGGGTTAGGGTTAGGGTTCGGGTTCGGGTTAGGGTTAGGGTTCGGGATCGGGTTAGGGTTAGGGTTCGGGTTAGGTTTAGGTTTCTGGTTCGGGTTAGGGTTAGAGTTTGGGTTATGTTTCCGGTTAGGTTTAGTGTTCGGGTTAGGGTTAGGGTTCGGGTTAGTGTTAGGGTTAGGGTTCGGTTTCAGGGTTAGGGTTCGGGTTCGGGTTACGGTTATGGTTAGGGTTAGGGTTCGGGTTCGGGTTAGTGTTAAGGTTAGGGTTAGGGTTAGGGTCAGGGTTCGGGTTAGTGTTAGGGTTACGGTTAGGGTTCGGTTTAGGGTTAGGATTAGGGTTCGGGTTAGGGTTCGGGTTAGGGTTCGGGTTAGGGTTAGGGTTCGGGTAAGGGTTCGGGTTAGGGTTAGGGATAGGGTTAGGGTTAGGGTTAGGGTTCGGGTTCGGGTTAGGGTTAGGGTTAGGGTCGGGTTAGGGTTCGGGTTAGGTTAAGGGTTAGGGTTCGTGTTAGGTTTAGGGTTTGGGTTAGGGTTAGGTTTCGGGTTAGGGTTAGGGTTCCGGTTAGGGTTAGGGATAGGGTTCGGGTTCGGGTTAGGGTTAGGGTTCGGGTTAGTGTTAGGGTTCGGGTTAGGGTTAGGGTTCGGGTTAGGGTTAGAGTTAGGGTTAGGGTTCGGTTTCGGGTTAGGTTTCGGGTTAGGGTTAGGGTTAGTGTTAGGGTTAGGGTTAGGGTTAGGGTTCGGGTTCGGTTTACGGTTAGTTTTAGGGTTAGGGTTCGGGTTAGGGTTCGGGTTCGGGTTAGGGTTAGGGTTCGGGTTCGGTTTAGGGTTAGTGTTAGGGTTAGGGTTTGGGTTAGGGTTAGGGTTCGGGTTAGGGTTAGGGTTCGGGTTTGGGTTAGGGTTAGGGTTCGGGTTAGGTTTCCGGTTAGGGTTAGGGTTGGGGTTAGGTTTAGGGTTCGGGTTAGTGTTAGGGTTAGTTTTAGGAGCTAGTGTTAGGGTTAGGGTTCGGGTTAGTGTTAAGGTTAGGGTTAGGGTTAGGGGTTAGGGTTCGCGTTCGGGTTAGGGTTAGGGTTAGTGTTAGGGTTAGGGTTCGGGTTAGGGTTAGGTTTCGGGTTCGGGGTAGGGTTAGGGTTAGGGTTCCGGTTAAGGTTAGGGTTAGGGTTCAGGTTAGGGTTAGGGTTAGGGTTCGGGTTCGGGTTAGGGTTAGTGTTAGGGTTAGGGTTCGGTTTAGGGTTCGGGTTAGGGTTACGATTAGGGTTAGGGTTCGGGGCAGGGTGAGGGTTAAGGTTAGGGTTCGGTTTAGCGTTAGGGTTAGGGTTAAGGTTAGGGTTAGGGTTCGGGTTAGGGTTAGGGTTAAGGTTCGGGTTAGGATTAGGGTTAGGGTTAGGGTTAGGGTTCGCGTTAGGGTTCGGGTTAGGGGTCGGGTTAGGGTTAGGGTTAGGGTTCGGGTTAGGGTTAAGGTTAGGGTTAGGGTTCGGGTTAGTGTTAGGTTTTGGGTTAGGGTTAGGGTTAGGGTTAGGGTTCGGGTTCGGGTTAGGGTTAGGGTTCGGGATCGGGTTAGGGTTAGGGTTCGGGTTAGGTTTAGGTTTCTGGTTCGGGTTAGGGTTAGAGTTTGGGTTATGTTTCCGGTTAGGTTTAGTGTTCGGGTTAGGGTTAGGGTTCGGGTTAGTGTTAGGGTTAGGGTTCGGGTTAGGGTTAGGGTTCGGGTTCGGGTTACGGTTAGGGTTAGGTTTAGGGTTCGTGTTAGGGTTCGGGTTAGGGTTAGGGTTAGGGTTAGCGTTAGGTTTTCGGTTAGGGTTAGGGTTCGGGTTTGGGTTAGGGTTAGGGTTAGGGTTACGGTTCGGATTAGGGGTAGGGGTAGGGTTCGGGTTAGGGTTCGGGTTCGGGTTAGGGTTAGGGTATGGGTTAGGGTTAGGTTTAGGGTTAGGGTTAGGGGTTAGGGTTAGTGTTACCGGTCGGGTTAGGGTTAGGGTTAGGGTTCTGGTTAGGGTTAGTGTTAGGGTTTGGGTTAGGGTTAGGGTTAGGGTTAGGATTAGGGTTAGGTTTCGGGTTAGGGTTAGGTTTAGGGTTAGGGTTCGGGTTAGGGTTAGGGTTAGGGTTCAGGTTAGGGTTCGGGTTTGGTTTAGGTTAGGGTTAGGGTACGGGTTACGGTTAGGGTTAGGGTTAGGTTTAGGGTTCGGGTTAGGGTTAGGTTTAGGGTTAGGGTTAGGGTTAGGGTTAAGGTTCGGGTTAGGGTTAGGTTTAAGTTTAGGGTTAGGGTTAGAGTTTGGGTTAGGTTTCGGGTTAGGGTTAGGGTTCACGTTAGGTTTAGGGTTCGGGTTAGGGTTAGGGTTAGTGTTAGGGTTAGGGTTCGGGTTAGGGTTAGGGTTCGGGTTCGGATTACGGTTTGGTTAGGGTTAGGGTTCGGTTTCGGTTTAGGGTTCGGGATAGGGTTAGGGTTTGGGTTAGGGTTAGGTTTCGGGTTCGGGTTAGGGTTAGGGTTCGGGTTCGGTTTAGGGTTAGGGTTAGGGTTAGGTTTAGGTTTCGTATTAGGGTTAGGGGTAGGGTACGGGTTAGGGTTCGGGTTCGGGTTAGTGTTAGGTTAAGGGTTAGGGTTAGGGTTCGGGTTACGGTTAGGGTTAGGGTTAGGGTTAGGGGTTAGGGTTAGGGTTAGGGTTCGGGTTAGGGTTAGGGTTAGGGTTAGGGTTAGGGTTCGGGTTAGGGTTAGGGTTAGGATTCGGCATAGTGTTATGGTTAGGGTTAGGGTTAGGGTTCGGGTTAGGGTTAGGGTTAGGGTTAGTGTTCGGGTTACAGTTAGGGTTAGTGTTCGGGTTGGGTTCGGGTTAGGTTTAGGGTTAGGGTTCGGGTTCAGGTTAGGGTTAGGGTTCGGGTTAGTGTTCGGGTTAGGGTTAGGGTTCGGGTTAGGTTTAGGGTTCGGTTTAGGGTTAGTGTTAGGGTTAGGAGGTAGGGTTAGGGTTAGGGTTCGTGTTAGGGTTAGGGTTAGTGTTAGGGTTAGGGGTTAGGGTTCGGGTTAGGGTTAGGGTTCGGGTTAGGGTTAGGGTTAGGGTTAGGGTTAGGGTTCGGGTTCGGGTTAGGGTTAGGGTTAGGATTAAGGTTAGGGTTAGGGTTCGGATTAGTGTTAGGTGTAGGGTTCGGGTTAGGGTTCGGGTTCGGGTTAGGGTTAGGGTTAGGGTTAGTGTTAGGGGTTAGGGTTAGGGTTAGGGTTCGGGTTAGGGTTAGGGTTACGGTTAGGGTTAGGGTTCGGTTAGGGTTAGTGCTCGGGTTAGTGTTAGGGTTAGTGTTAGGGTTAGGGTTAGGGTTAGGGTTATGGTTAGGTTTAGGGTTTGGGTTAGGGTTAGGGTTAGGGTTAGGGTTCGGGTTAGGGTTAGGGTTAGGGTTCGGTTTAGGGTTCGGGTTAGGGTTACGATTAGGGTTAGGGTTCGGGGCAGGGTGAGGGTTAAGGTTAGGGTTCGGTTTAGCGTTAGGGTTAGGGTTAAGGTTAGGGTTAGGGTTCGGGTTAGGGTTAGGGTTAAGGTTCGGGTTAGGATTAGGGTTAGGGTTAGGGTTAGGGTTCGCGTTAGGGTTCGGGTTAGGGGTCGGGTTAGGGTTAGGTTTAGGGTTCGGGTTAGGTTTAGGGTTAGGGTTAGGGTTCGGGTTAGTGTTAGGTTTTGGGTTAGGGTTAGGGTTAGGGTTCGGGTTCGGGTTAGGGTTAGGGTTCGGGATCGGGTTAGGGTTAGGGTTCGGGTTAGGTTTAGGTTTCTGGTTCGGGTTAGGGTTAGAGTTTGGGTTATGTTTCCGGTTAGGTTTAGTGTTCGGGTTAGGGTTAGGGTTCGGGTTAGTGTTAGGGTTAGGGTTCGGTTTCAGGGTTAGGGTTCGGGTTCGGGTTACGGTTATGGTTAGGGTTAGGGTTCGGGTTCGGGTTAGTGTTAAGGTTAGGGTTAGGGTTAGGGTCAGGGTTCGGGTTAGTGTTAGGGTTACGGTTAGGGTTCGGTTTAGGGTTAGGATTAGGGTTCGGGTTAGGGTTCGGGTTAGGGTTCGGGTTAGGGTTAGGGTTCGGGTAAGGGTTCGGGTTAGGGTTAGGGTTAGGGTTAGGGTTAGGGTTCGGGTTCGGGTTAGGGTTAGGGTTAGGGTCGGGTTAGGGTTCGGGTTAGGTTAAGGGTTAGGGTTCGTGTTAGGTTTAGGGTTTGGGTTAGGGTTAGGTTTCGGGTTAGGGTTAGGGTTCCGGTTAGGGTTAGGGATAGGGTTCGGGTTCGGGTTAGGGTTAGGGTTCGGGTTAGTGTTAGGGTTCGGGTTAGGGTTAGGGTTCGGGTTAGGGTTAGAGTTAGGGTTAGGGTTCGGTTTCGGGTTAGGTTTCGGGTTAGGGTTAGGGTTAGTGTTAGGGTTAGGGTTAGGGTTAGGGTTCGGGTTCGGTTTACGGTTAGTTTTAGGGTTAGGGTTCGGGTTAGGGTTCGGGTTCGGGTTAGGGTTAGGGTTCGGGTTCGGTTTAGGGTTAGTGTTAGGGTTAGGGTTTGGGTTAGGGTTAGGGTTCGGGTTAGGGTTAGGGTTCGGGTTTGGGTTAGGGTTAGGGTTCGGGTTAGGTTTCCGGTTAGGGTTAGGGTTGGGGTTAGGTTTAGGGTTCGGGTTAGTGTTAGGGTTAGTTTTAGGAGCTAGTGTTAGGGTTAGGGTTCGGGTTAGTGTTAAGGTTAGGGTTAGGGTTAGGGGTTAGGGTTCGCGTTCGGGTTAGGGTTAGGGTTAGTGTTAGGGTTAGGGTTCGGGTTAGGGTTAGGTTTCGGGTTCGGGGTAGGGTTAGGGTTAGGGTTCCGGTTAAGGTTAGGGTTAGGGTTCAGGTTAGGGTTAGGGTTAGGGTTCGGGTTCGGGTTAGGGTTAGTGTTAGGGTTAGGGTTCGGGTTAGGGTTAGGGTTCGGGTTAGGGTTAGGGTTCGGGTTAGGGTTAGGGTTCGGGTTAGGGTTAGTGATAGTGTTATGGTTAGGGTTCGGGTTAGGGTTCGGGTTCGGGTTACGGTTAGGGTTAGGGTTAGGGTTCAGTTTCGGGTTAGGGTTAGGTTTAGGGTTAGGGTTAGGGTCAGGGTTCGGGTTAGGGTTATTGTTAGGGTTAGTGTTCGGGTTAGTGTTAGGGTTAGGGTTAGGGTTAGGTTTAGGGTTCGGGTTAGGTTTAGGGTTAGGGTTAGGGTTCGGGTTCGGGTTAGGGTTCGGGTTAGGGTTAGGGTTAGTGTTAGCGTTAGGGTTAGGGTTAGGGTTCGGATTCGTTTTGGGGTTAGTGTTAGGGTTAGGGTTCGGGTTCGGGTTAGGGTTCGGGTTCGAGTTAGTGTTAGGGTTCGGGTTCGCGTTAGGGTTAGTGTTAGTGTTAGGTTTTGGGTTAGGGTTAGGTTTCGGGTTAGGGTTAGGGTTAGGGTTATGGTTAGGGTTCGGATTAGGGTTAGGGGTAGGGTTCGGTTTAGGGTTCCGGTTCAGGTTAGGGTTAGGGTTAGGGTTAGTTTTAGGGTTAGGGTTAAGGTTAGGGTTAGGGTTAGGGTTCGGGTTAGGGTTAGGGTTAGGGTTCAGGTTAGGGTTCGGTTTAGGGTTAGGGTTAGGGTGAGGGTTCCGGTTAGGGTTAGGGTTAGGGTTAGGGTTAGGGTTAGGGTTAGGGTTCGGGTTAGGGTTAGGGTTAGTGTTAGGGTTTGGTTTAGTGTTAGGGTTAGGGTTAGGGTTAGGGTTCGGGTTAGGGTTAGGGTTAAAGTTAGGGGTCGGGTTAGGGTTAGGTTTAGGGTTCGGGTTAGGGTTAGGGTTAGGGTTAGGGTTCAAGTTAGGGTTAGGTTTCGGGTTAGTGTTAGGGTCAAGGTTCCAGTTCGGGTTAGGGTTAGGGTTCGGGTTCGGGTTAGGGTTAGGGTTCGTGTTAGGTTTCGGGTTAGGGTTAGGTTTAGGTTTAGGGTTCGGGTTCGGGGTTAGGGTTATGGTGAGGGTTCGGGTTAGGGTTCGGGTTAGGGTTAGGATTCGGGTAAGGGGTTAGGGTCGGGTTCGGGTTAGGGTTAGGGTTAGGGTTCCGGTTAAGGTTAGGTGTAGGGTTCGGTTTAGGGTTAGGGTTAGGGTTAGGGTTAGGGTTCGGGTTAGGGTTAGGGTTAGAGTTCGGGTTAGGGTTCGGGTTAGGGTTAGGGTTAGGGTTAGGGTTCGGGTTAGGGTTAAGGTTCGGGTTAGTGTTAGGGTTAGGGTTAGGGTTAGGGTTAGGGTTCGGATTAGAGTTAGGGGTAGGGTTCGGGTTAGGGTTCGGGTTAGGGTTCGTGTTAGGGTTAGGGTTAGGGTTAGCGTTCGGGTTAGGGTTAGGTTTAGGGTTCGGGTTAGGGTTAGGGTTCGGGTTAGGGTTCGGGTTAGGGTTCGGGTTAGGGTCAGGTTTAGGTTTAGGGTTAGGGTTAGGGTTAAGGTTCGGGGTAGGGTTAGGGTTAAGTTTCGGGTTAGGGTTAGGGTTAGGGTTAGGGTTCGCGTTAGGGTTAGGGTTCGGGTTAGGTTTCGGGTTTGGGTTAGGATTCGGGTAAGGGGTTAGGTTTCGGGTTCGGGGTCGGGTTAGGGTTAGGGTTCCGGTTAAGGTTAGGGTTAGGGTTCAGGTTAGGGTTTGGGTTAGGGTTCGGGTTCGGGTTAGGGTTAGTGTTAGGGTTAGGGTTCGGGTTAGGGTTAGCGTTCGGGTTAGGGTTAGGGTTCGGGTTAGGGTTAGGGTTCAGGTTAGGGTTAGTGTTAGTGTTATGGTTAGGGTTCGGGTTAGGGTTAGGGTTCGGGTTCGGGTTACGGTTAGGGTTAGGGTTAGCGTTCAGTTTCGGGTTAGGGTTAGGTTTAGGGTTAGGGTTAGGGTCAGGGTTCGGGTTAGGGTTATTGTTAGGGTTAGTGTTCGGGTTAGTGTTAGGGTTAGGGTTAGGGTTAGGTTTAGGGTTCGGGTTAGGTTTAGGGTTAGGGTTAGGGTTCGGGTTCGGGTTAGGGTTCGGGTCAGGGTTAGGGTTAGTGTTAGCGTTAGGGTTAGGGTTAGGGTTCGGGTTCGTTTTGGGGTTAGTGTTAGGGTTAGGGTTCGGGTTCGGGTTAGGGTTCGGGTTCGAGTTAGTGTTAGGGTTCGGGTTCGGGTTCGGGTTAGGGTTCGGGTTCGAGTTAGTGTTAGGGTTCGGGTTCGGGTTAGGGTTAGTGTTAGTGTTAGGTTTTGGGTTAGGGTTAGGTTTCGGGTTAGGGTTAGGGTTAGGGTTATGGTTAGGGTTCGGATTTGGGTTAGGGGTAGGGTTCGGGTTAGGGTTCCGGTTCAGGTTAGGGTTAGGGTTAGGGTTAGTGTTAGGGTTAGGGTTAAGGTTAGGGTTAGGGTTAGGGTACGGGTTAGGGTTAGGGTTAGGGTTCAGGTTAGGGTTCGGTTTAGGGTTAGGGTTAGGGTGAGGGTTCCGGTTAGGGTTAGGGTTAGGGTTAGGGTTAGGGTTCGGGTTAGGGTTAGGGTTAGTGTTAGGGTTTGGTTTTGTGTTAGGGTTAGGGTTAGGGTTAGGGTTCGGGTAAGGGTTAGGGTTAAAGTTAGGGGTCGGGTTAGGGTTAGGTTTAGGGTTCGGGTTAGGGTTAGGGTTAGGGTTAGGGTTCAAGTTAGGGTTAGGGTTCGGGTTAGTGTTAGGGTTAAGGTTCCAGTTCGGGTTACGGTTAGGGTTCGGTTCGGGTTAGGGTTAGGGTTCGTGTTAGGTTTCGGGTTAGGGTTAGGTTTAGGTTTAGGGTTCGGGTTCGGGGTTAGGGTTATGGTTAGGGTTCGGGTTAGGGTTCGGGTTAGGGTTAGGATTCGGGTAAGGGGTTAGGGTCGGGTTCAGTTAGGGTTAGGGTTAGGGTTCCGGTTAAGGTTAGGGGTAGGGTTCGGTTTAGGGTTAGGGTTAGGGTTAGGGTTAGGGTTCGGGTTAGGGTTAGGTTTAGTGTTCGGGTTAGGGTTCGGGTTAGGGTTAGGGTTAGGGTTAGGGTTCGGGTTAGGGTTAAGGTTCGGGTTAGTGTTAGGGTTAGGGTTAGGGTTAGGGTTCGGATTAGAGTTAGGGGTAGGGTTCGGGTTAGGGTTCGGGTTAGGGTTAGGGTTAGGGTTAGGGTTAGGGTTCGGGTTAGGGTTAGGGTTAGGGTTCGGGTTAGGGTTAGGGTTCGGGTTAGGGTTCGGGTTAGGGTTCGGGTTAGGGTTAGGGTTTGTGTTAGGGTTAGGGTTCGGGTTAGGGTTAGGGTTCCGGTTAGGGTTAGTGTTAGGGTTCGGGTTCAGGTTAGGTTTAGGGTTCGGGTTAGTGTTAGGGTTCGGGTTAGGGTTAGGGTTTGGGTTAGGGTTAGGGTACGGGTTAGGGTTAGGGTTCGGGTTCGGGTTAGGGTTCGGTTTAGGGTTAGGGTTAGTGTTAGGGTTAGGGTTAGGGTTAGGGTTAGGGTTCGCGTTAGGGTTCGGGATAGGTGTCGGGTAAGGGTTAGGGTTAGGGTTCGGGTTAGGGTTAGGTTTAGGGTTCGTGTTAGGGTTAGGGTTCAGTTTAGGGTTAGGGTTAGGGTTCGGGTTCGGGTTAGGGTTAGGGTGCGGGTTCGTGTTAGGGTTCGGGTTAGGGTTAGGGTTAGGGTTAGGGTTCGAGTTCGGGGTTAGGGTTAGGGTTGGGGTTCGGGTTAGGGTTCGGGTTAGGGTTAGGATTCGGGTAAGGGGTTAGGGTTCGGGTTCGGGTTAGGGTTAGGGTTAGGGTTAGGATTTTAGTTAGGGTTAGGGTTAGGGTTCGGGTTCGGGTTAGGGTTAGCGTTAGGGTTAGGGTTCAGGGTCGGGTTAGGGTTAGGGTTCGGGTTAGGGTTCGGGTTAGGCTTAGGGTTACGGTTAGTGTTAGGGTTAGCGTTAGGTTTCGGGTTAGGGTTAGGTATAGGTTTAGGGTTCGGGATAGGGTTAGGGTTCGGTTTAGGGTTAGGGTTAGGGTTTGGGTTCGGGTTAGGGTTAGGGTTCGGGTTCGTGTTAGGGTTAGTGTTCGGGTTAGGGTTCGGGTTATGGTTAGGTTTAGGGTAGGGTTCGGGTTCGGGGTTAGGGTTCGGGTTAGGGTTCGTGTTAGGGTTCGGGTTAGGGTTAGGATTCGGGTAAGGGGTTAGAGTTCGGGTTCGGGTTCGGTTTAGGGTTAGTGTTAGTGTTAGGGTTCGGGTTAGGGTTAGGGTTCGGATTAGGGTTAGGGTTCGGGTTTGGGTTAGGGTTAGGGTTCGGGTTAGGTTTCCGGGTAGGGTTAGGGTTGGGGTTAGGTTTAGGGTTCGGGTTAGTGTTAGGGTTAGTTTTAGGAGGTAGGGTTAGGGTTAGGGTTCGGGTTAGTGTTAGGGTTAGGGTTAGGGTTAGGGGTTAGGGTTCGTGTTCGGGTTAGGGTTAGGGTTAGTGTTAGGGTTAGGGTTCGGGTTAGGGTTAGGTTTCGGGTTCGGGGTAGGGTTAGGGTTAGGGTTCCGGTTAAGGTTAGGGTTAGGGTTCAGGTTAGGGTTAGGGTTAGGGTTCGGGTTCGGGTTAGTGTTAGTGTTAGGGTTAGGGTTCGGGTTAGGGTTAGGGTTCGGGTTAGGGTTAGGGTTCGGGTTAGGTTTAGGGTTCGGGTTAGGGTTAGTGATAGTGTTATGGTTAGGGTTCGGGTTAGGGTTCGGGTTCGGGTTACGGTTAGGGTTAGGGTTAGGGTTCAGTTTCGGGTTAGGGTTAGGTTTAGGGTTAGGGTTAGGGTCAGGGTTCGGGTTAGGGTTATTCTTAGGGTTAGTGTTCGGGTTAGTGTTAGGGTTAGGGTTAGGGTTAGGTTTAGGGTTCGGGTTAGGTTTAGGGTTAGGGTTAGGGTTCGGGTTCGGGTTAGGGTTCGGGTTAGGGTTAGGGTTAGTGTTAGCGTTAGGGTTAGGGTTAGGGTTCGGATTCGTTTTGGGGTTAGTGTTAGGGTTAGGGTTCGGGTTCGGGTTAGGGTTCGGGTTCGAGTTAGTGTTAGGGTTCGGGTTCGGGTTCGGGTTAGGGTTCGGGTTCGAGTTAGTGTTAGGGTTCGGGTTCGGGTTAGGGTTAGTGTTAGTGTTAGGTTTTGGGTTAGGGTTAGGTTTCGGGTTAGGGTTAGGGTTAGGGTTATGGTTAGGGTTCGGATTAGGGTTAGGGGTAGGGTTCGGGTTAGGGTTCCGGTTCAGGTTAGGGTTAGGGTTAGGGTTAGTGTTAGTGTTAGGGTTAAGGTTAGGGTTAGGGTTAGGGTTCGGGTTAGGGTTAGGGTTAGGGTTCAGGTTAGGGTTCGGTTTAGGGTTAGGGTTAGGGTGAGGGTTCCGGTTAGGGTTAGGGTTAGGGTTAGGGTTAGGGTTCGGGTTAGGGTTAGTGTTAGGGTTTGGTTTAGTGTTAGGGTTAGGGTTAGGGTTCGGGTTAGGGTTAGGGTTAAAGTTAGGGGTCGGGTTAGGGTTAGGTTTAGGGTTCAGTTTAGGGTTAGGGTTAGGGTTAGGGTTCAAGTTAGGGTTAGGGTTCGGGTTAGTGTTAGGGTCAAGGTTCCAGTTCGGGTTAGGGTTAGGGTTTGGGTTCGGGTTAGGGTTAGGGTTCGTGTTAGGTTTCGGGTTAGGGTTAGGTTTAGGTTTAGGGTTCGGGTTCGGGGTTAGGGTTATGGTTAGGGTTCGGGTTAGGGTTCGGGTTAGGGTTAGGATTCGGGTAAGGGGTTAGGGTCGGGTTCGGGTTAGGGTTATGGTTAGGGTTCCGGTTAAGGTTAGGGGTAGGGTTCGGTTTAGGGTTAGGGTTAGGGTTAGGGTTAGGGTTCGGGTTAGGGTTAGGTTTAGAGTTCGGGTTAGGGTTCGGGTTAGGGTTAGGGTTAGGGTTAGGGTTAGGGTTCGGGTTAGGGTTAAGGTTCGGGTTAGTGTTAGGGTTAGGGTTAGGGTTAGGGTTAGGGTTCGGATTAGAGTTAGGGGTAGGGTTCAGGTTAGGGTTCGGGTTAGGGTTCGTGTTAGGGTTAGGGTTAGGGTTAGGGTTCGGGTTAGGGTTAGGGTTAGGGTTCGAGTTAGGGTTAGTGTTAGTGTTATGGTTAGGGTTCGGGTTAGGGTTAGGGTTCGGGTTCGGGTTACGGTTAGGGTTAGGGTTAGCGTTCAGTTTCGGGTTAGGGTTAGGTTTAGGGTTAGGGTTAGGGTCAGGGTTCGGGTTAGGGTTATTGTTAGGGTTAGTGTTCGGGTTAGTGTTAGGGTTAGGGTTAGGGTTAGGTTTAGGGTTCGGGTTAGGTTTAGGGTTAGGGTTAGGGTTCGGGTTCGGGTTAGGGTTAGGGTTAGGGTTCGGATTAGAGTTAGGGGTAGGGTTCGGGTTAGGGTTAGGGTTAGTGTTAGCGTTAGGGTTAGGGTTAGGGTTCGGGTTCGTTTTGGGGTTAGTGTTAGGGTTAGGGTTCGGGTTCGGGTTAGGGTTCGGGTTCGAGTTAGTGTTAGGGTTCGGGTTCGGGTTCGGGTTAGGGTTCGGGTTCGAGTTAGTGTTAGGGTTCGGGTTCGGGTTAGGGTTAGTGTTAGTGTTAGGTTTTGGGTTAGGGTTAGGTTTCGGGTTAGGGTTAGGGTTAGGGTTATGGTTAGGGTTCGGATTTGGGTTAGGGGTAGGGTTCGGGTTAGGGTTCCGGTTCAGGTTAGGGTTAGGGTTAGGGTTAGTGTTAGGGTTAGGGTTAAGGTTAGGGTTAGGGTTAGGGTACGGGTTAGGGTTAGGGTTAGGGTTCAGGTTAGGGTTCGGTTTAGGGTTAGGGTTAGGGTGAGGGTTCCGGTTAGGATTAGGGTTAGGGTTAGGGTTAGGGTTCGGGTTAGGGTTAGGGTTAGTGTTAGGGTTTGGTTTAGTGTTAGGGTTAGGGTTAGGGTTAGGGTTCGGGTTAGGGTTAGGGTTAAAGTTAGGGGTCGGGTTAGGGTTAGGTTTAGGGTTCGGGTTAGGGTTAGGGTTAGGGTTAGGGTTCAAGTTAGGGTTAGGGTTCGGGTTAGTGTTAGGGTTAAGGTTCCAGTTCGGGTTAGGGTTAGGGTTCGGGTTCGGGTTAGGGTTAGGTTTCGTGTTAGGTTTCGGGTTAGGGTTAGGTTTAGGTTTAGGGTTCGGGTTCGGGGTTAGGGTTATGGTTAGGGTTCGGGTTAGGGTTCGGGTTAGGGTTAGGATTCGGGTAAGGGGTTAGGGTCGGGTTCGGGTTAGGGTTAGGGTTCGGGTTAGGGTTCGGGTTCGGGTTAGGGTTAGGTTTAGGGTTAGGGTTACGGTTCGGGTTAGGGTTACGGTTAGCGTTAGGGGTTAGGGTTAGGGTAGGGTTCGGGTTAGGGTTTGGGTTAGGGTTAGGGTTATGGTTAGGGTTAGGGTTCGGGTTACGGTTAGGGTTAGGGTTAGGTTTCGGGTTAGGGTTAGGGTTAGGGTTCCGGTTAATGTTAGGGTTAGGGTTCGGGTTAGTGTTAGGGTTAGGGTTCGGGTTAGGGTTAGGGTTAGGGTTCGGGTTAGGGTTAGGGTTAGGGAAAGGGTTAGTTTTCGGGTTAGGGTTAGGGTTCGGGTTCGGGTTAGGGTTAGGGTTAGGGTTAGGGTTAGGGTTCGGATTAGGGTTAGGGGTAGGGTTCGGGTTAGGGTTCGGGTTCGGGTTAGGGTTAGGGATAGGGTTAGGGTTAGGGTATGGGTTAGGGTTAGGTTTAGGGTTAGGTTTAGGGGTTAGGGTTAGTGTTACCGTTTGGGTTAGGGTTAGGGTTAGGGTTCTCGTTAGGGTTAGGGTTAGGGTTTGGTTTAGGGTTAGGGTTAGGGTTAGGATTAGGGTTAGGTTTCGGGTTAGGGTTAGGTTTAGGGTTAGGGTTCGGGTTAGGGTTAGGGTTAGGGTTCAGGTTAGGGTTCGGGTTTGGTTTAGGTTAGGGTTAGGGTTCGGGTTAGGGTTAGGGTTAGGTTTAGGGTTCGGGTTAGGGTTAGGTTTAGGGTTAGGGTTAGGGTGAGGGTTAAGGTTCGGGTTAGGGTTAGGTTTAAGGTTCGGGTTAGGGTTAGAGTTTGGGTTAGGTTTCGGGTTAGGGTTAGGGTTCGCGTTAGGGTTAGGGTTCGGGTTAGGGTTAGGGTTAGTGTTAGGGTTAGGGTTCGGGTTAGGGTTAGGGTTCGGGTTCGGATTACAGTTTGGTTAGGGTTAGGGTTCGGTTTCGGTTTAGGGTTCGGGATAGGGTTAGGGTTCGGGTTAGGGTTAGGTTTCGGGTTCGGGTTAGGGTTAGGGTTCGGGTTCGGTTTAGGGTTAGGCTTAGGGTTAGGGTTAGGGTTAGGGTTAGGGTTAGGGTTCGGGTTAGGGTTAGGGTTCGGGTTAGGGTTAGGGTTAGTGTTAGGGTTCTGGTTAAGGTTAGGGTTAGGTTTCGGGTTCGGGTTAGGGTTAGGGTTAGGGTTCGGGTTAGGGTTAGGGTTAGGGTTCAGGTTAGGGTTCGGGTTAGGGTTCGGGTTAGGGTTAGGGTTAGGGTTCCGGTTAGGGTTAGGGTTTGGGTTAGGGTTAGGGTTAGGGTTAGGGTTCGGATTAGGGTTAGGTTTAGGTTTCGGTTTAGGCTTAGGTTTAGGGTTAGGGTTAGCGTTCGGGTTAGGGTTAGGGTTAGGGTTAGGGTTCGGGTTCGGGGTTAGGGTTAGGGTTAGCGTTCGGGTTAGGGTTCGGGTTAGGGTTAGGATTCGGTTAAGGGGTTAGGGTTCGGGTTCCGGTTAGGATTAGGGTTAGGGTTCCGGTTAGGATTAGGGTTAGGGTTAGGGTTCGGGTTAGGGTTAGGGTTAGGGTTAGGGTTAGGGTTAGGTTTCGGGTTACGCTAAGGGTTAGGGTTAGGGTTCGGGTTAGGGTTAGGTTTAGGTTTAGGGTTAGGGTTAGGGTTAAGGTTCGGGGTAGGTTTAGGGTTAAGGTTCGGGTTAGGGTTAGGGTTAGGGTTAGGGTTAGGGTTCGGGTTAGGGTTAGGTTTAGGGTTAGGGTTCGGGTTAGGGTTCGGGTTCGGGATAGGGTTAGAGTTAGGGTTCGGGTTAGGGTTAGGGTTCGGGTTAGGGTTCGGGTTAGGGTTCGAGTTAGGGTTAGGGTATGGGTTAGGGTTAGGGTTCGGGTTAGGGTTCGGGTTTGGGTTAGGTTTAGGGTTAGGGTTCGTGTTCGGGTTTAGGGTTATGGTTAGGGTTCGGGTTAGGGTTCGGGTTAGGGTTAGGATTCGGGTAAGGGGTTAGGGTTCGGGTTCGGGTTAGGGTTAGGGTTAGGGTTCCGGTTAAGGTTAGGGTTAGGGTTCTGTTTAGGGTTAGGGTTAGGTTTAGTGTTAGGGTTCGGGTTAGGGTTAGGGTTAGTGTTCGGGTTAGGCTTCGGGTTAGGGTTAGGGTTAGGGTTAGGGTTCGGGTTCGGGTTAGGGTTAGGGTTCGTGTTCGGATTAGGGTTAGGGGTAGGGTTCGGGTTAGGGTTAGGGTTAGGGTTAGGTTTAGGGGTTCGGGTTAGGGTTACCGTTCGGGTTAGGGTTAGGGTTAGGGTTAGGGTTAGGGTTCGGGTTAGGGTTCGGGTTCGGGTTAGGGTTAGGGGTTAGTGTTCAGGTTAGGGTTAGGGTTAGGGTTCGGGTTAGTGTTCGGGTTAGTGTTAGGGTTAGTGTTCGGGTTAGGGTTAGGGTTAGGGTTCGGGTTCGTGTTAGGGTTAGGGTTCGGGTTAGGTTTAGGGTTAGTGTTCGGGTTAGGGTTAGGGTTCGTTTAGGGTTAGAGATAGGTTTAGGGTTCGCGTTAGGGTTAGTGATAGGGTTCGGGTTAGGGTTCGGGTTCGGGTTAGGGTTAGGGTTCGGGTTCGGTTTAGGGTTAGTGTTAGGGTTAGGGTTCGGGTTAGGGTTAGGGTTCGGGTTAGGGTTAGGGTTCGGGTTTGGGTTAGGGTTAGGGTTCGGGTTAGGTGTCCGGTTACGGTTAGGGTTGGGGTTAGGTTTAGGGTTCGGGTTAGTGTTAGGGTTAGTTTTAGGAGGTAGGGTTAGGGTTAGGGTTCGGGTTAGTGTTAGGGTTAGGGTTAGGGTTAGGGGTTAGGGTTCGGGTTAGGGTTAGGGTTAGTGTTAGGGTTCGGGTTCGGGTTAGGGTTAGCGTTAGGGTTAAGGTTAGGGTTAGGTTTCGGATTAGGGTTAGGGGTAGGGTTCGGTTTAGGTTCGGGTTCGGGTTAGGGTTAGGGTTAGGGTTAGGGTTCGGGTTAGGGTTAGGTTTAGGTTTAGGGGTTAAGGTTAGGGTTAGGGTTCGGGTTAGGGTTAGGGTTACGGTTAGGGTTTGGGTTCGGGTTAGGTTTATGGTTAGGGTTCGGTTTAGGGTTAGTGTTAGGGTTATGGTTAGGGTTAGGGTTCGTGTTAGGGATAGGGTTAGGGTTCGGGTTAGGGTTCGGGTTAGGGTTAGGGGTAGGGTTAGGGTTCGGGTTAGGTTTAGGGTTAGGGTTAGGTTTCGGTTTAGGGTAAGGGTTAGGGTTAGGGTTTGGGTTAGGGTTCGGGTTAGGGTTAGGGTTAGGGTTAGTGTTAGGGTTCTCGTTAGGGTTCGGTTTAGGGGTCGGTTTAGGGTTAGGGTTAGGGTTCGGGTTAGGGTTAGGGTTAGGGTTAGAGTTCTGGTTAGGTTTAGGTTTCGGGTTAGGGTTAGTGTTAGGGTTAGGGTTAGGGTTAGGGTTCGGAATAGGGTTAGGGGTAGGTTTCGGGTTAGGGTTCGGGTTCGAGTTAGGGTTAGGGTTAGGGTTAGGGTTAGGGTTAGGGTTAGGGTTCGGGTTAGGGTTAGGTTTAGGGTTAGGGGTTAGGGTTAGGGTTACCGTTCGGGTTAGGGTTAGGGTTAGGGTTAGGGTTAGGTTTCGGGTTAGGGTTAGGGTTAGGGTTCGGGTTAGGGTTAGGGTTAGGGTTCGGGTTAGGGTTCGGGTTAGGGTTAGGGTTAGTGTTAGGGTTCGTGTTAGGGTTAGGGTTAGGGTTCAGGTTAGGTTTCGGGTTAGGGTTAGGTTTAGGGTTAGGGTTCGGGTTAGGGTTAGGGTTAGGGTTAGGGTTCGGGTTAGGGTCAGGTTTAGGTTTAGGGTTAGGGTTAGGGTTAAGGTTCGGGGTAGGGTTAGGGTTAAGTTTCGGGTTAGGGTTAGGGTTAGGGTTAGGGTTCGCCTTAGGGTTAGGGTTCGGGTTAGGTTTCGGGTTTGGGTTAGGATTCGGGTATGGGGTTAGGTTTCGGGTTCGGGGTAGGGTTAGGGTTAGGGTTCCGGTTAAGATTAGGGTTAGGGTTCAGGTTAGGGTTAGGGTTAGGGTTCGGGTTCGGGTTAGGGTTAGTGTTAGGGTTAGGTTTCGGGTTAGGGTTAGGGTTCGGGTTAGGGTTAGGGTTCGGGTTAGGGTTAGGGTTCGGGTTAGGGTTAGTGTTAGTGTTATGGTTAGGGTTCGGGTTAGGGTTAGGGTTCGGGTTCGGGTTACGGTTAGGGTTAGGGTTAGGGTTCAGTTTCGGGTTAGGGTTAGGTTTAGGGTTAGGGTTAGGGTCAGGGTTCGGGTTAGTGTTATTGTTAGGGTTAGTGTTCGGGTTAGTGTTAGGGTTAGGGTTAGGGTTAGGTTTAGGGTTCGGGTTAGGTTTAGGGTTAGGGTTAGGGTTCGGGTTCGGGTTAGGGTTCGGGTTAGGGTTAGGGTTAGTGTTAGGGTTAGGCTTAGGGTTAGGGTTCGGGTTCGTTTTGGGGTTAGTGTTAGGGTTAGGTTTCGGGTTCGGGTTAGGGTTCGGGTTCGAGTTAGTGTTAGGGTTCGGGTTCGGGTTCGGGTTAGGGTTCGGGTTCGAGTTAGTGTTAGGGTTCGGGTTCGGGTTAGGGTTAGTGTTAGTGTTAGGTTTTGGGTTAGGGTTAGGTTTCGGGTTAGGGTTAGGGTTAGGGTTATGGTTAGTGTTCGGATTAGGGTTAGGGGTAGGGTTCGGGTTAGGGTTCCGGTTCAGGTTAGGGTTAGGGTTAGGGTTAGTGTTAGGGTTAGGGTTAAGGTTAGGGTTAGGGTTAGGGTTCGGGTTAGGGTTAGGGTTCGGGTTCAGGTTAGGGTTCGGGTTAGGGTTAGGGTTAGGGTGAGGGTTCCGGTTAGGGTTAGGGTTAGGGTTAGTGTTAGGGTTCGGGTTAGGGTTAGGGTTAGGGTTAGGGTTTGGTTTAGTGTTAGGGTTAGGGTTAGGGTTCGGGTTCGGGTTAGGGTTAGTGTTAGGGTTAGGGTTCGGGTTAGGGTTAGCGTTCGGGTTAGGGTTAGGGTTCGGGTTAGGGTTAGGGTTCAGGTTAGGGTTAGTGTTAGTGTTATGGTTAGGGTTCGGGTTAGGGTTAGGGTTCGGGTTCGGGTTACGGTTAGGGTTAGGGTTAGCGTTCAGTTTCGGGTTAGGGTTAGGTTTAGGGTTAGGGTTAGGGTCAGGGTTCGGGTTAGGGTTATTGTTAGGGTTAGTGTTCGGATTAGTGTTAGGGTTAGGGTTAGGGTTAGGTTTAGGGTTCGGGTTAGAATTAGGGTTAGGGTTAGGGTTCGGGTTCGGGTTAGGGTTCGGGTTAGGGTTAGGGTTAGTGTTAGCGTTAGGGTTAGGGTTAGGGTTCGGGTTCGTTTTGGGGTTAGTGTTAGGGTTAGGGTTCGGGTTCGGGTTAGGGTTCGGGTTCGAGTTAGTGTTAGGGTTCGGGTTCGGGTTCGGGTTAGGGTTCGGGTTCGAGTTAGTGTTAGGGTTCGGGTTCGGGTTAGGGTTAGTGTTAGTGTTAGGTTTTGGGTTAGGGTTAGGTTTCGGGTTAGGGTTAGGGTTAGGGTTATGGTTAGGGTTCGGATTTGGGTTAGGGGTAGGGTTCGGGTTAGGGTTCCGGTTCAGGTTAGGGTTAGGGTTAGGGTTAGTGTTAGGGTTTGGGTTAAGGTTAGGGTTAGGGTTAGGGTACGGGTTAGGGTTAGGGTTAGGGTACGGGTTAGGGTTCGGTTTAGGGTTAGGGTTAGGGTGAGGGTTCCGGTTAGGGTTAGGGTTAGGGTTAGGGTTAGGGTTCGGGTTAGGGTTAGGTTTAGTGTTAGGGTTTGGTTTAGTGTTAGGGTTAGGGTTAGGGTTAGGGTTCGGGTTAGGGTTAGGGTTAAAGTTAGGGGTCGGGTTAGGGTTAGGTTTAGGGTTCGGGTTAGGGTTAGGGTTAGGGTTAGGGTTCAAGTTAGGGTTAGGGTTCGGGTTAGTGTTAGGGTTAAGGTTCCAGTTCGGGTTAGGGTTAGGGTTCGGGTTCGGGTTAGGGTTAGGGTTCGTGTTAGGTTTCGGGTTAGGGTTCGGTTTAGGTTTAGGGTTCGGGTTCGGGGTTAGGGTTATGGTTAGGGTTCGGGTTAGGGTTCGGGTTAGGGTTAGGATTCGGGTAAGGGGTTAGGGTCGGGTTCGGGTTAGGGTTAGGGTTAGGGTTCCGGTTAAGGTTAGGGGTAGGGTTCGGTTTAGGGTTAGGGTTAGGGTTAGGGTTAGGGTTCGGGTTAGGGTTAGGTTTAGTGTTCGGGTTAGGGTTCGGATTAGGGTTAGGGTTAGGGTTAGGGTTAGGGTTCGGGTTAGGGTTAAGGTTCGGGTTAGTGTTAGGGTTAGGATTAGGGTTAGGGTTAGGGTTCGGATTAGAGTTAGGGGTAGGGTTCGGGTTAGGGTTCGGGTTAGGGTTCGGGTTAGGGTTAGGGTTAGGGTTAGGGTTAGGGTTCGGGTTAGGGTTAGGGTTAGGGTTCGGGTTAGGGTTAGGGTTCGGGTTAGGGTTCGGGTTAGGGTTCGGGTTAGGGTTAGGGTTTGGGTTAGGGTTAGGGTTCGGGTTCGGGTTAGGTTTAGGGTTCGGGTTAGTGTTAGGGTTCGGGTTAGGGTTAGGGTTTGGGTTAGGGTTAGGGTTCGTGTGAGGGTTAGGGTTCGGGTTCGGGTTAGGGTTCGGTTTAGGGTTAGGGTTAGTGTTAGGGTTAGGGTTAGGGTTAGGTTTAGGGTTCGCGTTAGGGTTCGGGATAGGTGTCGGGTAAGGGTTAGGGTTAGGGTTCGGGTTAGGGTTAGGGTTAGGGTTCGTGTTAGGGTTAGGGTTCGGTTTAAGGTTAGGGTTAGGGTTCGGGTTCGGGTTAGGGTTAGGGTTAGGGTTCGGGTTCGGGGTTAGGGTTAGGGTTGGGGTTCGGGTTAGGGTTCGGGGTAGGGTTAGGATTCGGGTAAGGGGTTAGGGTTCGGGTTCGGGTTAGGGTTAGGGTTAGGGTTAGGGTTTCGGTTAGGGTTAGGGTTAGGGTTCGGGTTCGGGTTAGGGTTAGCGTTAGGGTTAGGGTTCAGGGTCTGTTTAGGGTTAGGGTTCGGGTTAGGGTTCGGGTTAGGCTTAGGGTTACGGTTAGGGTTAGGGTTAGCCTTAGGTTTCGGGTTAGGGTTAGGTATAGGTTTAGGGTTCGGGTTAGGGTTAGGGTTCGGTTTAGGATTAGGGTTAGGGTTTGGGTTCGGGTTAGGGTTAGGGTTCGGGTTCGTGTTAGGGTTAGTGTTAGGGTTAGGGTTCGGGTTATGGTTAGGTTTAGGGTAGGGTTCGGGTTCGGGGTTAGAGTTAGGGTTAGGGTTCGGCTTAGGGTTCGTGTTAGGGTTAGGATTCGGGTAAGGAGTTAGAGTTCGGGTTCGGGTTCGGTTTAGGGTTAGGGTTCCGGTTAAGGTTAGGGTTACGGTTCGGGTTAGGGTTAGGGTTAGGGTTAGGGTTCGGGTTAGGGTTAGGGTTCGTGTTAGGGTTCGGGTTAGGTTTAGGGTTAGGTTTAGGGTTCAGGTTAGGGTTAGGGTTAGGGTTCGGGTTAGGGTTAGGGTTAGGGTTAGGGTTAGGGTTCGGGTTAGGGTTAAGGTTCGGGTTAGTGTTAGGGTTAGGGTTAGGGTTAGGGTTCGGATTAGAGTTAGGGGTAGGGTTCGGGTTAGGGTTCGGGTTAGTGTTAGGGTTCGGGTTAGGGTTCGGGTTAGGGTTAGGGTTAGGGTTAGGGTTAGGATTCGGGTTAGGGTTAGGGTTCGGGTTAGGGTTAGGTTTCGGGTTAGGGTTCGGGTTAGGGTTCGGGTTTGGGTTAGGGTTTGGTTTAGGGTTAGGGTTCGGGTTAGGGTTAGGGTTCTGGTTAGGGTTAGTGTTAGGGTTCGGGTTCAGGTTAGGGTTAGGGTTCGGGTTAGTGTTAGGGTTCGGGTTAGGGTTAGGGTTTGGTTTAGGGTTAGGGTTCGGGTTAGGGTTAGGGTTCGGGTTCGGGTTAGGGTTCGGTTTAGGGTTAGGGTTAGTGTTAGTGTTAGGGTTAGGGTTAGGGTTAGGGTTCGCGTTAGGGTTCGGGATAGGTGTCGGGTATGGGTTAGGATTAGGGTTCGGGTTAGGGTTAGGGTTAGGGTTCGTGTTAGGGTTAGGGTTCGGTTTAGGGTTAGGGTTAGGGTTCGGGTTCGGGATAGGGTTAGGGTTCGGGTTCGGGTTAGGGTTCGGGTTTGGGTTAGGGTTAGGTTTAGGGTTCGGGTTCGGGGTTAGGGTTAGGGTTAGGGTTCGGGTTAGTGTTCGGGTTAGGGTTAGGATTCGGGTAAGGTGATAGGGTTCGGGTTCGGGTTAGGGTTAGGGTTAGGGTTAGGGTTTCGGTTAGGGTTAGGGTTAGGGTTCGGGTTCGGGGTAGGGTTAGCGTTAGGGTTAGGGTTCAGGGTCGGGTTAGGGTTAGGGTTCGGGTAAGGGTTCGGGTTAGGCTTAGGGTTACGGTTAGGGTTAGGGTTAGCGTTAGGTTTCGGGTTAGGGTTAGGTATAGGGTTAGGGTTCGGGTTAGGGTTAGGGTTCGGTTTAGGGTTAGGGTTAGGTTTTGGTTTCGGGTTAGGGTTAGGGTTCGGGTTCGTGTTAGGGTTAGTGTTCGGGTTAGGGTTCGGGTTATGGTTAGGTTTAGGGTAGGGTTCGGGTTCGGGGTTAGGGTTAGGGTTAGGGTTCGGGTTAGGGTTCGGGTTAGGGTTAGGATTCGGGTAAGGGGTTAGAGTTCGGGTTCGGGTTCGGGTTAGGGTTAGGGTTCCGGTTAAGGTTAGGGTTACGGTTCGGGTTAGGGTTAGGGTTAGGGTTAGGGTTCGGGTTAGGGTTAGGGTTCGTGTTAGGGTTCGGGTTAGGTTTAGGGTTAGGGTTAGGGTTCTGGTTAGGGTTAGGGTTCGGGTTAGGGTTCGGGTTAGGGTTAGGGGTAGGGTTAGGGTTCGGGTTAGGTTTAGGGTTAGGGTTAGGTTTCGGTTTAGGGTTAGGGTTAGGGTTAGGGTTTGGGTTAGGGTTCGTGTTAGGGTTAGGGTTAGGGTTAGTGTTAGGGTTCGCGTTAGGGTTCGGGTTAGGGGTCGGTTTAGGGTTAGGGTTAGGGTTCGGGTTAGGGTTAGGTTTAGGGTTAGAGTTCTGGTTAGGTTTAGGTTTCGGGTTAGGGTTAGGGTTAGGGTTAGGGTTAGGGTTAGGGTTAGGGTTCGGATTAGGGTTAGGGGTAGGTTTCGGGTTAGGGTTCGGGTTCGAGTTAGGGTTAGGGTTAGGGTTAGGGTTAGGGTTAGGGTTCGGGTTAGGGTTAGGTTTAGGGTTAGGGGTTAGTGTTAGGGTTACCGTTCGGGTTAGGGTTAGGGTTAGGGTTAGGGTTAGGTTTCGGGTTAGGGTTAGGGTTAGGGTTCGGGTTAGGGTTAGGGTTAGGGTTAGGGTTAGGGTTCGGGTTAGGGCTAGGGTTAGTGTTAGGGTTCGGGTTAGGGTTAGGGTTAGGGTTCAGGTTAGGGTTCGGGTTAGGGTTAGGTTTAGGGTTAGGGTTCGGGTTAGGGTTAGGGTTATGGTTAGTGTTCGGGTTAGGGTCAGGTTTAGGTTTAGGGTTAGGGTTAGGGTTAAGGTTCGGGGTAGGGTTAGGGTTAAGTTTCGGGTTAGGGTTAGGGTTAGGGTTCGCGTTAGGGTTAGGGTTCGGGTTAGGTTTCGGGTTTGGGTTAGGATTCGGGTAAGGGGTTAGGATTCGGGTTCGGGGTAGGGTTAGGGTTAGGGTTCCGGTTAAGGTTAGGGTTAGGGTTCAGGTTAGGGTTAGGGTTAGGGTTCGGGTTCGGGTTAGGGTTAGTGTTAGGGTTAGGGTTCGGGTTAGGGTTAGGGTTCAGGTTAGAGTTAGGGTTCGGGTTAGGGTTAGGGTTCAGGTTAGGGTTAGTGTTAGTGTTATGGTTAGGGTTCGGGTTAGGGTTAGGGTTCGGGTTCGGGTTATGGTTAGGGTTAGGGTTAGGGTTCAGTTTCGGGTTAGGGTTAGGTTTAGGGTTAGGGTTAGGGTCAGGGTTCGGGTTAGTGTTATTGTTAGGGTTAGTGTTCGGGTTAGTGTTAGGGTTAGGGTTAGGGTTATGTTTAGGGTTCGGGTTAGGTTTAGGGTTAGGGTTAGGGTTCGGGTTCGGGTTAGGGTTCGGGTTATTGTTAGGGTTAGTGTTAGGGTTAGGGTTAGGGTTAGGGTTCAGGTTCGTTTTGGGGTTAGTGTTAGGGTTAGGTTTCGGGTTCGGGTTAGGGTTCGGGTTCGAGTTAGTGTTAGGGTTCGGGTTCGGGTTCGGGTTAGGGTTCGGGTTCGAGTTAGTGTTAGGGTTCGGGTTCGGGTTAGGGTTAGTGTTAGTGTTAGGTTTTGGGTTAGGGTTAGGTTTCGGGTTAGGGTTAGGGTTAGGGTTAGGGTTAGGGTTCGCGTTAGGGTTCGGGTTAGGGTTAGGATTCGGGTAAGGGTTTAGGGTCGGGTTCGGGTTAGGGTTAGGGTTAGGGTTCCGGTTAAGGTTAGGGGTAGGGTTCGGTTTAGGGTTAGGGTTAGGGTTAGGGTTAGGGTTCGGGTTAGGGTTAGGTTTAGTGTTCGGGTTAGGGTTCGGGTTAGGGTTAGGGTTAGGGTTAGGGTTAGGGTTCGGGTTAGGGTTAAGGTTCGGGTTAGTGTTAGGGTTAGTGTTAGGGTTAGGGTTAGGGTTCGGATTAGAGTTAGGGGTAGGGTTCGGGTTAGGGTTCGGGTTAGGGTTAGGGTTAGGGTTAGGGTTCGGGTTAGGGTTAGGGTTAGGGTTAGGGTTCGGGTTAGGGTTCGGGTTAGGGTTCGGGTTAGGGTTCGGGTTAGGGTTAGGGTTTGGGTTAGGGTTAGGGTTCGGGTTAGGGTTAGGGTTCCGGTTAGGGTTAGTGTTAGGGTTCGGGTTCAGGTTAGGGTTAGGGTTCAAGTTAGTGTTAGGGTTCGGGTTAGGGTTAGGGTTTGGGTTAGGGTTAGGGTTCGGGTGAGGGTTAGGGTTCGGGTTCGTGTTAGGGTTCGGTTTAGGGTTAGGGTTAGTGTTAGGTTTAGGGTTAGGGTTAGGGTTAGGGTTCACGTTAGGGTTCGGGATCGTGTCGGGTAAGGGTTAGGGTTAGGGTTCGGGTTCGGGTTAGGGTTAGGGTTCGTGTTAGGGTTAGGGTTCGGTTTAGGGTTAGGGTTAGGGTTCGGGTTCGGGTTAGGGTTAGGGTGCGGGTTCGGGTTAGGTTTCGGTTTAGGGTTAGGGTTAGGGTTAGGGTTCGGGTTCGGGGTTAAGGTTAGGGTTGGGGTTCGGGTTAGGGTTCGGGGTAGGGTTAGGATTCGGGTAAGGGGTTAGGGTTCGGGTTCGGGTTAGGGTTAGGGTTAGGGTTAGGGTTTCGGTTAGGGTTAGGGTTAGGGTTCGGGTTCGGGTTAGGGTTAGCGTTAGGGTTAGGGTTCAGGGTCGGGTTAGGGTTAGGGTTCGGGTTAGGGTTCGGGTTAGGCTTAGGGTTACGGTTAGGGTTAGGGTTAGCGTTAGGTTTCGGGTTAGGGTTAGGTATAGGTTTAGGGTTCGGGTTAGGGTTAGGGTTCGGTTTAGGGTTAAAGTTAGGGTTTGGGTTCGGGTTAGGGTTAGGGTTCGGGTTTGTGTTAGGGTTAGTGTTCGTGTTAGGGTTCGGGTTATGGTTAGGTTTAGGGTAGGGTTCGGGTTCGGGGTTAGGGTTAGGGTTAGGGTTCGGCTTAGCGTTCGGGTTAGGGTTAGGATTCGGGTAAGGAGTTAGAGTTCGGGTTCGGGTTCGGTTTAGGGTTAGGGTTCCGGTTAAGGTTAGGGTTACGGTTCGGGTTAGGGTTAGGGTTAGGGTTAGGGTTCGGGTTAGGGTTAGGGTTCGTGTTAGGGTTCGGGCTAGGTTTAGGGTTAGGTTTAGGGTTCAGGTTAGGGTTAGGGTTAGGGTTCGGGTTAGGGTTAGGGTTAGGGTTAGGGTTAGGGTTCGGGTTAGGGTTAAGGTTCGGGTTAGTGTTAGGGTTAGGGTTAGGGTTAGGGTTAGGGTTCGGGTTAGGGTTAGGTTTCGGGTTCGGGTTAGGGTTAGGGTTCGGGTTCGGTTTAGGGTTTGGGTTAGGGTTAGGGTTAGGGTTAGGGTTAGGGTTAGGGTTCGGGTTAGGGTTAGGGTTCGGGTTAGGGTTAGGGTTAGTGTTAGGGTTCTGGTTAAGGTTAGGTTTAGGTTTCGGGTTCGGGTTAGGGTTAGGGTTAGGGTTCGGGTTAGGGTTAGGGTTAGGGTTCAGGTTAGGGTTCGGGTTAGGGTTCGGGTTAGGGTTAGGGTTAGGGTTCCGGTTAGGGTTAGGGTTCGGGTTAGGGTTAGGGTTAGGGTTAGGGTTCGGATTAGGGTTAGGTTTAGGTTTCGGTTTAGGCTTAGGTTTAGGGTTAGGGTTAGCGTTCGGGTTAAGGTTAGGGTTAGGGTTCGGGTTCGGGTTCGGAGTTAGGGTTAGGGTTAGCGTTCGTGTTAGGGTTAGGATTCGGTTAAGGGGTTAGGGTTCGGGTTCCGGTTAGGATTAGGGTTAGGGTTCCGGTTAGGATTAGGGTTAGGGTTAGGGTTCGGGTTAGGGTTAGGGTTAGGGTTAGGGTTAGGGTTAGGGTTAGGTTTCGGGTTACGCTAAGGGTTAGGGTTAGGGTTCGGGTTAGTGTTAGGTTTAGGGTTAGGGTTAGGGTTAGGGTTAGGGTTAGGGTTAGGGTTCGGGTTAGGGTTAGGGTTCGGGTTCGGGTTAGGGTTAGGGGTTAGTGTTCAGGTTAGGGTTAGGGTTAGGGTTCGGGTTAGGGTTCGGGTTATTGTTAGGGTTAGTGTTCGGGTTAGGGTTAGGGTTAGGGTTCGGGTTCGTGTTAGGGTTAGGGTTCGGGTTAGGTTTAGGGTTAGTGTTCGGGTTAGGGTTAGGGTTCGTTTAGGGTTAGAGATAGGTTTAGGGTTCGCGTTAGGGTTAGGGTTAGGGTTCGGGTTAGGGTTCGGGTTAGGGTTAGGGTTAGGGTTAGCGTTAGGTTTTCGGTTAGGGTTAGGGTTCGGGTTCGGGTTAGGGTTAGGGTTAGGGTTCGGATTAGGGTTAGGGGTAGGGTTCGGGTTAGGGTTCGGGTTCGGGTTAGGGTTAGGGATAGGGTTAGGGTTAGGGTATGGGTTAGGGTTAGAGTTAGTGTTAGGGTTCGGTTTCGGGTTAGGGTTCGGTTTAGGGTTAGGGTTAGTGTTAGGGTAAGGGTTAGGGTTAGGGTTCGGGTTCGGTTTACGGTTAGTTTTAGGGTTAGGGTTCGGGTTAGGGTTCGGGTTCAGGTTAGGGTTAGGGTTCGGGTTCGGTTTAGGGTTAGTGTTAGGGTTAGGGTTCGGGTTAGGGTTAGGGTTCGGGTTAGGGTTAGGGTTCGGGTTTGGGTTAGGGTTAGGGTTCGGGTTAGGTGTCCGGTTACGGTTAGGGTTGGGGTTAGGTTTAGGGTTCGGGTTAGTGTTAGGGTTAGTTTTAGGAGGTAGGGTTAGGGTTAGGGTTCGGGTTAGTGTTAGGGTTAGGGTTAGGGTTAGGGGTTAGGGTTCGGGTTAGGGTTAGGGTTAGTGTTAGGGTTCGGGTTCGGGTTAGGGTTAGCGTTAGGGTTAAGGTTAGGGTTAGGTTTCGGATTAGGTTTAGGGGTAGGGTTCGGTTTAGGTTCGGGTTCGGGTTAGGGTTAGGGTTAGGGTTAGGGTTCGGGTTAGGGTTAGGTTTAGGGTTAGGGGTTAAGGTTAGGGTTAGGGTTCGGGTTAGGGTTAGAGTTACGGTTAGGGTTTGGGTTCGGGTTAGGTTTATGGTTAGGGTTCGGTTTAGGGTTAGTGTTAGGGTTATGGTTAGGGTTAGGGTTCGTGTTAGGGATAGGGTTAGGGTTCGGGTTAGGGTTCGGGTTAGGGTTAGGGGTAGGGTTAGGGTTCGGGTTAGGTTTAGGGTTAGGGTTAGGTTTCGGTTTAGGGTTAGGGTTAGGGTTTGGGTTAGGGTTCGGGTTAGGGTTAGGGTTAGGGTTAGTGTTAGGGTTCGCGTTAGGGTTCGGGTTAGGGGTCGGTTTAGGGTTAGTGTTAGGGTTCGGGTTAGGGTTAGGGTTAGGGTTAGAGTTCTGGTTAGGTTTAGGTTTCGGGTTAGGATTAGGGTTAGGGTTAGGGTTAGGGTTAGGGTTAGGGTTCGGATTAGGGTTAGGGGTAGGTTTCGGGTTAGGGTTCGGGTTCGAGTTAGGGTTAGGGTTAGGGTTAGGGGTAGGGTTAGGGTTCAGGTTAGGGTTAGGTTTAGGGTTAGGGGTTAGGGTTAGGGTTACCGTTCGGGTTAGGGTTAGGGTTAGGGTTAGGGTTAGGGTTAGGTTTCGGGTTAGGGTTAGGGTTAGGGTTCGGGTTAGGGTTAGGGTTAGGGTTAGGGTTAGGGTTCGGGTTAGGGTTAGGGTTAGTGTTAGGGTTCGGGTTAGGGTTAGGGTTAGGGTTCAGGTTAGGGTTCGGGTTAGGGTTAGGTTTAGGGTTAGGGTTCGGGTTAGGGTTATGGTTAGGGTTCGGGTTAGGGTCAGGTTTAGGTTTAGGGTTAGGGTTAGGGTTAAGGTTCGGGGTAGGGTTAGGGTTAAGTTTCGGGTTAGGGTTAGGGTTAGGGTTAGGGTTCGCGTTAGGGTTAGGGTTCGGGTTAGGTTTCGGGTTTGGTTTAGGATTCGGGTAAGGGGTTAGGTTTCGGGTTCGGGGTAGGGTTAGGGTTAGGGTTCCGGTTAAGGTTAGGGTTAGGGTTCAGGTTAGGGTTAGGGTTAGGGTTCGGGTTCGGGTTAGGGTTAGTGTTAGGGTTAGGGTTCGGGTTAGGGTTAGGGTTCGGGTTAGGGTTAGGGTTCGGGTTAGGGTTAGGGTTCGGGTTAGGGTTAGTGTTAGTGTTATGGTTAGGGTTCGGGTTAGGGTTAGGGTTCGGGTTCGGGTTACGGTTAGGGTTAGGGTTAGGGTTCAGTTTCGGGTTAGGGTTAGGTTTAGGGTTAGGGTTAGGGTCAGGGTTCGGGTTAGTGTTATTGTTAGGGTTAGTGTTCGGGTTAGTGTTAGGGTTAGGGTTAGGGTTAGGTTTAGGGTTCGGGTTAGGTTTAGGGTTAGGGTTAGGGTTCGGGTTCGGGTTAGGGTTCGGGTTAGGGTTAGGGTTAGTGTTAGGGTTAGGGTTAGGGTTAGGGTTCGGGTTCGTTTTGGGGTTAGTGTTAGGGTTAGGTTTCGGGTTCGGGTTAGGGTTCGGGTTCGAGTTAGTGTTAGGGTTCGGGTTCGGGTTCGGGTTAGGGTTCGGGTTCGAGTTAGTGTTAGGGTTCGGGTTCGGGTTAGGGTTAGTGTTAGTGTTAGGTTTTGGGTTAGGGTTAGGTTTCGGGTTAGGGTTAGGGTTAGGGTTATGGTTAGTGTTCGGATTAGGGTTAGGGGTAGGGTTCGGGTTAGGGTTCCGGTTCAGGTTAGGGTTAGGGTTAGGGTTAGTGTTAGGGTTCGCGTTAGGGTTCGGGTTAGGGGTCGGTTTAGGGTTAGGGTTAGGGTTCGGGTTAGGGTTAGGTTTAGGGTTAGAGTTCTGGTTAGGTTTAGGTTTCGGGTTAGGGTTAGGGTTAGGGTTAGGGTTAGGGTTAGGGTTAGGGTTCGGATTAGGGTTAGGGGTAGGTTTCGGGTTAGGGTTCGGGTTCGAGTTAGGGTTAGCGTTAGGGTTAGGGTTAGGGTTAGTGTTCGGGTTAGGGTTAGGTTTAGGGTTAGGGGTTAGTGTTAGGGTTACCGTTCGGGTTAGGGTTAGGGTTAGGGTTAGGGTTAGGTTTCGGGTTAGGGTTAGGGTTAGGGTTCGGGTTAGGGTTAGTGTTAGGGTTAGGGTTAGGGTTCGGGTTAGGGTTAGGGTTAGTGTTAGGGTTCGGGTTAGGGTTAGGGTTAGGGTTCAGGTTAGGGTTCGGGTTAGGGTTAGGTTTAGGGTTAGGGTTCGGGTTAGGGTTAGGGTTATGGTTAGTGTTCGGGTTAGGGTCAGGTTTAGGTTTAGGGTTAGGGTTAGGGTTAAGGTTCGGGGTAGGGTTAGGGTTAAGTTTCGGGTTAGGGTTAGGGTTAGGGTTCGCGTTAGGGTTAGGGTTCGGGTTAGGTTTCGGGTTTGGGTTAGGATTCGGGTAAGGGGTTAGGTTTCGGGTTCGGGGTAGGGTTAGGGTTAGGGTTCCGGTTAAGGTTAGGGTTAGGGTTCAGGTTAGGGTTAGGGTTAGGGTTCGGGTTCGGGTTAGGGTTAGTGTTAGGGTTAGGGTTCGGGTTAGGGTTAGGGTTCGGGTTAGGGTTAGGGTTCGGGTTAGGGTTAGGGTTCAGGTTAGGGTTAGTGTTAGTGTTATGGTTAGGGTTCGGGTTAGGGTTAGGGTTCGGGTTCGGGTTACGGTTAGGGTTAGGGTTAGGGTTCAGTTTCGGGTTAGGGTTAGGTTTAGGGTTAGGGTTAGGGTCAGGGTTCGGGTTAGTGTTATTGTTAGGGTTAGTGTTCGGGTTAGTGTTAGGGTTAGGGTTAGGGTTAGGTTTAGGGTTCGTGTTAGGTTTAGGGTTAGGGTTAGGGTTCGGGTTCGGGTTAGGGTTCGGGTTAGGGTTAGGGTTAGTGTTAGGGTTAGGGTTAGGGTTAGGGTTCGGGTTCGTTTTGGGGTTAGTGTTAGGGTTAGGTTTCGGGATCGGGTTAGGGTTCGGGTTCGAGTTAGTGTTAGGGTTCGGGTTCGGGTTCGGGTTAGGGTTCGGGTTCGAGTTAGTGTTAGGGTTCGGGTTCGGGTTAGGGTTAGTGTTAGTGTTAGGTTTTGGGTTAGGGTTAGGTTTCGGGTTAGGGTTAGGGTTAGGGTTAGGGTTAGGGTTCGCGTTAGGGTTCGGGTTAGGGTTAGGATTCGGGTAAGGGGTTAGGGTCGGGTTCGGGTTAAGGTTAGTTTAGGGTTCCGGTTAAGGTTAGGGGTAGGTTTCGGTTTAGGGTTAGGGTTAGGGTTAGGGTTAGGGTTCGGGTTAGGATTAGGTTTAGTGTTCGGGTTAGGGTTCGGGTTAGGGTTAGGGTTAGGGTTAGGGTTAGGGTTCGGGTTAGGGTTAAGGTTCGGGTTAGTGTTAGGGTTAGTGTTAGGGTTAGGGTTAGGGTTCGGATTAGAGTTAGGGGTAGGGTTCGGGTTAGGGTTCGCGTTAGGGTTCGGGTTAGGGTTAGGGTTAGGGTTAGGGTTAGGGTTCGGGTTAGGGTTAGGGTTAGGGTTAGGGGTTAGGGTTAGGGTTACCGTTCGGGTTAGGGTTAGGGTTAGGGTTAGGGTTAGGGTTAGGTTTCGGGTTAGGGTTAGGGTTAGGGTTCGGGTTAGGGTTAGGGTTAGGGTTAGGGTTAGGGTTCGGGTTAGGGTTAGGGTTAGTGTTAGGGTTCGGGTTAGGGTTAGGGTTAGGGTTCAGGTTAGGGTTCGGGTTAGGGTTAGGTTTAGGGTTAGGGTTCGGGTTAGGGTTATGGTTAGGGTTCGGGTTAGGGTCAGGTTTAGGTTTAGGGTTAGGGTTAGGGTTAAGGTTCGGGGTAGGGTTAGGGTTAAGTTTCGGGTTAGGGTTAGGGTTAGGGTTAGGGTTCGCGTTAGGGTTAGGGTTCGGGTTAGGTTTCGGGTTTGGGTTAGGATTCGGGTAAGGGGTTAGGTTTCGGGTTCGGGGTAGGGTTAGGGTTAGGGTTCCGGTTAAGGTTAGGGTTACGGTTCGGGTTAGGGTTAGGGTTAGGGTTAGGGTTCGGGTTAGGGTTAGGGTTCGTGTTAGGGTTCGGGTTAGGGTTCGGGTTCGGGTTAGGGTTAGGGTGCGGGTTCGGGTTAGGGTTCGGGTTAGGGTTAGGGTTAGGGTTAGGGTTCGGGTTCGGGATTAGGGTTAGGGTTGGGGTTCGGGTTAGGGTTCGGGGTAGGGTTAGGATTCGGGTAAGGGGTTAGGGTTCGGGTTCGGGTTAGGGTTAGGGTTAGGGTTAGGGTTTCGGTTAGGGTTAGGGTTAGGGTTCGGGTTCGGGTTAGGGTTAGCGTTAGGGTTAGGGTTCAGGGTCTGTTTAGGGTTAGGGTTCGGGTTAGGGTTCGGGTTAGGCTTAGGGTTACGGTTAGGGTTAGGGTTAGCGATAGGTTTCGGGTTAGGGTTAGGTATAGGTTTAGGGTTCGGGTTAGGGTTAGGGTTCGGTTTAGGATTAGGTTTAGGGTTTGGGTTCGGGTTAGGGTTAGGGTTCGGGTTCGTGTTAGGGTTAGTGTTAGGGTTAGGGTTCGGGTTATGGTTAGGTTTAGGGTAGGGTTCGGGTTCGGGGTTAGGGTTAGGGTTAGGGTTCGGCTTAGGGTTCGGGTTAGGGTTAGGATTCGGGTAAGGAGTTAGAGTTCGGGTTCGGGTTCGGTTTAGGGTTAGGGTTCCGGTTAAGGTTAGGGTTACGGTTCGGGTTAGGGTTCGGGTTAGGGTTAGGGTTCGGGTTAGGGTTAGGGTTCGTGTTAGGGTTCGGGTTAGGTTTAGGGTTAGGTTTAGGGTTCAGGTTAGGGTTAGGGTTAGGGTTCGGGTTAGGGTTAGGGTTAGGGTTAGGGTTAGGGTTCGGGTTAGGGTTAAGGTTCGGGTTAGTGTTAGGGTTAGGGTTAGGGTTAGGGTTCGGATTAGAGTTAGGGGTAGGGTTCGGGTTAGGGTTCGGGTTAGTGTTAGGGTTCGGGTTAGGGTTCGGGTTAGGGTTAGGGTTAGGGTTAGGGTTAGGGTTAGGGTTCGGGTTCGGGTTAGGGTTAGGGTTCGGGTTAGGGTTAGGTTTCGGGTTAGGGTTCGGGTTAGGGTTCGGGTTTGGGTTAGGGTTTGGTTTAGGGTTAGGGTTCGGGTTAGGGTTAGGGTTCTGGTTAGGGTTAGTGTTAGGGTTCGGGTTCAGGTTAGGGTTAGGGTTCGGGTTAGTGTTAGGGTTCGGGTTAGGGTTAGGGTTTGGGTTAGGGTTAGGGTTCGGGTTAGGGTTAGGGTTCGGGTTCGGGTTAGGGTTCGGTTAAGGTTAGGGTTAGTGTTAGTGTTAGGGTTAGGGTTAGGGTTAGGGTTCGCGTTAGGGTTCGGGATAGGTGTCGGGTAAGGGTTAGGATTAGGGTTCGGGTTAGGGTTAGGGTTAGTGTTCGTGTTAGGGTTAGGGTTAGGTTTAGGGTTAGGGTTAGGGTTCGGGTTCGGGATAGGGTTAGGGTTCGGGTTCGGGTTAGGGTTCGGGTTTGGGTTAGGGTTAGGTTTAGGGTTCGGGTTCGGGGTTAGGGTTAGGGTTCGGGTTAGTGTTCGGGTTAGGGTTAGGATTCGGGTAAGGGGATAGGGTTCGGGTTCGGGTTAGGGTTAGGGTTAGGGTTAGGGTTTCGGTTAGGGTTAGGGTTAGGGTTCGGGTTCGGGGTAGGGTTAGCGTTAGGGTTAGGGTTCAGGGTCGGGTTAGGGTTAGGGTTCGGGTAAGGGTTCGGGTTAGGCTTAGGGTTACGGTTAGGGTTAGGGTTAGCGTTAGGTTTCGGGTTAGGGTTAGGTATAGGGTTAGGGTTCGGGTTAGGGTTAGGGTTCGGTTTAGGGTTAGGGTTAGGGTTTGGTTTCGGGTTAGGGTTAGGGTTCGGGTTCGTGTTAGGGTTAGTGTTCGGGTTAGGGTTCGGGTTATGGTTAGGTTTAGGGTAGGGTTCGGGTTCGGGGTTAGGGTTAGGGTTAGGGTTCGGGTTAGGGTTCGGGTTAGGGTTAGGATTCGGGTAAGGGGTTAGAGTTCGGGTTCGGGTTCGGGTTAGGGTTAGGGTTCCGGTTAAGGTTAGGGTTACGGTTCGGGTTAGGGTTAGGGTTAGGGTTAGGGTTCGGGTTAGGGTTAGGGTTCGTGTTAGGGTTCGGGTTAGGTTTAGGGTTAGGGTTAGGGTTCTGGTTAGGGTTAGGGTTCGGGTTAGGGTTCGGGTTAGGGTTAGGGGTAGGGTTAGGGTTCGGGTTAGGTTTAGGGTTAGGGTTAGGTTTCGGTTTAGGGTTAGGGTTAGGGTTAGGGTTTGGGTTAGGGTTCGTGTTAGGGTTAGGGTTAAGGTTAGTGTTAGGGTTCGCGTTAGGGTTCGGGTTAGGGGTCGGTTTAGGGTTAGGGTTAGGGTTCGGGTTAGGGTTAGGTTTAGGGTTAGAGTTCTGGTTAGGTTTAGGTTTCGGGTTAGGGTTAGGGTTAGGGTTAGGGTTAGGGTTAGGGTTAGGGTTCGGATTAGGGTTAGGGGTAGGTTTCGGGTTAGGGTTCGGGTTCGAGTTAGGGTTAGGGTTAGGGTTAAGGTTAGGGTTAGGGTTCGGGTTAGGGTTAGGTTTAGGGTTAGGGGTTAGTGTTAGGGTTACCGTTCGGGTTAGGGTTAGGGTTAGGGTTAGGGTTAGGTTTCGGGTTAGGGTTAGGGTTAGGGTTCGGGTTAGGGTTAGGGTTAGGGTTAGGGTTAGGGTTCGGGTTAGGGTTAGGGTTAGTGTTAGGGTTCGGGTTAGGGTTAGGGTTAGGGTTCAGGTTAGGGTTCGGGTTAGGGTTAGGTTTAGGGTTAGGGTTCGGGTTAGGGTTAGGGTTATGGTTAGTGTTCGGGTTAGGGTCAGGTTTAGGTTTAGGGTTAGGGTTAGGGTTAAGGTTCGGGGTAGGGTTAGGGTTAAGTTTCGGGTTAGGGTTAGGGTTAGGGTTCGCGTTAGGGTTAGGGTTCGGGTTAGGTTTCGGGTTTGGGTTAGGATTCGGGTAAGGGGTTAGGTTTCGGGTTCGGGGTAGGGTTAGGGTTAGGGTTCCGGTTAAGTTTAGGGTTAGGGTTCAGGTTAGGGTTAGGGTTAGGGTTCGGGTTCGGGTTAGGGTTAGTGTTAGGTTTAGGGTTCGGGTTAGGGTTAGGGTTCAGGTTAGGGTTAGGGTTCGGGTTAGGGTTAGGGTTCGCGTTAGGGTTCGGGTTAGGGTTAGGATTCGGGTAAGGGGTTAGGGTCGGGTTCGGGTTAGGGTTAGGGTTAGGGTTCCGGTTAAGGTTAGGGGTAGGGTTCGGGTTAGGGTTAGGGTTCAGGTTAGGGTTAGTGTTAGTGTTATGGTTAGGGTTCGGGTTAGGGTTAGGGTTCGGGTTCGGGTTACGGTTAGGGTTAGGGTTAGGGTTCAGTTTCGGGTTAGGGTTAGGTTTAGGGTTAGGGTTAGGGTCAGGGTTCGGGTTAGTGTTATTGTTAGGGTTAGTGTTCGGGTTAGTGTTAGGGTTAGGGTTAGGGTTATGTTTAGGGTTCGGGTTAGGTTTAGGGTTAGGGTTAGGGTTCGGGTTCGGGTTAGGGTTCGGGTTATTGTTAGGGTTAGTGTTAGGGTTAGGGTTAGGGTTAGGGTTCAGGTTCGTTTTGGGGTTAGTGTTAGGGTTAGGTTTCGGGTTCGGGTTAGGGTTCGGGTTCGAGTTAGTGTTAGGGTTCGGGTTCGGGTTCGGGTTAGGGTTCGGGTTCGAGTTAGTGTTAGGGTTCGGGTTCGGGTTAGGGTTAGTGTTAGTGTTAGGTTTTGGGTTAGGGTTAGGTTTCGGGTTAGGGTTAGGGTTAGGGTTAGGGTTAGGGTTCGCGTTAGGGTTCGGGTTAGGGTTAGGATTCGGGTAAGGGGTTAGGGTCGGGTTCGGGTTAGGGTTAGGGTTAGGGTTCCGGTTAAGGTTAGGGGTAGGGTTCGGTTTAGGGTTAGGGTTAGGGTTAGGGTTAGGGTTCGGGTTAGGGTTAGGTTTAGTGTTCGGGTTAGGGTTCGGGTTAGGGTTAGGGTTAGGGTTAGGGTTAGGGTTCGGGTTAGGGTTAAGGTTCGGGTTAGTGTTCGGGTTAGGTTTAGGGTTAGGGTTAGGTTTAGGGTTCGGGTTAGGGTTAGGGTTAGGGTTAGGGTTCGGGTTAGGGTTCGGGTTAGGGTTCGGGTTAGGGTTCGGGTTAGGGTTAGGTTTTGGGTTAGGGTTAGGGTTCGGGTTAGGGTTAGGGTTCCGGTTAGGGTTAGTGTTAGGGTTCGGGTTCAGGTTAGGGTTAGGGTTCAAGTTAGTGTTAGGGTTCGGGTTAGGGTTAGGGTTTGGGTTAGGGTTAGGGTTCGGGTGAGGGTTAGGGTTCGGGTTCGGGTTAGGGTTCGGTTTAGGGTTAGGGTTAGTGTTAGGTTTAGGGTTAGGGTTAGGGTTAGGGTTCACGTTAGGGTTCGGGATAGGTGTAGGGTAAGGGTTAGGGTTAGGGTTCGGTTTAGGGTTAGGGTTAGGGTTCGTGTTAGGGTTAGGGTTCGGTTTAGGGTTAGGGTTAGGGTTCGGGTTCGGGTTAGGGTTAGGGTGCGGGTTCGGGTTAGGTTTCGGGTTAGGGTTAGGGTTAGGGTTAGGGTTCGGGTTCGGGGTTAAGGTTAGGGTTGGGGTTCGGGTTAGGGTTCGGGGTAGGGTTAGGATTCGGGTAAGGGGTTAGGGTTCGGGTTCGGGTTAGGGTTAGGGTTAGGGTTAGGGTTTCGGTTAGGGTTAGGGTTAGGGTTCGGGTTCGGGTTAGGGTTAGCGTTAGGGTTAGGGTTCAGGGTCGGGTTAGGGTTAGGGTTCGGGTTAGGCTTAGGGTTACGGTTAGGGTTAGGGTTAGCGTTAGGTTTCGGGTTAGGGTTAGGTATAGGTTTAGGGTTCGGGTTAGGGTTAGGGTTCGGTTTAGGGTTAAAGTTAGGGTTTGGGTTCGGGTTAGGGTTAGGGTTCGGGTTTGTGTTAGGGTTAGTGTTCGTGTTAGGGTTCGGGTTATGGTTAGGTTTAGGGTAGGGTTCGGGTTCGGGGTTAGGGTTAGGGTTAGGGTTCGGCTTAGCGTTCGGGTTAGGGTTAGGATTCGGGTAAGGAGTTAGAGTTCGGGTTCGGGTTCGGTTTAGGGTTAGGGTTCCGGTTAAGGTTAGGGTTACGGTTCGGGTTAGGGTTAGGGTTAGGGTTAGGGTTCGGGTTAGGGTTAGGGTTCGTGTTAGGGTTCGGGCTAGGTTTAGGGTTAGGTTTAGGGTTCAGGTTAGGGTTAGGGTTAGGGTTCGGGTTAGGGTTAGGGTTAGGGTTAGGGTTAGGGTTCGGGTTAGGGTTAAGGTTCGGGTTAGTGTTAGGGTTAGGGTTAGGGTTAGGGTTAGGGTTCGGGTTAGGGTTAGGTTTCGGGTTCGGGTTAGGGTTAGGGTTCGGGTTCCGTTTAGGGTTAGGGTTAGGGTTAGGGTTAGGGTTAGGGTTAGGGTTCGGGTTAGGGTTAGGGTTCGGGTTAGGGTTAGGGTTAGTGTTAGGGTTCTGGTTAAGGTTAGGTTTAGGTTTCGGGTTCGGGTTAGGGTTAGGGTTCGGGTTAGGGTTAGGGTTAGGGTTCAGGTTAGGGTTCGGGTTAGGGTTCGGGTTAGGGTTAGGGTTAGGGTTCCGGTTAGGGTTAGGGTTCGGGTTAGGGTTAGGGTTAGGGTTAGGGTTCGGATTAGGGTTAGGTTTAGGTTTCGGTTTAGGCTTAGGTTTAGGGTTAGGGTTAGCGTTCGGGTTAAGGTTAGGGTTAGGGTTCGGGTTCGGGTTCGGGGTTAGGGTTAGGGTTAGCGTTCGTGTTAGGGTTAGGATTCGGTTAAGGGGTT